>OU015746.1:46763636-46786593 GCA_907169655.1 Acomys percivali | reverse complement strand
TGTGTGTGTGTGTGTGTGTGTGTGTGTGTGTGTGTGTGTGTGTGTGTCTTTCTCTGTGTCTGTATGTCCTTCCTTCCTTTTTTTCCTTTCTTCCTTTTTATTCTTCAGCTGAGAGAGTGAGAAAGATAAGTTGTTGTACGTGGTTTACACTTGGCCACAAGTGAACAGAACTAGTCTAGAATGCCAAAGGTCCAAGGCAGAGGGTCAGCTGGACTGGTTTTCCAGGTCTACTGAGATGTACTGCCAGCAACAGCAGCAATTTGTCCCGTGTCCCAGCCTTCAGCATCCCTTACTTCTGCTTCTGCAGCCTTTGTGGGTGCGAAGCTAACCTACTTGAACCTCTGCTTCATCTTTCTTCTCTTGCTTTTCAGCCTGCGCATTTGCTTCTTCTGCCCCTTCACTTTCATGGGGCAGTTTCGAGGAAGATGGTGCTAAGGCCAAGCTTTGTGTCTTTTCTTAATTCCCTTATCAGCCTCAAGCCAGGCCCATGCCTTTGGCCATGCAAGGGTGCAGCAGGTGGGACTGGCCAGATTTTAGAATATGAACCAGAAGAGTTTTGGGCACGTCTTTCCAGGCAATGTTTTTGCAAGGCAAGTGCTGCTTCAGTACTTCAGAAATCTACTTAGAGTCTAATCTGTTTGTTTAAAAGAGAAATAGAATATTATGGAATAGAAAAATATCATAATACATCCTATATGACGAAGGAAGGTGTTACATTACTTCATGGAATTTCTGTGTCAACTACATGTATCCTTAGTCTCTTAGAATACAATTGAATGTTTCTGTTTTGGTGGATCAGTCAATAAAACTTGGTCAATGCTACTATGAGTTTCGTTGGCAAACTAGAGGGACACCAAAGGGACAGGCAGAACGGGAATGAGACTCAGGCCTTTCCAACTAGAGAGCTGGTGGGATTGAGGAGGACATGGAACTTAGAAGACCTGGCCCTGCTCTCTCTGATCTACAAGCCACCTTTTTTTTTTTTTTTTTGAGACAAGGTCTCTCTGTGTAGTCTTGGCCGTTCTGGACTCCCTTTGTAGACCAGGCTGGCCTCAAACTCACAGCGATCTGCCTGCCTCTGCCTCCCGAGTGCTGGGATTAAAGGCGTGCGCCACCATGCCCGGCTTACAAGCCACCTTTGGACAGAAGGATCAGGTATGTTCTGAGTGGCCTCTCCAGGGGGTAACTTATGCCAGGAAATTTCTATTCACTGTAGGAAAGAGACTGACTTGGAGCACGTTAGTTGCTCCTCACTGATACATGTATCAGAAATGGCTGACCACTGTCAGCTATATGTGTCATTCCCCCCACCCCAGTACTGGAGATTCAACCTTGGACCTAATACAAGGCAAGTTCTCTTCCACTGAACTACAGCCCCAAGGCACATGCCTTAAAAGTACTTTCATGCCGGGCGTGATGGTGCACGCCTTTAATCTCAACAGAGGCAGGTGGATCATTGAGAGTTTGAGGCCAGCCTGGTCTACCAAGAGAGTCCAGGACAACTAGAGCTGTTACACAGAAAAACTCTAAATAAAAACAAACAAACAAACAAACAAACAAACAAGTAATTTCATTATGCAAGCTTTTGTAGATCAGGAATGGTCAGTCCTCTCTGCCCTTAATACTCTGTAGTATCCTCATGTGCCTTATGATAATACTTTAGCTTCTCAGCAGTTCTCCCGTCTCTTTATTCTGACCTTTGTCTATCTCTTCATTTTCTGCCCTACTTCCTCCTAAGCGACAACAGGCAGGTTGCCATACAGCCTGCCATGTACTCTGTTTACATGCCCACATTCTGTCTCTTCTGCCTGGGATAGCCTGCATCTATTTGTAGGCTTTCCAAGCCCCCAGTTACCCATTGTGCTCTGTCCCCTCCTGGGTTTCTGATCTCTGCAATGTTGGTTGGCTCCTGGTATAATGGTTGGTAATGTGGGGTCTAGAATTATATAGACCAGAATTCAAATCTCAGCCATTATTTATCATTACTAACTATGAACGAACTTGAACAAAATACTGTCTTTGTTCTTCATCACTGAAAAAATAGCCTGGCCTGTAGGGTTATTGTGGCAAGTTGAATAGGTCTGTGTGAAGTGCTCAGAACTCTTCCTAGTGTATATCAAAGGCTCTGTATGTATGAGCTCTTATGGTAGTTAATGCTGTAATTTTTCTTATTCTAGTGATCACATCTATGACATTGCTGCTGTTAGTTTATAGGTCTGTCTTTTAGCCTATGAGGGGTTTGGAGGGCAAGTCCTAACCTGTTTATCTTTGTATCCACAGCTTCAAGCACAGGGTCAGGTATGTGTTTAATGGATGCTTAGGAGATAGCATTGAAAGAGTGTGTGCATAGTTAGATGCTGCGGTCCTGTGAAGCATGGCAGATGCTAAGGAACATGAAATTTTTTTTAAAGAACAACTTCTGGGTGTTAGGAAATTAAGTATTAATTTGAAGATGCTGTTAACAAAGCTGTTGTGATTTTTTTTCTCATCCCAATGCCTTTATGTTTTTATAAAAATTCCTTACTATTGACAGATGAATAGAATGCTAAAAATAGCAAAAATGTCACTATTTCTAGTTTTGCTTGGGTAGGCCTTTTACTGCCGATGTGTTGTGGGAGTTGTGTGTGAAGTGGTGAGCTACACAGCAGTGGGTGCCAGCAGCACCTGAAGTGTGAAGTGTGGGTGGGAATGGGACTTGACTGCTGTTTTTGAGTTCAGAGTGTGAGGCTCACTTGCAAGGCTGATAGGCTTAGCCTGGGCAGCAGGACATGATGGAGGATAGGGAGGGATGGAGCTAAGAGTCTGGCCCCCAGACTGTAAGGAGCCCCAGGGCTTACCTTTTAAAGGAAGGAGAATGGAGTTGATTCCTTGGCCACTGAGTGACCTTAGACAAATTTCCTGACCTCTTTGTAGGGTTCTAAATGAGGAGGTTAATAGTATCAATATTGTTATGAGAATTAATGATATACATATAAAATATTTTCACAGTGCCTGAAATGTAACAAGTCCTCAAATGCTACTTTAAATTTTCCGAACCCATATGTAATTCCCAGCTGAATGTGTTATCCATGGACGTTGGGCCTTAGAGCCACACAAGTATCATTTTCTTAGTATGCCATAATACCAGAAAGTTAGAAAATAGCGGGGCAGCGGAGGCACAGGCTGTAAGCCCAGCACTCGGGAGGCAGAGGCAGGAGGATCTTTGTGAGTGTGAAGCCAGCCTGATCTACAAAACAAGTCCAGGAGAGCCACAGCTACACAGAGAAACCCTGTCTTGAAAAACAAACAAACAAAAACAAAAGAAAAAGAAAGAATGAGAGAAAGAAAGAAAGAGATGGGCATGGTGGCACACACCTTTAATTAATTCCAGCACTCAGGAGGCAGAGCAGCCTGGTCTACAAAGTGAATCCAGGACAACCAAGGCTACACAGAGAAACTCTCTCAAAAATAAAAAACAAAACAAAAAAAATTCTGGAAATGCAGACAAGTGAAATTAGGAAACTGTAAAACCTATTACCACTATTAACATCCAAATATTTATTTTTTTTCCGGTCTTTTAAACACAATATTTGTTTACTAATATGGAAAGTATACAGATACCTTTTCTTCAAACAATATTCCTTTTCTAGTCTACTTTATTTAAATTACATTTTTATTTAAAATTTTATATGTGCATGTGGGATGTACATGTGTACCAGGGTGTTCATGTGGAGCTGAGAGGACATCTTGTGAGAATGGGTTCCTTTCTTGTACCATGTGTGTCCCAGAGATTGAACTAAGCTCATCAGAATTGGCAGCAAACACCTTCATCTCCTGAGCTACCTCTCCAGCCTATCTCATTTTTTTAAAGTCAATGATCTTCAGCTTTCCGTGTCCATTTAATCACATACCCAGTCCACATTCAAATTTATCCAGTTCAAGCAATCTCATTCATGGTTGGTGTCTCCAGTGTGTATAAAATGTTACCCAAAGGAGGCTGCAAAACTGTGTGTTGTGGTGCAGGCCTTTAATCCCAGCATTCAGCAGATGATCTTCTTGAGTTTAAGGTCAGCTTGGTCTACACAGAGGGTTCCAGGCTAGCCAGGGCTACATAGTGAGAGTCTGTTAAAAAAAAAAAAAAAAAAAAAAAAAAAAAACACTGGCGGTGATAAGGAGTGGGGTACAGCCTGAGTAAGACTCTGTGAGGGAAGTGTGTGTGTGTGTGTGTGTGTGTGTGTGTGTGTGTGTTAAAAGCCTGGCTCCTCTGTGTGTCTGGCTATGGCCCTGTGAGCCTGACTGTAAGATAAAGTGGCCAGGCACTTTTCCTGGATGATTCTGTGTCATCTATTAGGTTTGTCAGTTTCCCCAGGGAAGACTTCTTTTTCTGGAAGGGTATGAATCTGGCTTCTGGCATTCTGGGAGCCCCGGAGAAGGTTGTCCTCAACCATTTAGCAAGTAGACACCACCCCCTGCTTTCAGCATGGCATTCTCACTTTCAGCTGTGCCTGCCATTTTCCAGTCTATACAGTACAACTATCTAGAGATCAAGTGCTAGGCCTCTGCCAAAATGGAGGAAGAGAATCTACCTTTTTAAAAAATGGGAACTTTTTGTTGTTGTTGTTTTGTTTTGTTTTGTTTTTCAAGACAGGGTCTCTCTGTGTAGCCCTGGCTGTCCTGGACTCTCTTTGTAGACCAGGCTGGCCTGAAACTCACAGTGATCCACCTGCCTCTGTCTCCTGAGTGCTGGGATTAAAAGCGTGCGCCACCATGCCTGGCCCAAAGCTGGGCCTTGAGGTAGAACTATTCCCAATTTTCTGAGGAACTGCTAGACTTTTCCACAGTGCAAGTTTGCACTCCCACCAACAATAGTGGAGTGTTCCCCTTGCTCCACATCCTCGACAGCGTGTGCTGTCATTTGAGGTTTTGATCGTAGCCATTCTGATGAATGTGAGATGGAATCTCAAGAGTTGTTTTGATTTGCATTTTCCTGATTACTAAGGATGTTGAACATTTCTTTGTAAGTGCTTCTCGAACATTAGTAACTTCCATTAAGATTTCTTTGTTTAGCTCTGTACCCCATTTTTAAAAATTGGATTATTTGGCCAGGTGTGGTGGCGCACACCCTTAATCCCAGCACTCAGGAGACAGGGGCAGGCGCATCGCTGAGAGTTTGAGGCCAGCCTGGTCTACAAAGTGAGTACAGGACAGCCAAGGCTACACAGAGAAACCATGTCTTGAAAAACAAAACAAAACAAAAATTGAGTTATTTGATTTCTTAATCACTGCTAATTTCTCAGCTCTGCCTGAGCAGCATCCGTTACCCTAGTAAAGCAAAGGTTTCATGTTAGGGGTTCTGGTCTCTTGTTAACTACAGCTGACTCTTCAGCTTTAGCTAACCTGAACCACGGACTCTTAGCTCAAAATCTGCAACAGCCTGACAGAAGCTTTGAGTGACTTTCAAACTTACCTCTGGAACTTCATAAGCCATGCCTCCATCCTCTGCTTTTGAGAGACTTTGGGTTTTAAAAAGAGAATTTTTTTTTAAAAAAGGAATTTGAACTTAAAAAAACATTTATTTATTATGTATGCAATGTGTGACTGCATGTGTGACTGCCTACCAGATCTCATTATAGATAGTTGTGAGCCACTATGTGGTTGCTGGGAATTGAACTCAGGACCTCTGGAAGAGGAGACAGTGCTCTTAACCTCTGAGCCATCTCTCTAGCCCCTAGACTAGTGGTTCTTAACCTGTGGGTCCCAAGAGTTTGAACTTTTTAAAGTGTTTGAATTTGGGATTGTGGGACTTTTTAAGTTTATAAAATTTTTATATTGTGATATCAATATTAATGTGTGAACAAGAAATGAAAGGCTGTGTCTTAACAGTGATGTGTCTGTGTGTCAGGATGACAAGGGGTCATTTGTGCTGGCTAGTCTTATATCAACTTGACACTCAATTGAGGAAAGTCTTTGTAAGATTGGGCTGTTTGCCTACAGGCAAACTTGTTTAATTAAAAATGGTATTTTCCTAATTAGTGATTGATGTGGGAGGATCCAGCCCATTTATAGGTGGGGGTCATTCCTGGGCTACAGATGCTGGGTTCTGTCAGAAAGCCTACTAGGCAAGCCATGAAATGGCTCAGATCAAGCTAGTAAGCAGCACCCTCCATGGCCTCTGTATCAGCTCCTGCCTCCAGGTTCCTGCCCTGTTTGAGTCCCTGCCCTGACTTCCTTCAGTGATGGGCTATGATGTAGAGGTGTAAGCCAAATAAATCTTTTCTCCCAACTTTCTTTTGGTCATGGTGTTTCACCACATCAGTAGGAACCCCAGCCAAGACACTCCCAGTGGTCTACAGATGTGTGCAGTGGTAAGGCGATTGCTTGGTGTGAGCAAGACCCTGAGTTTAATCTCTAGACACCTTTTCTAACACAGATACCCCAGGATATGAGACATATCTTTCCTCTTGTATGTTGTACTTTGATTAGTGTAATCTTTGATCTCACTCACTTTTTGGATAATCTTGTCAGGCTGAATAGAGCAAAAATAATGCTGTGATGTTTTTCCTTGACACATTATTTCTAAATTCTCTCACCCTGCATTCATGCCAAAATTTCTGGTTACAAATATGGGAATCTGTATTGTTTCTTTTGAATACTGTACTGTCCAGACATCTGTGATGGGATGGAGATGGGAGCATTGTGTCCATCATGGAACCTTGGTGGGTTATTTCCCTGTTTTGTGGAGTGGACTTACAATGAGAGGGGACAGACACTTGGGGAAGAGAGGCTTACTGGGAAAGACTCTAATAGTGAGGCGGTAGGTGAGGATGGGCTTGGAGAATCTGACAAGGTGGCAGAAGTTATAGATTAGAAAATGAACACTGTTTTGCTAGTGGCTTTAATTGTATGGACTCTGTTCCTGTGCACCTTGTTCAGGCAGCAGCCTGTGAGAGTGGAAACTTGCTTAGTCTTTCAGATCAAAAAACTCAAGTACACACAGCAGTTAGGGACAGACTAGTGTTCAAACCAAGTCCCATGCTGAAACGATTTCCCAAATAGCCCAGCATGGCCGAAGGGTGTGGTCTACGGTGATTAAGAGTACTGAAGCAGCAGATCAAAGCAGCAGTTTCTTCCCAGCTTTTGCTTTGTGTTTGACATTGTCTGCACTTCACATCTCTTGTTGCTGTGACCACATTTAAGAAATGGAGGAAGGTTTGTTTTGATTCAGTCTGAGTAAAGGTACAGTCCACCCTGGCCAGGAATGCCTGTCAGTAAACACATGAGGTCATGTTAAGTCTACAATCAGGAAGCAGAAAATGGACAGAAAGTGGGGCCAGGCTATAGAGGCTCAGGGCCTGCACACAGTGACCCAAGTTCACCACTCAGGCTCTACTTCTAAAGTTCCCACAACCTTCCAAAACACTACCACTGGCCAAGGACCAAATGTTCAAATACACAGGCCTATAGGGGACATTTTCTATTCAAACTGTAACAACGTGCAACTGTTGAACAATTTTGCAATGGATGCTTTTTGTATGACATTATTTAGAGATGTGGAAGATTTACTGCCTAGGAGGAGAAATGAGGTTATAAAATTGTGCATATATTTCTCTTATAAAACATAAAGAACTACTATCCTGAATCTGTATGTTCTTTGAAATATATATATATATAAATATATATATATATATACATGTATGTGTATACATATATATTTCTCTTATCTTATAGGCCTTTGCCCAGTTTGATGCTGAGGGCGATGGGACGGTTGATGCTGAGAATATGTTGGAGGCCCTCAAGAACTCCAGTGGAGCCAATCTTCAGGGGGAGCTGAGCCATGTCATCAGACAGCTACAAGCATGTTCTCTTGTTCCAGGTAGGTGCGCACATGAATTCTGAAGGCTCAAGATGTTCTCGTAGAACCAAAGTGTTTTCAGCTAGTAGAAATGGCACCTAGACTAAGCCTCTGGTTACAGCATGGCAAATGCACAAAGCTTAGAACAAAAATGAATTTTGTTGTGGTGTAGACTGAGATGGCCCAGCTGTGGCACTGTCAATTTCCCCCAGAACATTCGTTAGACACATGATTTGAACGAAACCAGTGACATCACCACTTTCAATCCACAACATGATGGCTGGGAAATTTTCCCTTTATCTGCCCCTTGGTCAAGAGGCTGCCTTCCAGTAGGTCTGTCTGTTGAAGCATCCTGGCCCATGCTGCCTAGTCTCATAGCATCCTGCCCCTCTCTTCTGCATCACTCTTCTCTTCTTTTTTGGTTTTTGTTTTTGTTTTGTTATGCAACATAATATCTTTGTAATTAGTGAATTGATTGCATTATTGTCTGTCTTCATTACAGTGCTATGAGCGCCATTAGCTCAGGGACCTTCTCTTATTTTTGCTGTGTCCTCACTTTTTTTTTTTTTTTTTTTTTTTTTTTTTTTTTTTTGCTAGTGGTAAACATTTTCTTGTTATTTTCTAAAGCTTTTATTCTGAAACTTTAGTAATTTTTATAAAGTAAAATTAGGCAATGTAGCTTCTACCTGTTGTACACTTGTTTTGTTTTCTTTATGCTCATGTTTTTCCTCTCTTCTCTCTTCTCTCTTCTATCTCTCTCTCTGCCCCCCAACCCTATGTGTGTACTGAGAATAGCACCTACAGCCTGGTATGTGTTAGGCAAGTGCTATTCAACATCACTATATGCCCAGCCTGGTCTGTGTTTTTAGATGATTTGCTTGGTGACTCAGAATTATATAAAGACAACATCAGAATAAATTTGTCCTTCATTTTTCCAAGTGAACTGCCAGTTCAATTTGAAAGGGAAATAGCATTGCACATCATCTGACCTAAGAACTTTTCCACCACGGGACAGTACTTAGTGTCTCTAGGGTAAAGGCAGCATACACTTGGCAAATGGTGTGAATCTGATGGCTATAGAACCCTCTGACCTACTGCCAAGTGATGTATTGAGCCAGGGAAGGAAATTGTCTGCATCTTAATGGAGAATGAATGTTCTGTTGTCTTACATTATGTAATTCTTTTAGGGCATCATGGGTAGCCTGCACATTGTACTATTTTTCCTAGTGTCATGGCAGTTAAGCTGAACTTTGAATTTCATTTAGCTAACATATCTTAGCATTCATAGCCACTTCCACCTTTGCATTGCAAATATATGGGTAGCATTATTTGGGTTCCTCAGATTGTGTTTATGCACATGAGTGTGCTGAGATCAATTCAGGACTTCCAACCTGAGTTTCAGAGAGATTTTGCTGGTGGGGTAGGGAAGGGAGCCTACCAGTGGGTCATGTGTGCTACACTGGGTACCGGATGGAAGGAAGGGCTGATGGAGAAAGATTCATGACTTAGAGCTCTCAGCTCAAAAATATGTAGTAGTATCAAACATAAAAGAATTGTCATAGTCTCAAACCTTTGTAAGCTGAGGTCACCTCTGTGGCAGCCTTGCATAATTTCCTAGTCCCCCTCTCAAATGGCCTCCCATAGTGAAACTTGTTCTTGTTCTATCTCACTGTTGATACTTAAAGTTCACTGAAATCCATTCTTTCCTGAAAACATTTTCCATTACAGAATTGTTCTCTGTGTGTGTTTGTATAAATAAATAAATAAATAAATAAATAAATAAATAAAGTGTATGGGTATGTGTATATGTGTTTTGTATGTGTGTGTACATGTGTGTATATGTGTGTGCATGTGTATATGTATATGTGTGTGTGAGTGTGTGCACACATGCAACAGTTTGCTGTTTGTGTGGGTTCTAAGCAAGTCTGTTGCAGCCTGGAAGCATCATAGATGTGAGGCCTTGTCATCCTGTGTGAGTGGGGAGGGGTTGCCTAGGTTTTGATTCTTTAGAAATCACCTGTCTCTGGGGTTTGAGTTGACCGTGTAACCCAAATAGGTTGCATTAAGTACAGGATTTCTTCTTAGCCTCTTGCTTTATTCAAAAAGTTGATGCAGTTTTATTCTCGTCTAGTAAATCTATTTGTTCTGCTATTAAAGACAAGTTCCCTAGAGACCGAGGGTGTCTTGATTAAGGCTTTTTACATCGGTCACTTGACCTTGTTGAATTTTGTTGAATAATACAATTATGTGAACTGTTTCTCATATATTTTGATTCACTTAAAAAGTGAAGAAAGCACCTGCAAATATGTCTCTGCTTCCAGAAAAGCTGCCATGTTTATCCCTGCTTTACTTAACCTAGTGCTCCTGGATTATTGTAACCTCAGGTTAAGACTCATTGGGTTAAATTCATTGGGTTAAAAGGAGTCTAACCGGGGGCAGGTGTGGTCTGTGTCATGTCTTCATAAGATTACTTGCACTTGGGAGTCAGGAGACATTCTGGGAGTCACTCAGAGCATTCAAGTGGGACATCGGTGCAGGAGATGTTGAGGGTAAAGAAAAGATGGAGGATCAGGCTTCAGAGGAGTCAAACACTGGGGAGAAGAAGCCAGCATGGCAGGAAGAGCCCAAGCAGGGAGCGGAGGAGGAGTGTTCCCCGCCCCCTTCTTCTCCCTAGCTTGAGTCACCTGAGCTTCATTACCACCCTCTTCTAAAGCAAGGCTGCCTGGACCTTCCCTACCACTGGACAACAGCTACACTTTGCTGTATTATGAGGGTCAAATGAGACAGTATATGTCAAGTACCTTACACCATGAAAAATTCTGCCAGAAGCTGTAGCAACAGCAGCAGATGTTTTGTTCTTAGGGACTTACTGTGAGCACTAAGTTTCAAGGGATTGACACCCTCTTCTGTCCTGTGTGGGCACCAGACATGCACACAGTGCACATACATACATGCAGGCAAATCTCTTGTGTGTGTGTGTGTGTATATATATCATAAAAATGAATATACTTTTTTTATTTTTAAAAAAGATTTATTTATTTATTGCATATGAGTGCTTTATCTGCAGAAGAGGGTATCAGATTACATTATAGATGGTTGTGAGCCACCATGTGGTTGCTGGGAATTGAACTCAGGACCTCTGGAAGAGCAGGTGGTGCTCTTAACCACTGAGCCATCTCACCAGCCCAAATATACCTTTTTTTTTTTTTTTTTTTTTTTTTTGGTTTTTGAGACAGGGTCTCTCTGTGTAGCCCTGGCTGTCCTGGACTCACTTTGTAGACCAGGCTGGCCTTGAACTCACATCAATCCACCTGCCTCTGCCTCCCAAGTGCTGGGATTAAAGGCATGCGCCACCACGCCCGGCCCCAAATATACCTTTTTAAAAAAGATTTATTTTTTCCCTAACTGCTAAGCTCTCCAGTCCCTGAAACAAGTTCTTCTTCCTCTTCTTCCTTTTTTTTTTTTTTTTTTTTTTTTGGTTTTTAAAGACAGGGTTTCCCTGTATAGCCTTGGTTGTCCTGGACTCACTTTGTAGACCAGGCTGGCTCCTACTCTCAGAGATCCACTTGCCTCTGCCTCCTTGAGTGCTGGGTTAAAGGTATGGGCCACCACACCCGGCTACTGAAATGAATTCTTAAATTGAGATTGTCACTAGTTCATTTCCTTAAACCCTATTTATATTTTTAAATTGTCGAAGCTCAACGTTCCAGTAAAGTTAGTAGCTGCTTTTAATTTAGCCAGTTCAGGTAGGGCAGCAGGTATAGGACATAGGAATTATTGTGATGGCTTCACCAAGACATCAAAAATGGGTTTTATGTCTTTAGGTTTCATCGACATATTTTCAGAGTCAAAGGAGGGTCTTGGCATTCACTCATCAATGATACTGCGCTTCCTGCATCGCAATCGGATCTCTAGCATGGTGATTCCCTACCCAATGTTGGACCACTGCAATAACATGTGCACCATGCGATCATCAGTTCTGAAGGAGTCCCTGGATCAGCTGGTACAAAAAGAAAAGGGTATGTGCAGGAGAGAGGCTCCTGAAAATACTCTCCTATTACTTTTCTAGTGCTTATGATAACGGGAGCCAGTTCTTCTCTGCCTTTATGTCTGAAAATACATAACCAGTTTGTAGTCTAAGTATGTTCTCCCTGTCTCCTTCCCTTTGCCTGTCTGATGACTTGAGTTTGGTCCCCAGAATTTGTATAAAAAACAAGATACAGTGGTGCACATCTGTAATCCCAGAATTCATGAGAAGTACAGACAGGGGAATCGGCTGGACGCTTGCAGGCTAGCTAGCCTGAGTATCCAGTGCAGAAGCAAAAAAAAGAGAAACCACGCCTCCCACAAGGGTGGAACACAAGAACTGACCTCCCTATGTGTGCTGTGATGCACATTCAGACCCACCTTCACTCATTAAAAAAAAAAATGTTAAGACTCTAAAAAATTTAAAGTTTCTTCCAGCAAAAATATAAGCAGTCAAAATAGACATTGCAGGAAAAAATATATTTTCTATCATATTAATGTAGTATTTGGCTGAGTTTTGTTTTGGTAACTGTTCTTGTTCAGTTAACTCTTTGTCCCATAGCAGCAAATACCCAAGTAAATATTGGTTGTTATAAGTGCATATATTTACACTATAAATAAATGTATAAACAGTATATGACTTGATTTAAAATTTTTAAAAAAAGACTATTAACCCCGAAGAAAATGGGAGAGGTGGGACCAGAAAATACTCAGGAATATAAGTGGCTTAGAAGTGAGAAGCCTGGGAGAATGAGGAAATAGAAGGATCCAGAGGGTCCTGGAAAACTACAGGCGGGTCTGGGCCCTGGGATCCTCCTCAAACTATGGCACCAGCCAAGGAAAATATAGGCAGTAAACTTCGAACCCCTACCCAGTCTAGCCGATGGACAGGACATTCTCCACCGTTAAGTGGAGAAGGAGATCTGACTTTCACACAAACTCTGGTGCTCCATATCGGACCATGTCCCTTGGATGGGGAGGCCTGGTGGCACTCAGAGGAAAGATAATAAGTCACTAAGAAGAGACTCGATACCCTATGAGCATATACAGGGGGAGGAGGTCCCCCTCAGTCACAGACATAGGGGAAGGAAGTAGGGGGGGCGCGGGAGGGAGGAAAGAAAGGGAGGATACAAGGGATGGGCTAACAATTGAGATGTAATATGGATAAATTAATTTTAAAAATTAAAAAAAAATAAGTGGCTTTAGAAAGCCTCATTTGGACAGCAAGATGGCTCAGCAGCTGAAGGCACTTATATGACCAAGATTGATGACCTGAGTTTCGTCTCAAAAACCCACATAGTAGAAAGAGAAAAGCGACTCTTTTTTTATATATATATATATATATTTATTTATTTATTATGTATACAGTATTCTGCCTGCATGTACACCTGCATGCCAGAAGAGGGCACAGGATCTCATTGTGGGTGGTTGTGAGCTACCATGTGGTTGCTGGGAATTGAACTCAGGATCTCTGGAAGAGAAGTCAGTGCTCGTAACCACTGAGCTATCTCTCCAGCCCCAGAAAAGCGACTCTTGGAGTTTGTCGTCTGACCTCATCTGCACTGTGGCATGTGCTTACGCATGTGTGCACACACACAAACTCAAATAAGTAAGTAACTAAGCAAATAAATGAATAAGTATGATTAAAAAATAAAAGCATAATAGAAGAAATGCAAGTGTAAAGTATCCTTCCCTTGCTGTGACCAGGTATTTGACGTCACAGTGTAATTAATGAGGAGATGGGGCAATCACTGCACAGTGGGTTCTTTGGAAGGAGATCACTGTTGTTGTTTTACAAAACAGGATTTCCACTGTAGCCCCAGCTGTCCTGGAACTCGCTCTGTAGACCAGGCTGGCCCTAACCTCAGAGATCCCCCTGCCTCTGCCCCCCAAATGCTGGGATTAAAGTTGTGTGCTGCTACCACCTCCTGCCTGGAAAGAGATTTTTAAGGAATGTAAGGTTTTGGTGCCAAAGGGTTAAGCAAGTTTTTGTTAGATATTTTAAATGATCATTTTCTTTTTCTCTTTGTGAAGTAGCTAAACTCTGGTGTTTTCCTGCAGAAAGCCCTGGAGATCTAGCCAGAAGCCCAGAGATGGATAAACTCAAGTCAGTTACAAAATGCTATGCTTATATAGAAACATCCTCAAACCCTACAGACATCTACAGGATGACAAATGGAGAGACATCATCCTACTGGCAGTCAGATGGCAGTGCCCGCTCACACTGGATACGGTGAGTAGTACATGTTTTATTCTTTCAAAATTTAGAATGTGGCCTGGAGAGATGGCTCTTCTCAAAGGTATGAATAGAAATCACCGTCTTGTTTCCTCTTAGCTAATCTAAGAGAAAACTTTTTAGATGCAGTTCAGAATTGCATTTTGGCCAGTAGAAGGATTTTATTAGAATGTTCATATTACCCACTCCTGCCTATACTAATAGCTTGAAGGGAAATATAAGATTATACCAACTGAGTGGCTTTGTAGAGCTGTAAGGCAGCTTATACAGCCTTTGAAACACATAGCTTGCGTCTCAGGTTAGTTCTTCAGAAATCCATCTTTACATACACCAAATGCAAGGTCTTAGAGATGGGTTTGTGGCCTAGCGGTGGCTGGCCATGTGAACACTGGTGGTCTCTGTGCTCTGTTTTCCAGTCTGAAGATGAAGCCAGATGTTGTGCTCAGGCACCTTTCCATTGCCGTGGCTGCCACGGACCAGAGCTACATGCCACAGCAAGTGACAGTGGCTGTGGGACGAAATGCCAGTGATCTGCAGGAAGTACGAGATGTGCATATCCCCAGCAATGTCACTGGCTATGTGACGCTTCTAGAAAATGCCAACATCAGTCAGCTCTGTGAGTCCAGCAGATGTGGGTATGAGGGAGGAATGGCAGTGATTTTGTTTTAAAGCTTAAGAAGGCCTCTGAAAGTTGTGAGATTTGATTTGTTTCTATTTCACCCAGAGAGGGATAAATCATTATTTTTATCTACTAAGTAATTCTAAATACTATAGAAAAACAATAAAGCCTTTTTTATAATTAAAAATATATTGTTATTTTCTTACTGGAAAATTATCAAATATGGACAAACAAAGAATATTCAAAATCTTACTACACAGAGGTTGTCAAACCACAGGTGTTTGGTGTGGTTCTTTCCAGACTACTTGTTTTTGAGTTTGTGTGTGTGTTTATTTATACACACAAATGCACTTTTAAAATTTTTTATTTAATTTCTATTTTATGTGCATTAGTGTGAGGGTGTCAGATCTCTTGGAACTGGAATCACAGACAGTTGTGAGCTGCTGTGTGGGTGCTGGGAATGGAACCCAGGTCCTTTGGAAGAGCAGGCAATGCTCTTAACCATTGAGCCATCTCTTTAGCCCCATATCAAAGCACTTTTAAATAAAAAACTAGAATTATATATATTTGTGTATAGTATACATAGCATTTCCCAAAGATTATAATATTCTGCTCACACTCTTGTATTTTTTGTTTTTTGTTTGTTTGTTTGTTTGTTTTTTAGACAGGGTTTCTCTACATAGCCCTTGCTGTCCTGAAACTCTCTGTGTAGTCCAGGTTGGCCGCAAACTCACGGAGATCCACCTGTCACTGCCTCCCAAGTGTTGGGATTAAAGGCATGCACCCCATGCCTCAAATTTTTTGTATTTTTTGTTTTGATTTTTTTTTTTTTTGAGACAGGCTCTCACCATGTAGCTCAGATAACCTGGAACTCATTATGTAGACCAGGGTAGCCTCAAATTCACAAATATCTTTCTGCCTCTGCCTCTGGAATGTTGAGATTAAAATTGAATACATCGCCATACTGGGCTCTTGTATTTTTAATGTGTTGTCATCTCATTTTATGATAATGCCTTTCTTTCTCTCTTTCTTTCTTTCTTTCTTTCTTTCTTTCTTTCTTTTTTAAGGGTTTTTTAAAATGTCTCAATTCTAACGTACCCTTTGCTCTTAGTCATTTATGTTTTCTTTTTTTTTTCTCTCCCCCAAAGCAGGGTTTCTCTGTGTAGCCCTGGCTGTCTTGGAACTTGCTCTGTAGACTAGGCTGGCCTTGATCCCACAGAGATCTGCCTGCCCCTGCTTCCTGAGTGCTGGGATTAAAGGCGTGTGCCACCACTGCCTGGATATTTTCAATATTTTTTTATTATATACTTGTTCACACATAGCATTTTGGAAATAACAGTTTTGTGATTTTTTTTTTCTATCCTTATTTCATGTAGAGAGCCAGATTGCTTCATGTCCTGCCTCATTTCTTCTGATGCTTTTCTGGACTAAAAAGGGCCTGAGGCCTGAGGAGGTGGTGGTGTCTTTGTGTCTTAACCCTATACAAAGACGTTGTTAAGCTTGTAGGTAGAAGCTCCCTGCCTTAGGCTGTGCTACTCTTTCCTCTAAGTTGTGTCCTCAAAATGTCTTCCCTCCTCCAGCTGCCTGAGCAGCTGTGACATCTGAAAATGAGTTATGTTTGCATCCTCTGTTTGGACTTGGTTGTTAAAAGATATTCTCACAACTGTCTATGTGCCAGATACTGAAACTACAAACTCTAGAAAGAATTCTAGAAATGCCAAATCACACATTCAGTCAGAATTTAAAAATTTCCTGTAAATGTCAAGATTCATTAAGTTTTGAAGAAGTTTTATTATGCATCACTCCCAAGTTTACACATTTTTCTTACGATTTCTCAGATTTGTCAGTGCTTTTGAGACAGGGTAATTCTACAATAGTCCCACTGTACACATCATTTATTCCTGTCATCAAAATATATCTTAACAATTGTCCATTTTACCTTTAGTTGAGAGCCTACCATTTGCTGCTGAACCTTTAACGAGGTTAATCAAATGCTGAACGTGTTGTTTGTGCTCGGCAGATGTCCAGATAAACATAAAGCGGTGTCTTAGCGACGGCTGTGACACTCGGATCCACGGCCTGAGGGCCGTTGGCTTCCAGAGAGTTAAGAAATCTGGAGTCTCGGTTTCTGATGCCTCTGCAATATGGTACTGGTCTCTGCTGACATCTCTGGTGACAGCTTCTATGGAGACAAATCCCGCCTTTGTCCAGACAGTGCTGCACAATACTCAGTAAGTCACTCTGGGTCCTATACGTCAAGGTCCTCTCTTCCAGCCTCCAGGGAGCATCCTGACTAAGCCTGCGTCAGGGCTCAGCTCCACTCCCTGATTGATGTCCTGACTTTGTAGACTGAAGAAGCATCTGTTCCACCCTCCTGTCCTGCTAACACAGTTCCTCCACTGTCTGTCTTCATTAGCTCAGTAGTTCCCTGACCTGAAGCCATCTGCACTGTCCCTACTCCTCATACATTGGGGACAGTTGCCGACATTTATGTAACATTCACATGTTGGCTCTTATTTTACCTGCAGATACTGAAGTGCTTGTGTAAGGCATCCTCATTTTGTAGGTGAGGATCTAGTGCTCGTCCCAGAGACACACACAAACAGGCAGAGATAAGTCAATTTGAATCTAAGTGTTTGAACTCCCATATGTGGAGCTCTTTTCACTAGTAAGTTCAATCTTTTCAAGGATACTAAACTAGTTTATTTTCTTGTTGAAGGGCCACCACCAGTCATGTAGCAACATGTAGAACAAAAGCTACAGCTTCCTCCCAGCACTGGGGGCATGTTGGGGGCGGAGGAGGTGCTGCAAGTTTGAAGTTGACTCTAGACTTCATGACCAGTTCCATCTAGACAGGGGTACTTAGCAAGCCCCAGTTTTAAAAAGGTGCTTCTATATTAATGAATTGCTAGTGTATTGCATTTGGGCTCAATGGTACAACACGCCATTAGAGTAGCTGCCATGTATGGGCCTGAAGGAGGTGTCTGGTGTTTGTTCTCCAGGCCGATTTTGAAATTAGTATTATGAAGTACAACTTGTCAGCCAGCGACACTGCTGGCAGTGCTGAGTATGGACTGAGGGAATGCCAGCTTCCATCCTTCATTCCTTTCTTAAAATCTTTTTTTTTTTTTTTTTTTTTTGCTGTCAGATAGTCTTTTATTGAAATATTTTCTCATTGCTTCTTAACTAGCTGGGCATTCCACGACACCACTGTTGATGTCATCTATGATGCCATGAGGGTGGCGGCCATCCACATTGCAGCCCAAAGACTGCGCAGTACCCAGGATCTCCTTAATAGAAAGCTCTCTGGCTAAGGACTGGTGCTGCATCTGCCTGGCAATGTTGGCAGTCCCATCAAAAGTGATGTTTCCACTGTGTTTAATGTTCTTCTGCTTCTTCCTGTCTCTCGGTGGCTCCTTGAGGGCTCTGATGATCAGGGCAGAGGCAGAGGACACCGTCTCAATCCCCAGAACTGCTAAAAACCAAGCAAACAAATAAAAACCCTCTAATCTAAATAAAGTAAATAATAATGGACTAGAGACATAGCTCAGTTGTTAAGACTGCTTGCTGGTCTTAAAGAGGACCCTAGATCAATTCCCAGGAGCTACATGAGGAAGCTCACAGCCACCTTTAACTCCAAGGGCATCTAACACCCGTTTCTGGTCTCAGGCACTGTTCTTTTTGTGTACAAACACACACAGATATACCTCTCTGTCTCTGTCTCTCTGTCTCTGTCTCTGTCTCTCTGTCTCTGTCTCTCTCTGTCTCTCTGCCTCTCTGTCTCTGTCTCTCTCTGTCTCTCTCTCTCTCTCTCTCTCTCTCTCTCTCTCTCTCACATGCATATGCATGCACACAAAAATGAAAATTAAATCTATAAAAAAGAATGATCAATTTTAGATTTTTGAGGGTGAATTCTTTGTATGAGATAAGGTCTCACCATGTAATCCAAGCTGGCCTCAAATTTGTGATCCTCAGCTTCTAAAATTCTGGTGTGAGTCACCATGCTTGGCTTTTGCTGTTTTTGGGTGTTCCTGGTATTCCTTCAAGTGTTTCATGGTATACTCACATACTCAGTGCACTAGCACTCAGTAGTCACTCGTTACATATATTTAAAACAAACACTAAGATTAAAAGACCAAAGGCCACATCAGGCACAGGAAACATGATGTGTTGATCTGCTTAGGGATCAATAAATTTGTGACACTCTTTAGGTGCTAAAGACCCTAAGATCCTGGTATAAAACATACTTTCCACTAAATCCACAGGGCTCTATTTTGGGTGCAGTTTTCCTAAGTCTGTGTCTTTTGTTCTTAACACTTAGCATGAGTTCCCAGGAAGCTTTTACACAGTGGGATAGAACTTTTCCAAAAAGAAAAACGTGAAACCTTACTAAACTGCTTAGCATATGACTCCTAGGGAAACAGGTTCAGTTCATATTGTGCACCAGGCTCTCCACAGGAATACTCTGTACCAGCTCAAGAGTTTGTGCGGCACAAGACTTGATGCTGCACTTTTGTCTAATGTCGTGCCTGACTTTGCTCTGATTGCACACATTATTTCTCTAGGAAGGCACTGCAGCACATGCCACCACTGTCCCTCTCTCCGGGATCTACAGACTTCTCAACTTTCCTCTCTCCCAATGTTCTGGAAGAAGTGGACAGCTTCCTCGTGAGGATAACTAGGTAAAATTAAGGATGCTGAGATGAACAACTTGTGTGGTGTAGAGGGCGTATATGCTCATTTAAGAAAAACTCAGAAGACTCTACTGAAAATGACTTGTTTGTAGTAACCAAAGAGAAAGTGAAACAATCCATCCTAATTGAGTTAATCCTGGTATACGTCCAATATCATGTGACTTTAAGAATTGGGGTACAGAGGAAGTTGGCCTCTGATTCATTTAGAAGAGATGTGCCTAAGTCTAAGATGCAATCCTCTTAATTCTTTCTTCTCCCCAGCCTGTGGCCTGCAGTTAGAGTGTGCTTACATGCAGAGCTATCAAGCCTTGTTGCCCATAGACCTGGGAAGGAGGGTGCCTTGGTAACTTTACAGACTGGAGGACTTGGTGTGAGGATGCTTGGCTTGGCTCTCCTCAGTGAGTCCTCAGAACACCAATCATTCCCTGAGATTCACAGGTCGCTATAAGTTTCTGTCGTGGTGTGTTTAGAAAGGCAGAGAAATAGAAAGGGGCAGATCTAATAGTTTTCATGCTTCTCAAGAAATGCACCCTCAGCTCTGTGTCCAGCGTAGCTCGTTCTAAGGACTCCTGATGGAGCTAGCTGCAGAAGTTCACTTGTCTTTGGCTTAATAGGTTGCTTGGGATTATTAAAGTTTCAAAGGTAAGGATTTAATTTTTTGGCCCTTGAGTTGATTCTTCTTTTTCTTACATGATCTAAAGATTTTGAAAACACATTTCTGGTAAATATCCAGGAGTACACATGGCAGGTTAATTTTACTTACAGGCATTAATTGCATGGGTTTGAGCTGCCTGGTTTTCTTGTATTTAAGGAAGTGAAAGGTTTTTTGCTTGTTCTTTGTAGCTGCTGTTCTACTCCAGAGGTAGAACTGACTCTTCTGGCTTTTGCACTAGCAAGAGGAAGTATTGCCAAAGTGATGAGCTCTCTGTGTACCATCACTGACCACTTGGACACACACTATGACGCCTCATCCCTCATCTCATCCATGGCATCTGTCAGGCAGAACCTGCTCCTGAAATATGGTAAATGACCTGGGCATGATGGAAATGCTAGCAGCAGACAACTCATAATGCCACCTTTTCAGGTGTCCTTTGTCCTTTTTTGGTCATTCTGAGTAGTGTGTAAGACGGTGGGGGTGGGGAGTTTTGTAATAGTGGTACCCTGGTCCCTGGGTGGAACTAGCCTTTCTCTAGAATTGGTAGAAAGAGGGTATCTGTGGGTCATTTATGGCAAGTTGGCAGAAGAGGACACCCAAGTCCCCTGATGGTTCTTGGATTTTCTAGTACAATGACTTGGATCTGGTAGCTATTTTGAGCACAACCATCTTTGATGAAATACAGGTGTGTGTCATTGTGTAGGTAAAGGGACTTGGGAAGTTGGAGTAGTTCTCATTTGGAGGGAGGGAGCTCACTGGGACCTGGTGTACAGGAATCATTGCCTCAGAAAGCTCTTTGCATCCACACCATAGCTGCTCAGAGACACATGTGCTGGCCATTGCTGTCTCTGCCTGGGCCCATCTCAGCACTTTGTAAATAATCAAGTATGAGGCCCTCAGTACATCTCAACCCAGTGCCCATAAAGCTGTTCACAGTGATTGCAACCTGGCTTCGAGGAACAACATATTTGCCATACCAGCCTCTAGTGGCAAATTTTTATTCTATAAAATTGATTGTATTCTCATGATTGATTGATCTTATCCTCTTCAATATTAAAGGCACTACTGGAATATTCCTGCCATAATGCTTGTACAACATAATACAACTTTGTGATTTATTTTATGTTTAACTTAAAAAAATAATTTACTTTTATTCTTTATGTACATTGATGTTTTGCCTGTATGTATGTCTGTATGAGGTTGTTGGATCCCTGGAACAGTAGCCATTTCTCCAGCCCCTTATGTTTAACTTTTAAAGTCAGACAATTGTCTTATGAGCCCAATTTCTCTCTACACTAGCAAACTCTCTGGAGAAACAGTGGGGCAGGAGCAAGCATGGCTGAGTGGGAACCTGAGGTGGCATCTAGAAGCTGAAGTATTTTCCAGAAATATTTGCCATTCACATTGGGGTTGTTGGGAAAAGGAGCAGAGGAGAGAGGAGGATTATGGCAGGGACTACACATGAGTAACAGTGATTAGTTAGAGTTTAGTGGGTATCTGCTATTTATTTGTTTACTTAAAAAAATATTCTATTTTATGTACATTGGTGCTTTGTATATGTAGGGTGTTGGATCCACTGGAACTGTAATTGTAGACAGTTGTGAGCTGCCATGTGGTTGCTGGGAATTGGACCAGGGTCTTCTGGAAGAGTAGCCAGTGCACTTAATCACTGAGCTATCTCTCCAGCCCCTTACTTTTTTATTTAAAGATGAGGTCTCACTATGTAGCTCTAGCTGGCCTGGAACTTGATATGCAGGCCAGGCTAGCCTCACACTCAGAGAGATTCATCTCCCTCTGCCTCCTGCATCCTGGGAGTAAAGGCATGTGCCACCACTTCCAGCTTATTATATTATTAAAAAAACAATAATTTTTCAGTTCACTGTAGCAAAATTTGATTTTTTTTTTTTTTTTACTTCTCCAGAGTTTCAAAATTGGCCTGGATTTATTTATTCTTTATTAATTTATTCAGATTACATCTCAGTTGTTATCCTATCACTGTATCCTCCCATTCCTCCCTCCCACTTTCACCCTATTCTCTTCCCCTAGGTCTATGACCAAGGGGGACCTCCTCCCCCACTATATGGTCATAGGCTATCAAGTCTCATCTTGGTATCCTGCTTATTCTTTCTCTGAGTGCCACCAGGGCCTGGATTTATTTTGGGGAGTCAGTTCTCTCCTTTCTCCATGGGCTTCAGGGATTGGCCTTAGCTCTTTAGGTTTGCATACAGTGAGCCATGGCACTACTCTCCTGGAGATAATTTAAAGACAGAAGATCTAAAACATTATGTATTTAAATACAGAGCCAATAAAACTGATTTCGGGCTTTTAAAAGTATCTTGGTTATCCTTCCATATGTTGAACCTATTGTATTGATCTATATATTGTGATGTGTTTTGCTTCTGAAAAGTGATTTCCCTAGAGACTTCTCCTTAAACTTACTCAGAGATACAGGCTATGCTTTTTCTCATTCAGGAAAGCAGATAGAGATAGTGTCAACTTTTGTTTACTATTGACATGCTATTTGACCTCTTATTTATCTGTTTAAAGTATTTTAGGATTTATTTTTATTTTTCTTTAATCATGAATCTGTGTTTGGGTATGCATACATGATGGCAAGCACCCTCAGGCTTAGGAAGAGAATATTAGCTCTCCTAGAGCTCTAAGTTTAGACAGTTGTGAGTCGCCTGATGTGGGCTTGGAACTGGGCTCAGGTCCTCTGGAAGCCCAGTATATAATACACTCTTAACTGCTGAGCCATGTCCAGGCACCTTCTCCCCCAGTTTTTAATAAAATTACATTTACTTATGTGTGTGTATGTGTGTGTGTGTGTCTGTATGTGTGTCTGTGTATCTGTATGTCTGTGTGTGTGTCTGTGTATCTGTATGTCTGTGTGTGT
>OU015746.1:46723536-46759043 GCA_907169655.1 Acomys percivali | reverse complement strand
TGTGTGTGTGTGTGTGTGTGTGTGTGTGTGTGTGTGTGTGTGTGTGTGTGTGTGTGTTTTGGTGTTGATAACATATTTTTGCATTCTCTAGTGGAAACCCAGTCTTTGAGTGCTTGTGTTACTAAGCTCAGGTTTGGAATAAGAACATGATGGGGGAATGGTTGAAAGCAGGCCAGGGTCCCAGAGGCATAGTTCATGTGGCATTGACGTGAGCAAGTCCATGCATACACCGCTGTGCCTGGGTCTAACAGCAGATCTTGTTGTGAGTTGAGAGATAATTTGCAACCAAAAAAAAAAAAAAAGGTATATGATTCTCATACAACTGCAAATGAATACATCAGACTTTTTAATAAAGGAAAGAAGGCCAGGCGTGGTGACTCATGCCTTTAATCCCAGCACTGGGAGGGTGGAGGCAGACAGATCTCTGTGAGATCAAGGCTAGCCTGGTCTGCAAAAGGAGTTCTAGGCAGCCAGGGCTACAGCCAAGGAAGGAAAAAAAAAAAAAAGAGGAAGGAAGTAGTATCAGCAGTTTAAAAGAAAATTCATAAAACACGCAAAGACCAATAGGAATGTTGGAATTTACTTACAATTAGTAATCAGCTACATCTCTATAGAATTTTTTATTTATTTTATTTTTCTTTTTACATATTTCTTTGGGTAAAAATCACTTGCATTACCATCAGTATTCTTCTTACAAAATTATAAAATAGCTTAGAGAAAACTCAGAATGTGTTAGACAGGGCCCCCAGTAATCTCTCTCCCATTTCAGTGTCTTTCCTAATCTTTCCTGACAGAGTG
Source organism: Acomys percivali (assembly GCA_907169655.1). NCBI lineage: Eukaryota > Metazoa > Chordata > Mammalia > Rodentia > Muridae > Acomys > Acomys percivali. The sequence continues at coordinate 46,758,245 of OU015746.1, read as the reverse complement.
TTCCAGAAGCCAACTAATCTGATCAGTCTCAGCTGCTAAAGCTACGTGTCTTCTATCAGCTCAGTCAGATATTAGTCATGGCTTTAGGGATGATTCAGGAAGATGATTGATCCCGCAGTATTGTGTGTGTGTGTGTGTGTGTGTGTGTGTGTGTGTGTGTGTGTCGGGGTGGGGGGGTGTCCTTATCCAGTGCTCTTAGTGTCTACAGCTTCATTGCTGTTTGTAGAGGTGTTAGGGAGGGAGTCACATCTACCCAAAGAGGTATTGTTTTTCCAGTTGTCGCAAAGGCACCAGATAGGCAAACAATCTGGTAAAATAGAAGTTACCCTTGCTTTTGTTGATACTAGATCTTGGGACTGCAAAAATGACTCCAATATCCTAATTTTCTTTTTCTTAGGTTTTCTTACAGAGACTGGAAAAACCAGAGCAAGCACTATTTTTTCTGCGGGAACTGAGTCTGCCTTCCAAGTTACTCAGATGAGAATTATGGTAATTTTCCTTCTACCTTGTTTAAGTAATGGTACTGCTCTTCCAAAGTGAATTAGGAGCTGGGGAGATAGCTTAGCAGTTAAGAGCAATAAGTGCTCTTCCAGAAGACCTGAGTTCCATTCCCAGTACACGATGCTATGGCCCACCATGTGGTACCAGGCATGCATATGGTACACAGACATATATGCAAGCAAAATGCCCACACACAATAATAAAAAAAAATTAAGTGAATTGAACTGAGCATGGTGGTACACATCTTTAATCCCAGCATTCAGGAGGCAGAGGCAGGTGTATCTCTGTAAATTCAAAGCCAGCCCTGTTCTACATAGCAAATTCTAGGACAACCAAAGCTACGTAGAGAGGCCTTACTTAAACAGAAAACAAAAAAACTGACTTAGGTTCTATTTCCCTAGGACATTGCCTTTCATTAGGTTATGAACTAATTATCTCCTGCTGTCTCAGTCCTCTAACAGAGGGCAGGTGCACAAACTTAGATCCAGTTTTAAGTCTTTGAACAGTGTGCTTGTAAGGATGGAGAGGGCCAAGCTAACATTTTGTAGGAAATAGCTCCCTTACCTTTCAGGATGTAGTAAGTTTGAATATTATTTCATTGGTTTCACTGTGACGTAAGCTGCTGGACCTTACTATATCACCTGGAGACAAAATAGCCACAGGACTTTTGCCTCTGTTTTCAGGTTCGCCGTGGTGGCATTGGTGCTCAGTGTGGGCTGGTCTTTGCCTATAACTCACCTTCTGATAAGTTTCATGCCGAAGAACACTTCAAACGATTTGAAAAATATGACAAATGGAAGCTCCAAGAACTGAGGCAGTTCGTAAAAAGCAGGTACGGAGCAGAGGGAAAGACTGTGGCCAAATAAGAGTGTCTATTCTCTTGCTGGGTAAGGTACTGCATGCCTTTAGCCCCAGCGTTTGGGAGTCAAAAGGAAGTGGACCTTTGTGAGTTTGAGGCTAGCCTGGTCTAAGTAGTGAGCTCTAGGCTAGCTATCATTACATAGTAAGACCCTGTCTTTAAAAAAAAAAAGAAGAGGTATTCTTATTGTCAAATCATGCTTATAGAAAAGGTGCTAATAATCCACCACAGAGGACAAACGTCTTTCTCACTTTCTAGAAGCATGTGTAAAGAGGAGTGTTAGTTTGTGTATAACTTTTTACTTGGCCCTTTCTGTGGCAAAGGTCACAGGTCTTCAGAATGGCTGGGAAGTGATGCATGCTGCAGTTGGCAGCAGGCTGGGTCTCACCTGGCCCTGAACTCTTCTTCTCAGGCCACTCAAGCTTTTTTTTTTTTTTTTTTTTTTTTTTTTTTTTGGATTTATTTATTAAGTGTGTATGACTGTTTTGTGGTATATATGTACATGCACCATGTGTGTGCCTGGTTCTTATGAAGATCAGAAGAATGCATTAGATGCCCTAGAATTGGAGCCCTGAACGATTGTGAAACACCATGTGGGTGCTGGGAACCAAACCTGAGCCTTCTGGAAAAACACGTGTTGTGTCTTCTCTCCAGTCCCACTGCTCAAACTTTCATTGAAAATATTTATTAAAGCCAGGTGGTGGTGGTGCACGCCTTTAATCCCAGCACTTGGGAGGCAGAGGTAGGCGGATCACTGTGAGTTCAAGGCAAGCCTGGTCTACAAAGTTAGTCTAGGACAGCCAAGGTTACACAGAGAAACCCTGTCTCAAAAAAAAAAAAGAAAGAAAAGAAAATATTCATTAAGCATTTATTATGTGCCAGGCCAGATATATTGAAGATCCTGCAGTGGAAAAAGTACCAAAGGGGTCACTGTAGTGACTATATAGAGTGTCCTGCCAGGAGACAGTGTCAGTTGTTTGATGAGTACACTGCCCGAGACCTCTGAGAACAGAGAGCAGGCCTCAGTTGATGGGAAGCATAGCCCTGAGCCAGTGAGCACTGAGAATTTCTAAAGAGTGAGTTAGACACTAAGTAACTGCTTGAAGAAGTAGCTTGTGCAGAGAGAAGAGTAGGCACCAGGGCCTAGAGGTGGAGTGTGGCGCAGAGAAGGAGCTGGTGGTTGTATGGCTGAGCTGCACTGTCGTGGGGGTGCAAGGGACAGAGCTGGAGAGCTGGGAGAGGCCAGGTGGTTGAAATGTCTTTGTTTCAGGTTTTAGTTTATCTTGAAAGCACATGTCAGGGAGCGGGCAGGGCAAGCGGACAGAGGGTGGAGTTAAAAGGAAGAAGAAGGAATTAAGATGTGTTCTGGAAGAACTGCTGAGGCTTGTGCTGCAAGCAGAGAGGAAAGGCTGGGAGGAAGCTGCCCAGGAAGCTGGAGGTAAGTGGCCCAGACCAGCACAGCAGCCTTTGTAGCAGCAGCAGTGGAGCAAGGTAGCCTGATACAGTGGGCCCTGGGGATGACTGAGTAGAGAGCACAGAGGCTGGGCTGCACCAAGTGTGTGGTGTGGGGCTTGGGCTGCCCCAAGTGTGTGGTGTGGGGCTTGGGCAGGTGGAAAACTTGGTCGTGCCCTTTTCTGCGATAGAAAATGTGTCAGGGTGTCATTCCCACTCCTCTCCCCTGCTTCCTGAGATCCAATCAGACAGGAAGGGCAGGGATGGAAACCTTAGGTGGCATGTGAGTGCTTCGAGAAACAGACTTCTGCAGAGGCCGACTTCACAGAACAGCTCTTTTAATCAGGGGGAGCAAAAGCTATTTAAAGCTTCGGGGGTTGAGTAGAGGCTTTTGGGGTGAGTGTTTATCATTGTCTTGAAATGCCTTATTTGCATAAGGAGGAGTTCCAGGCACTTGCTGGACATGACCTTATAAATTATAAAGAGAGAAGAGGTGTAGCCTGTAACCTGGGTGACAAGCTCCATGACCACTGCAGAGGTGGCCCAGGTAGTAGCCTGAGAGGCTGCATGTAGGCCCAGGGCCCTCACTCCTACCACTCTTGAGATGAGAACCAGGGTTGTGTTGGACATGTTCCAGGCCGGGTCCTTCTGGTTCCATGGTACCTCCCACCCACACCAGGTAAAAACAGCTTTGTGGGAAGACAGTGATCTCAGTGTTAGTCCTCTTAGGAAGATACTGAGATGTCTTAAAGCCAGCAAGACAAACAAGTCAGCAGCTTAGAAGAGACTCTTGTTTTATAGGGATAGACACAGTACTATTTGAAATGATCACTGGAAATATGGGATCCAGGTATGGTGACTCATATCTGCCATCCATCTATTCAGGAAGCCGAGATAGGATTGCTGAGAGTTCAAGGCCAGCCTAGGCTACAGCCTGAGACCCTGTCTCAAACAAACAAACTAAATGAAAATGTAGAAATAGAAGAGATGGTTCTAGAGGACTGTGGGTCACCTTTTGAGCAGCATTAGTTATTTGATATTAGGAAACTCAGACAGAGAATAGGGGGCAAGCCAGGCTATACCCTCAGGAACCAGGAAATGGATGTGGCATCAGTCATGAGGTAGACTTAGCTTACAGGAGACATAGCCACAGTCAGTGTTGCCCTCCTTATTACTGCTAGGAAGTTAAAACTTGTGGACAGAGCCTTGGACTTATATCTCTGCTATTGTATTTGCCAGGGTTAGCAACAGTCTTGAAATATGGCCCAGTACATGCTACTTAGGCACAGATGTGCATACAAATCATCAGGGGATCCTGTGAAAATACAGGTCTGATTCAGTAGTTATGGGAAGGATTTAAGACTTCCTTTCCTTTCCTTCCTTCCTTCCTTCCTTCCTTCCTTCCTTCCTTCCTTTTCCTCCTCTTCCTTCATTGTTTTTGTTTTTGTTTTGTGTTTTGTTTGTTTGTTTTTGTTGTTGTTGTTGATGCTGAAACTCACTGTTATAGCCAGACTGGCCTCGAACTTGTAGCAGTCTTCCTGCCTCACCTTCCTGTGTGCTGGGCTTACAGGTGTTTAGCACCACACCCAGCATGATTTCTTCTTTAATAAAGGCTACAGGTACCACCTAATTTTAAGCACCTTTGTTCTTATCCTTGGGATATTAAAATAGGTCTTTTCCTCTAAACTTTTTATCAAACAAGGTCTTTCGCATCTTATACAGGACAGATTTTTTTTAACCTAAATGCAAGCTTATTTATTAATCCCTTAATGATTTGATCTGGTTCTAGCCTGAGTTATTCTTCAATATAGGCCAACTTAGTTGGCCTACATATGTAATCAGCTTCTCTCCAGTTGGAAATAAAAATTTCTTGTCTGTTTTGTTGTTGTGTCCTTCTGGCACTGTGCTGCCAGGCCGGAACCTACCTGGCAAACAGTGTGGTTTAGTGAGTGACTTGCTTCTACAGTCCCTGACTCAGCCAGCTTTCTATATTACACACTAGATTGAGTAAACTTTCTGACAAGCATCATGACAGGAGGATAGGAAGATTGAGAGCTCAAGGCCAGCCTAGACTACATAGACGAGGAAGGAACCAGGTTCTCACACATGCTAGGCAAATGCTATGCTACTCAACTATGTCCGTACCCTCAAAGAATACAGTTAAAATTCCTCAAACATGTATTATAGATGAAATTCATTGACATTGCAGCTTAGCAAATTCTACCTGTTCTGTTGTGGACAATTGTATCACAAAAGATTTCTACCGAGAAAGATCTGTGTGAGGAAGAGAACAAAATTTGTCCTTTGTTCCAGAACCTGTTCTGAATTTTCTTCACCTTTGCCTGTAGTTATCTGTGGCTGCTTGTCATGCTTGCACAGAACACTCCTCTGCTGTTAGTGTGAGAGTTGAGTCATAGGCCAAGAAGTATGAGGTTTTAAGAATGACACTTGATGCCAGGTGTGGTGTGGCCTTTAATCTTGGCATTTGGATGCCGAGGCAGGCAAATGTCTATTAGTTCAAGGCCAACCTGTTCTATATAGTAAGTTCCAGGGTATCGAAGGCTGCATATTGAGACTGTCTCAAACAGACAAATAAGAATAGTTCTTGAAAGGCCTCCTCTTCCTTAGTTCCTTAATTGCTGAGGAGGGAGCAGCATTTACACATCCAGCGTTTAAAGAGCAGCATGATATAATGCCTTAGGCCTAAGGACGGGCCGCTTCCTTTGGAGGATGTGCTAACCAATGGAGGCCTCTGAAGGCTAAGGTTTTCCTGTTTGAGAGCATCTGAAACATCTACCCGTCAGCTGTTTGTAGGTTACTCAAACCCCAGGCTAATTACACACAATTTAGTCAGACCCGGGGAAAAGAAGCTACTGCCTCTTCCTTGATGTTTATCAGAAGTGCTCATCCTGGTGCATCAGTCCTGCATCTCACTGGACATGCCTGGCTTAAATGTCGTTTGGATGAGGCCTTACCTGTCAGGCTCTGCAGAATCTTAGAGACAGGAAAATGTTTATGATTACACCTGTATTCATAGGATTGGTTGCTCATCTGATGACCTTGGAGAAGATGATCCTATTGGCTGGTTTGAGCTGGAAGAAGAGTGGGATGAAGCAGATGTCAAGTTGCAGCAGTGCAGAGTTGCCAAAGTAAGCCACAGCCAGTTTGCCTTCACTCATTTACATGCTCTCCCCTCTGTGAACATTGCTCACTGTACCAGCCCTGAACCAACACTGGGACCTTAGAGGGGGTGGGAGAGACAGATGTGGCGTGGCTGTGACAAAAGGAGATCTAACCCAGCCTGGGGTTCACCAGAGATGACTTCATTTGAAAGAGAAGGGAAATCATGCCAAGAGCTAGATTGCACCACAACCTTTAGCTTGGCTGAGATGGGTCAGAAAGGCTATTATAGTGAGTGAGTAGTACATAGGCATAAATGCCAGAGGAATATGTCTGTTCCCATGGTTCCGAGAGTGGTACCTGCCTGACCATGTAATTTATTTTTCCCAATTTAAGAATAAATCTTGCTGGGCATGGTGGCACATGCCTTTAATCCCAGCACTCGGGAGGCAGAGGCAGGTGGATTGCTGTGAGTTCGAGGCCAGCCTGGTCTACAAAGCGAGTCCAGGACAGCCAAGGCTACACAGAGAAACCCTGTCTCAGAAAAAAAAAAAAAAAAGAATAAATCTTACAGTAAGTAAGAGAATTTAGAACTTTCTTCAGAGTTCACATATAGTATGTGCTCAATGTATATCTGTACAGTTGAATAATAGACTCAGAACAGCCTTTCTTACCAGTTAACATGGCTCAGGGGATAAAGACACTTGCTGTCAAGCCTGAGACCAGAGTTTGATCTCTGGGCAAACATAGTGGACGGAGAAAACTGACTCTTTCAGTTTGTCCTCTAACCTCCGCAAGCACTCTGTGAGATGCCTGAACATAAAATAAATAAATAAAATGTGAAACTGGAAATAAGTCAGCAAGGCCTTTATGTCGGGCACTTTCCTTTAAGAAACAGTTAGCACCGAAGCTAGACTTTAGGAATGCTTTTGCTTTATTTGCACAGACAAAACTATTATCTTTGCTTCCAGTGCACGAGCTGCATGTGTGGCTTGGAGAATTTGAAGTGATTCCTTAGGGCGTTGACTGTTTTTTTTTATCAGATATCTAGTTTTTTTTGTTGTTGTTGTCGTTTTTTGTTTTGGTCTCAAAATGATTGTGCCAAAAAGCAAACCTGCTTCTCTCACTCCTACCAGGCCATTGCTCTTAGTGTGATCTTTACAAAACATGTCTTACTCAGGGTTCTTATTTTTATTTTTTCTACTGGCTAAAGATACTGAACTTATTTTGTGTCCCCAGTATTGGGCATGGTGATACTTTATAAAATGCTTACTAAAACCAAGAGCGACTTTCCTAAAAAGGGCTTTCAGTCCTTTTGCACTGCGCTTGGGGACTCTGAGTCCTTCTCTTAGGTCTCTTTTGTCTTTTCTAGTACTTGATGGTGAAGTTCCTGTGCACCCGCCAGGAGTCAGCAGAACGCTTGGGCGTGCAAGGCTTGAGCATCAGTGGGTACCTCCGGTCTGCAAGGGCAGAAGCGGAGCAAAGCATCCTCTGTGCCCACTGCAGAAAGGACACAGAGACTATCTATGGGGCCACCCTGCTCCTCAGAACCCTGCAGTTCATCCAGCAGCTTGCCCATGACCTGGTAGGATTTCTTCCATTATTACACAACACTCCTCTAGGAGAAATGACTACATGTTAAGGGAAGTACGCAACCTTTAAAACCTGGCCCCTCTGAAGCATGCCAGCATTAGTGAACACAGCAGATAGCCTACCGCGTGATAACACAGAGAGACTGGGGAGAGCGGACTCTGTGGCACCAGTCTGTGGAATGTGATGTGGCATGTGGCTGTTGTTCTGAGGTCCCCTGCAGTAGACCAGCAGCCCATGATACTGTCCTCACTTGTGCTTGCCCAGAGGCAGCAAACAAAGCAGCATCACGAGATTTGCTCGTAAAGTCTTAGAATTACTTCTCATGTCTAAGAGGTGGGTTTCATTTATTACATGAACTAAACTCTCAGGGTTCACATTTGAAGTATTGGGAGATTTGATGCTGATTTTACAACTCCTAGTAAATCACAGTTATCAATTCACTCAGTCTTAGCACCATCGCTGTGGAGTGCTTGGTTTATTTCAGGGGAGCCCTCTTGAGTTTATATAGCAGTGTCCACCCTTAACTTTCTTTTTCTTCAGTGCACAGAAGCCAGTGCGCATAATGGCACTGTTAGCTAAGAACTCTCACCGCAGCAGAAGAGAGAGAAGCCTAAGAGTAGTAGCTGGGTTACAACAACAAGTGCAGGGACTTAGGACAGCCCTGAGCATGACTATCATGGAAAGCTTGGCTTACGTTTATGAGGTCAGGGAGAGCTTGTGTGGCCATCTGTTAGTATTGCATTTACCTATGTACACACACACACACACACACACACACACACACACACACACACTTCTGAGTTGTATGGGAGTTTCACGAAGGTAAGTCATCCCACTTCTTTTTTATTTTAATTAATTTATTTATTTAGTTACTTTACATCCCAAATGGAACCTCCTTCCTCCTCTCCTCCTGGTTCCCCCCCCCCCCCCCCTCATCTCACTTAGCCATAACAAGTAAATGAGAAATTTATCTAAATATATTTTTTAATTTTACTTTTTTCTGGTCTTTATCATTTTTTAGGTACAGCAGAAGGAAAGTGGCTTAAAATATAAATCTTTGCTGGACTTCACAGGTCTTGATTTGCAGATCTTCTGGAATTTTTACAGTAAATTAAAGCAAAAGTAGGTCAGAAATTTGTTATAAAATAACAGTCATAAACAAAACTGAAATGGATTTTTTTTTTCCTTCTAAATTTTTCCTTATATGTATTCTTCCGATTTAAAAGTTTTGATTGTTGAAAATGGCACCTTAAATTTCTATAAAATGTTTAAGAAACATTTTCCCAAACATTTCCTTTTTGTCCTCACATCTAATAGGATGAAACACGTCAGGCATTATGGTGATACAGATTGGACATCTCTAATCCAAAAATTGGACATTTTTTGCATTCCACAAATGGGAAATTTCACATCTCATTTCATATCATGAATCATTGTCAAAATGCAACTGAGCTAAAAATATTGTATGGCTGCAAGTAGTACCCCAGTGACATAGTGCTTATTTAGCACAAGGTCCTGGCTTCAGTTCCTAGTGACACAGTGCTTGCTAAGCATGCACCAGGCCCTGGCTTCAGTCCCTAGCACTGAAAAAAAAATATACAAAACAAATGAATTTCATACTTTAAAATTATTCATTTATTTGTACACGTGTGTGAGTTTATGCTTATGTGGGGGGCGGATACATGGGCCTATGTGTGTGGAGGCCAGAAGAGGGCATCAGGTGTCACATTTGCTTAGCTAGGCTGGAAGCCAGTAAACTCCAGAAATCCTCCTGTCTCTGGTCCGTTCCTCCACTCCACAGACCCCCCACACTACCTTGGAGCTTGGTAACTGCATTTACAAGGATGACTTGATGTTACAAGGGAGCTGGGATCTGAATGCCAGTTCTTAGGACTGTGGAGTAAGCCACATCTCCAGCCCTATGAAATGTCATGTTTAAACTTGGGTCCTGGCTCCAAGAGATGCCCCTCTCCTCTCTTCTCCCCTTCTTTCCCCTCCCCTCCCCTCTCCTTTTCTTATGCATGCATGCACATACATTCCAAAATCAGGGAAAAAAATCCCAAGTTTGAAGCTCTTCTGCTCTGATCCCAGCTTTTTAGATGAAGGGCATGATTTGTTTCCTCATTTTACAGGTGAAGAAACAAAATCAGGACTGTTCTTCCTTCCCCAGGGGCAATAGACAGGGCCTCTATTTCCAATGAGCAGTGAGTCTGTTTCCAGATGTGTTGCAGGTGGTAGTGTTCCTTGTGTTCCTCCCAGATTCTTCTGGCTTAGTGCTCCTTTACTGAGCCTGGTAACTCGAGGGAAGTCCTTTTAGACAGCTATACGGCTTTGGAGGATTAAAGGAACCTGCCCTTCTGCTCTCTGATGTTCTTTGTCCTCTGCAGCCCAAGGGAAGAATGCATCTGGGCACAGACCCTTCTGCTGCAGCTTCTGCAGAGCTGCTTCTCAGTGCTGCAAGGTGATCCACCAGCTGCCTCTGAGGAGAAGCCGGCAGCACAGCGCCCTGAGGGAATACAGGCTGCCAAGGAGCTCTACACACACCTATGTGATGGTAGGGGCTGAGATGTGCCTTGAATGGGCCTTTGTACTAGTGGCCATAATCCACTAGTTGGTTATAGAAGTGGAACGGGTCAAGAGATCATGTAAGCCAGGGATTGGCACTGTAGGACATTAGCCTGCCTGCCTCCCTCCCTCCCTTCCATTTTTTTTCTTATTTCCTTGAGAATGGGTCTCAAGTATCCCAACTAGTCTCTAGCGTATTAAGCAGTTGAGAATGATCTTCCTGTTTCTACCTCCTGGGTACTGGAAATATAGACAAGCACCACAATACTCCCTTTTTTGTTTTTGCTTTTTTATTAAGTTATTTATTTACTTCCCTTCCCTCCTCTCCTCCCAGTCCCTCCCTCTTACCTTACTGCCCCATCTGCCCAACTTTCCTTTCTCCTTAAAAAAGGGGAAGCCACCCATGGATATCATCCAGCCTTGACATATCAAGTTGCAGTAAGACTAGGTGCATCTTCTACTGAGGCAAGAAAAGGCATCCCTGCTGGGGGGAAAGGGACCAAAAATCAAGCAGTGTTGTCAGAGACAGCCCCTGTTCCTGCTTTAGGAGTCCCACATGAAGACCAAGCTGCATATCTGTTACATAGGTGTAGGGGGTGTAGGTCCGTCCCATACATGTTCTCTGGTTGATGGTTTGTCTCTGTGAGCCCCTTTGGGCCCAAGTTAGTTGAATCTGTAGGTTTTCTTGTGGTGTCCTTGACCCCTCTGGTTCCTACAATCCTTCCTCTGCCTCTTCCACAGGATTTTCCAAGCTCTGCTTAAATGTTTGGCTGTGGGTCTCTGCATGTTTCCATCAGTTGCTGGGTGATGACAGTTCTCTGATGACAGTTATGATAGGCTCCTGTCTGCAAATATAACAGAATATTATCAGGGGTGGGCTCCCTCTCATCGCATGGGTCTCAAGCTAGGCCAGTCATTGATTGGTCCTTCCCTCAAATTGTCTTTTACCCCTCCACATCTGTAGGCAGGACAGATTGTGGATATAAGGTTTTGTAGCTGGGTTGGTGTCCCAGTGCCTCCATTGGAAGTCTTGCCTGGTTACTGAAGATGGCCAATTCAGGCTCCATATTCCCCATTGCTAGGAGTCTTAGCTTAGGTCACCCTCATAGGTTCCTGGGAATTTCCATTGTCCTAGTTTTCTAACTCATCCCAGAGACTCCCCGCTCCCCCAGTTGTCTCTCCCAGTGCTCTACCCTTCGTCCTCTCTCCACCTCATCTCCTGTTCCCATTTCCCCCGGTTTACTAGCCCCCCCCCCTTTCTAATCTATTTCCTATTCTCAATTAGATTCAAGCGTTGCCCCTTGGGTTCTCCTTGTTGCTTAGCTTCTTTGGGTCTGTGGATTGTAGCCTGGTTATCCTGTGCCTTACAACTAATATCCACTTATAAATGAGTACATACTATGTCTTTCTGGGTCTGGGTCACCTCACTCAGGATGATCTTGTTAGCAATACTCAGTTTTATGTGATCCTGGGCCTCAAACCGAGAGCTTCACAAATGCTTGGTGAGCACTTTGCCAGCTGATTTATATCCCTAATACAACATTTTGTTTGATGCCTTTTGAATTACTGTTTTGAGTTGAGGGTTTATTCTTTTACAGCCTCCTTCTTGCTAGTTTCAGAATCAGTTCTATTATATTGATGATAATTACTAACACACTGTTCAATCTTAACATCATTCAAGACACTGGGGTGAGAGTGGGAGACTATAGTAACAATTGAGGAGGAAGCACATGCTACATATGAGAGTGCTTTGAAGGCTTTGCCACGTGTGTCTCAGAACAGAGGGAAAAAAGATATAAAAACTGTACATATAGCCTTTGCTTTAGTCATAAGTAAACAAAAACTAACCTAGACAAAGAAATAGTTTGCCCTGATGCAAAGTGCAACATGGAAAGTAGTGGATTTGTGATCTGGGTAGTTAGTGGACAGATGGAATGTGGTAGCGCTGATCCATTGTTCTTTCTCATTAGTGGTAGATAGAGCTGGTGGAGATTCCATGCCCATGGAGATCCTAAAACAAGAAGTGAGAAATACCCTTCTCAATGGGGCTGCCATCTTCTTTCCTGATCGGCAGACCCGGCGGAACCAGCTCTTCACCATGATGGTAATTATGTACCAAATGTGTGATTCCATGACTGAGTTAATCTTTATCTTCTCTAAACACACGGCAGTGTTTTCTGATGTGTTTGCTATCTGCAGAGCTTTGTGTGAGATTTTGAAGGACACGTACTGTGCTGTTTGGGTTCCACCCTCATGACTTGCCTACAACCAAAGTCTTTCCCTTCCCAAATTATGAAAGAAATGGAAAGAGATAATACTGTGAATCTTCATCACCTAATGTTGACAATGGCACACTCAAGCTTATCTTTTTTGGTCTGTCACTCATCTTCAGCTCACCTGCCCACCTAGTGTCATTTTGAAGTAAAGCCCTGACCTATTTTATTCATAATTAGCTCAATATTTGACTGAAGACTATATAACCATTTTGAATCCTCAGTTGCTTCTTCTTACCCTCCTCAGGCCCTTCTCCATGTTACTCAGATTCAGTACTAGAGTAAAAGGTGCTTTTTGTAGTTACTAAGCACTGTGCTGCCAAGTAGAACATTTTATACCAAAGACTCTGGCGTTCGTTTGCTGGAAATATCCATCAGGTAGGTGAGTGAGTGACTTGTTAGCATGTATCCAACATGAAACATAGAAGACATATGGCCACTTGAATGGTGTTAGTGTCTCTTATTAAAGTAGCCTTACCTCTTTCTGTTCATCCCTTCAGAGGGGGATTAGATTGTTTTTTTCACTTCACACCATGCTGAATTAAACAGCACTGCTAATTTTTATGTTGCTAAACAGTTCTCTCTTCAGGTAACTGTTTTCATTGTGACCATCACCTTCTCAACTGTTCTGTGTGAAGCAGAGGCCTAGATCTTAAATACTCTGGGATCTCCGTCAGTGCCTTATTTAGAGCTAGGTGTTCAGGGGCTGGTGACCCCTAGTCAGCTAGACATACAAACATATCACTGTTAAGTCATAATATTTGCTTTCTTGTTCATTCCCAATGTCACACATGAATACCAACATTAGAACACAAGCTTCCAAAATTTAAAAGCCCCACGGTGCACGCCTTTAATCCCAGCACTCCAGAGGCAGAGGCAGGCAGATCTCTGTGAGTTCAAAGCCAGCCTGGTCTACAAAGTGAGTCCAAGATAGCCAGGGCTGTTATACAGAGAAACTCTGTCTCAAAAAACAAAACAAAACAAATCAGTCTCTTTAAATATTTAGTCTCTTAAAATCTAGAGTCTTTGTAAAATTCCAAAATCTCTTTAAAAGTTCAAAGCCAACTATGGGCTCCTGTAAAATCAAAAATAAGTTACTTTATTATTTCAAGAGGGAAGAATCAGGCACAATCAAAATCAAATCAAAGCAAGACCAAACTCCACCTGTATAAATAACTAAATGTCCAGTACTGGTACTTACTCACAGTCTTCTGGCCCTCTCCAGTGGGCTTGTGTCACCTCCCTGGCTCTACCCTCCCCAGCACACACAGCTTGTCTTTAGGCTCAGGCCAGGCCCACTCCACACCTGTTGCTGTTCTTGGTGATCAAACCATGGGATTGCCATCTCCAAAACGCTGGGGTCTCTTGCTGAAACTGGGTTGTATTTTTCACTAATAGCCTCTCCTGGGCTTCTCTCCATGATCTCTTTGGTTCTGGCCTTCAGCAGCTGCTAAGGCTACACCTTCACCAATCGCCTCCCTGACCTCTCACAGTGCCAAGCCTCAGGTGTTCTTCATGACTCCTTCATGCCTTCAAAACCAGTACCACTGGGGTGATCCTTATATCCAAGTTCAGATGCTTTTTGGAGGTACAACCTTGGCTTCCTCTGGAACATGGCTTCTGAGTGCTGACTTTAGGAAACACTTCCCAGAAGATTTTACCCTAGTGATGCTGATATCTTTCTAATGACTGCTAAGTTCTCAGCTCTGGCTGACCAGCATCAATTGTCCCAGTAAAGCAAAGGGTTCACATCAGCGGTGCTGGTCTCTTGTTAGCCACAGCTGACTCTTCAGCCTGAGTGACCAGGGCCACAGGTTCTCAACTCAAGATAGCAAACGGTCCTGACAGAGTCTTTAAGTGACTCTCAGTCTTCCTTCTGTGACGTCACAAGCCAGGACCCATCTTCTGCATTCCTCTCAACACTCTTATCTTCCAAGCTCCCACAGAACAGCTCACCAAGCTTTGAACACTCAATGACTTTTCTAGCCCAAAGTTACAATGTCCTTCTACAACCCTCCCAAAACCAACATGGCCCGGTCTGTCACAGCAGTACCCCCACAATACTGGTACCAATTTCTGTCTTAGGGTTTCTATTGTTCTGATAAAAAAAAAATCATGACCAAGCAACTTGGGGAGAAAAGGGTTTACTTGGCTTACACTTCTACATCACTGTTCATCTTAAAGAAAGTTAGGAAAAGAATTCAAACAGGGCAGGAACGTGGAGACAGGAGCTGGTGCAGAGGTCATGGAGGAGTGCTGTCTCCTGGCTCTGTTGGATGTCATGAGACGATGCAGTGGGTGGTGGCATTCTGTGGTATTCTGTGCTGCTCTAAGGTCTCAAGAATGTTTTGGAGTTGATTTTCTAAATGTATAGTTTCTGTTTTCCTAGAAGAATGTCACTGAGCATGAGCACAAGCAGTCTCTGCAACTCACTTTCCGTTCACTCTGCACATATTTTAGGTAAGTTTACTTATCTTTATTTATCAAATACTTTGAATCCTTGGAAAATTACAATAATTATTATTATCATTATTATTTTAGCTATTTCTTACTCCTCATTTCTTTGCAATTGTGCTTTCTCTGCTGATGTAAAAAGCTCAGTTTCTGAAGTTTCTCCAGGTATAAGAGTGACTAGAATAGTGATGTACCTCGGGCCCCAGTGATTATAAAGCCAGTTGTAGTTGGGCCCACTGTGAATCCCTTTCGAAGTGCTTCAGTTTCTAAGAATGTCTCAAAGGCAAAAAAACCATAATTAAAAGTCTTATTTTAAATCTTCAAATGCAACTAATTAAAAACTGACTGCAATCCATTATAGTGGTACATGCCTGTAGTCCCAGCATTCAAGCAATGGAGGCAGAATAATCTTTGGGAATTTAAGGCCAACCTGGCCTACATACATAGTGAGTTAGAGTTCTGCCTAGGCTGCATAGAAAAACCCTATCTCAAAAAAAACCAAAAAAACAAATGAACAAACAAACAAACCAAAAAAAAAAAAAAAAAAAAACCAAGGGCTTACCTTGCAAGAAGACTTGAGTTTAATTCTAGAACCCACATTTTTTTTTTTTAAAGGCAGGATTGGTGATGTGACATGTAATCTCAGTGCTGGGGAGGCAGAGAAAGGTGGATTCTTAGGGCTTGCTGGCCAGCGAGACTACTTTGCAAGTCTCTGGCCAATGAAGGATCCTTTCTCAAGCAAACAAAGTGGCATTGCCTGAGAAACAACACACAAGGTTATCTTCTGGCCTCCATATACATGTACACACACACACACACACACACACACACACACACACACACACCTGCAAAAGTACAGAATAATAGTTTGCGGAAAGATAATCAAGAGCCAGGAGGACTTGGAGATGTGTTATTATTAAAGATCTTAATGGATTTGCATATAACATAATGGGCCACACAGCTGTCCTCCTGACCCCTGACATTGAAATCTGTCTAAATCCCAGATGTTGACAGGTTTATGTCCTTTCAGTGATAAAGATCCAGGAGGCCTTCTGCTTTTACCTGAGAAGAGTGACCTGGCCACCATGAACACCAGTGAAGTCCTGGCAGTCATGAACACCCTCCTCTCTGTTGCTGCTCGAGAGGTACCTAGTGACAGTGATCTGTTGTCGTTACTTCCTGCTTTCAGGAGCACGGTTATGCCAGTCACCGTGCCTTCCTTGTAGCCCTCATTTGCATTATGATCACACTTTTATATTGACTGCTTCACGAGGACACAGAGGTTCCCAGCCAGCCCCTGCAGACAAATTGGGAGGGGAAGCACAAGAGCACTTGCTAAGATGTCTACGAACAGAGGGGAGACATCAAGTGCCTGGCAGTATTGCTCAGCAAGCCTAGCAAGGTCTGATTCTTTGTATTTTGAAAGCACTGACTTTTTTAAAAAATTAAGATCAGTTCATGAATTTTCAACCATATCAACTCTTATCATCAGACACTATGATCTCTTTAATCTTGTGATGGTTATATGTTTATGTTCTGTGCTTCTTAGAATGCAACTCATGCTGCTACCAAGTAAGTGTTGCCTGGCAGAAGTTTGGTTTTCAGGTGCCACCCTATGCTGCTAATTTTTAATCCCTAGGGATAAGGCTTAAGCATTTTCACCAAGCACTCCAGGAGGCTCTGAAGTAGCCTCCTTGGCTCACCCTAGGAATCCTAGATTTCAAGGCGCTCTTAAGGTAGGAGAACCATCTAGGCCCCGTCATCCTTGAGGTATTTGGAAATGTGAACTTGAGAATGATTCATCTTGTATCTTGTAGTTGAGCTTAGTGTCTTTGGGTCTATTTGTTTGTTTATTTATTTAATTCATTGATTTTGGGGGGGGGGGTTATGCAGTCTCATCTAACTCAGAATGACTTCAAATTTGTGATTCTTCTGCCTCCACCTCCTGTGTGCTTTGATTATAAGTTTATGTAGTTCTGGGATGAAATACAAGGCTTCATGTGTGTTAGGCAGCAGACATAGCAACCGAGCCACATCCTCGCCCCAGTCTCCTCCAGTTGTTAGTGCTTTCTGTTCTCAAGCTATAGATAGAACCACCTGCAGCAGTAGCAAGCTGGTGGGCAGTTCCTCACGTGTAAGTCTTACTGAGCATGTAGTCTAAGTCACCAGTGCTTACTAGGCTGCCCCACGGAGGCCGACCTCTGTCTAACTACCATGTCTTCAAACTAACACGGTTCTGCCATGACATTCATTCTTTGTTTTTGACTTTGTACTTGCTGTCATTTTCTGAACTCCTCTGCTCTTCTCTGAGTCTTCCATATAGTGCTTGCTCTAACTACTACTACTACTACTTCTCCTCTGTCTTCCTTCGGTTTTTGAGACAGGGTTTCTCTGTGTTGCTCTGCCTGTCTTGGCCTTGCTCTGTAGACCAGACTGGCCTTGAACTCACAGAGATCCTCCTGCCCCTGCCTCCTGAGTGCTGGTTACAGGCATGTGCCACCGCGCCCAGCTTTCTTACTACTTGTAATCAACATGTGCTCTCTACCCCTGTTGGCCACTGCTTGTTCCAGTCTCCACCTCTGTTTGTGCCATTTCCCATGCCCTGAAGCTCATCTCCATGCTGTAGGTTTCTCAGGTGTGGGCCTTTCTAAGCTCTTGCCCTCCCCACTCTTTCAGTCACATGCTGAAGTAGAAAACGTCAGGAATCCCACTGGGCTTCCTTCTGCTGATTGTGTGTCCTGTGGGAGGAGTTGATAAATGTTGGAGCCAGGACTAAAATCTGGGCCACTCTCTCTTGTCCTCTTTTCACAGGGTCGCACTTGTTGTAAGTTGTAACTAGAGAAATGAGGTGGCATTTGTGGCAGAGAATTTCCCACAAGCCTTAGCACTTGAATATCAAGTGTGTATCCTGTCACACATCTCACATCTGCACACAGAGGAAGGCACTGAACCTCCTAGGCAGAGATCACTAATGTACTTCCCTGAGATATTGGTGATACAAGAGAGGTAGAGTTGGATTAGGTAAAAGTGGTTAGAAGTGCTTACCTGAGGTTTTCTCCTGAGTCTCTTTTACTGTATCTGTATCCACTGGATGCCTGCTGTGTGCAAGGCCCTGTGCCAGGCATGGGATAGAATGGCAGAAGAACTCAATCTGGCAAGCAGAAGACATGTGATCACATGAGATCAAACACGTCTCACTATGCAGTCATGTCAGAGTGTGGGCATGTGGTCCTGTGAGAGGCTGGGGAGCACACCTAGCCCTGTCTAGAGGACTCAGGTGATTTTGAGAAGTTGGTTCTGAAGCCTGAGAGAGACAAAGTCTAGAGAAGAAGATGGATATAGTGTAGTCAGAGAGGTGCTGTGACAGACAAGATGGGGAGGAGCAGGTGCTTAAAGAAGGGAATAGCAGTGAGTGCACTCCGGACATGCAGAGCCTTTGGAGGTGGTTGAACGGATGGTAGGTGAAAGCTGTAACTGGACAGCTCTATGGGCAATAGGAGGACACCTACAAAGGAAGAACATCTGGAAGAGCAGGAAGGAGTCATGGGCAGGGTTTCAAGAGAGCTGCAGCTCAGGAAGGAGGAAAGTGAGGGCAGAGTGAAGAGTGTCTGAGGTGCAGGGAGAAGCACTGACCTCCAGGTGATAACTGATACCTGTGAGGTACCCTCAGAGTGGGAGGCAGAAGTAAAGCCACAGTAAATGAAGGCACCTTTAAATTTGTTTACTTTTTATTTTATGTGTCTATTTTGCCTGAATATATGTATTCTTTATGATATGCATGCCCAGTAACCTTGGAGGTCAAAAGAGGGTATCACTGAGCCAGGCAGTGGTGCCGCATACCTTTAATCCCAGCACTTTGGTGGCAGAGACAAGCAGAGGTCTATGAGTTCAAAGTCAGCTTGGTCTACCAATTGTGTTCCAGGATAGCCAGGGCCACACAGAGAATCCTGTTTTAAAAAAAAAAAAAAAAAAGAGGGTGTGGGATTCCTTAGAACTAGAGCTACAGATGATTGTGAGCCACCGTGTGGATACTGGGTACTGAGTCCAGGTCTTCTGCAAGAGCAAAAGTACTCTCAACCACTGAACCAACTCCGCTCTCCATCCTTTAATTAAACAAACAAACAAACAAACAAACAAAGATTAGAGCTAAAGTCATCTTTCTTGCTTTGCTACTGGATTGACTATTCCTTGTGTACGTGGTTTGGGGGTTTTTGGTTTTGGTTTTGGTTTTTTTTTTCTAGTGAGTCACTCTGGTAGAGATCTCTCTGATACGATAAGTTGCCTATAGTGTTTGCACACTCTGTCTGCTTTCTTGCAGTGTGAGTTGTTGATGCTCGGTCAGGCTCATGGGGAGGTTGGCTCCGTGCTCTTCTCCCTGTTCTGGTCGGTGCAAGGCAGCCTGCTGTCCTGGTGCTTCCTGCAGCTCAAGAGCACAGACACTGCAGCCAAAGAGCTCGCCATGGATCTTATTGAAAAATGTGAGTGTCAAGAATCGATGATCACAGACAGGTTTCTGAGTGTGACCTGGTGAGAATGTCTGTCCTCAGTAGCTCATGCACTCTTGTATCAGGTGTGCATATTGCTTTCTGTATCACAGCCCTCTTAACAGGGATGATTGTGTCTTTTTCTTTCTTTGAGACAGAGTCTCACTACTAGCCCAGGCTGACCTCAGACTCACTATTTTCTTGCCTCAGCCCCATAGTGCTGGGATTATAGGCATGTGCCTCCATGACTAGCATGGCTAACTTATAGAAATGTTACTTACACTCCTCTGAAAAGTAATAAGAACAAAGGCATCATTCACTTCAATAACAGCCTTGTACTAAAATATGCCCTGCTTTCTCTCCCAGAAGCATTTGCCTGGTGGCTTAAAATCTAATCTGATGCAGAACCCTCAGCTTCTGTATCCCGCTAGAGCAGCAGTGTGCAACCATCCAATGCTGCAACCCTTTAATACAGTTCTTCATGCTTGGTTGACCCCATCCATAAAATTACTTTCATTTCTACTTCATAACTGTACTTTTGCTACTGTTACAATGACATAAATATCTGTGTTTTTCCAGTGGTCTTAGGTGACTCCTGTGAAAGGGTCACTAAACCCCCACAGCTGGAGAACCACTGCTCTGTAGCTTCATCTTGGTGACAACTAAGCAAGTGATGTTTCTCCTATAGCAACTATTAACTACTCCCTTTATGTTTTGATAGATGTGGGACAGTTTCTGGCAAATATGAGAGTGATTTTGGAATCCCTTTTGTCACAGTATAGTGGAAAGACCATAGTAGAAAAATTATGTAATTCGGTGTTTTCTATGGCAGCTCGTCAACTGGTAAGAGAAAAAGGGAGCTGTTTGTAATAAGCAGGGAGGGGTGTTTATCCCAGAGAGAGAGTGAAGTGGATGCTAAGCCCTCCCTCCATTCATCCTCCTGCAGGTCATCTTCCTGCTAGACTTCTGCACTTTAGATGTTTCCCACTGCACACTCCTGAGAGAGTTTAGCACCCTCACAGAGCTGCTGAAGAAGCTGTGCAGTGACCCGGAAGGAGGCCTGAGCAAGGTGAATTAAAGTGGCCCTTCAGCCTGCATTTTCCTCTCCTAGAGCGATCGACTGGTCTGACTGATATCTTCATATGTAAATCAGTACAGTAAATGTTCACCCTAGTTGATTTGTCAGCGTCAGCGTCAGCATCAGATAGCAGACCCAAAGGAAGCTATGTAATTACATAAACTACATGAAATTCACAGGAGTGAGCACTCAACTGAAGTCTGAAAGGCTTCAAAGGCAAACTAAATTTAATATTTTAAAGAAGTCTCTTCTTTATTTTTCAGTATACAAAGTTTTTAACGGTCTGCATTTCACAACAGCCCTATGGCAATGGAAAAGGCATATACATTTAGTAGATTTAAAAGAGAGTCAGAGAAGAGGGGAGACGTGTCAGATTTGCCAAAGTCCCAAATAAGAATGTTAAGCCTGTTGAAACTCAAATTTGGGGTTTTTGTTTTTTCTTGTTGCTGCTGCTTTATCTACTGAAAACTCATACTTGAAATCATTTATAAGAAATAGTTCTGTCATAGCTAAAGGACAGAAGCTGGTCACAGCACCCCTGGTGTGTAGTAAAAGCCAGGTGTGTACTGTACTGAGTAGTGGACAGGCGTCGGTGTCTGCAAGGTCAGACACGCCTTTCAGCCCCTGCATAGTGGCTTCTCAGAGCTATCAGAGCCCATGCTTCTGAAGCCCTGGGGAGCAGGAGCCCTGATGAGCCTCTTGGATCATCTGGGGTGGAGTCATTTCTTTGACTCATTTGTCTTCCTAGCTGGATGTGGAGACGTGGCAGCAGGAGCAGCCTGTGGTATTGCATACATGGACCAAGGAATCCACCCACAACTATGAAAATAACTGCCATGAAGTGTCTGTCTTTGTTAGCCCAGGGGCAACTTATTTTGAGGTGGAATTTGATGAGAGATGTGAAACTGAAAAAAGGTAAGACTCATAGGTTCTTTTCTCAAGCAATAGTGGGTCAAAAGCAAGAAGAGGAGTAATAGGGATTGTGTTTTCACAGGTATGACTATTTGGAATTTACTGACTCTAGAGGTGGGAAGACACGCTATGACACCAAAGTTGGCACTTATAAATGGCCCAAGGTGAGTAACATTTCCAGAAGAAAGTGAAGTACCCATTTCTGTAGCTTTTATCATTTGGATAGTCCTTGGTACAATAGAACCATCACTCTCGGCCAGTGGAGCCAGGAGAAGGGCCCAGAATCCAACTTCTCCAAATTAGTTCTGCTTGGTTTCTAGGCAGGAGGTTGGGAGCAGAAGCCTAGCCTACGTAAGCATGATCACTGGCTGGGAAGGTAGCAGACAGGTATCATCGAAGATTTGCAAAGCTGAGCAGCCTTTTTCTCCTCATTTTGTGTCTTTGTGAATGCAGTTATAAATTTTGGGGCTTGTACATTTCTCCTTTACAACTTAAGACTTTTGTAAATAAGCAGGGCAGTGGTGGCACAGCCTTTAATCCCAGCACTTGGGAGGCAGAGGCAGGCGGATCATTGTGAGTTCGAGGCCAGCCTGGTCTACAAAGTGAGTCCAGGACAGCCAAGGCTACACAGAGAAACCCTGTCTTGAAAAACCAAAACCAACCAAACAAACAAAAAATGACTTCTGTAAATAGAGACTCCTTCTTAAACTTAAATATTAAATGTTTTAAATTTCAAGTTGCTTGCTGACTACTGAGCCATCTCTTTGACCATGTGCCTTTGTTTGTCTTTAGAAAGTAACCTTTAAGGACGGTCCTCGGCTACAGTTCCTCTTTCATTCTGACAGCAGTAACAATGAGTGGGGCTACAAGTTCACCGTTACTGCCTATGGCCTGCCTGACGTTGCTGTGTCTTGGGGTTTGGACTTGCAACTCCTTGTATCCCGACTGATGGGGCGCCTTGCTTCCCAGTGCATGGCGCTCAAATCAGTGCATCGTAAGTCCATAGCCCTGTCTCCTTCCTTTTCACCAGAACCATGTTGAAGAGCAAGGTGGGGCTCTCTCATAGTGACAGAGCAAGGTATTGATCACATTCCCTGGCAGCTTCCATTAAACCCTCAATACCACTGTCTGGATGTTTCTTAACTTAGGCTTTAACTCTCATCATGGAGGGTATGCTGAGTCCTCTGTCTGTGGAGGACAAGTGGGTAGGAAGCCAGGCTTAAGCAAGCATGGTGATTTTCATTCTGTACGTAGATGCAGGTGTACTCCAGCCCGAGAGCAGAGATACAGTATGAACCAGCTGCATGTCCTGTAAGTGGACATTTACATAGTCTGCAGATAGTGAATTATCTTAAAGTTTGTTTTTGTCTTAAAATAATTTAGCTTGTTATTAAGCTCTTCAAAATTTTGGAATAAATCTTTATTAGATTTGCAGAACAAACCTTTCTTTTTTCAGGCCTGGCGATGCACACTTTAAATCCCAGCTCTCCAGAGGCAAAGATAGATCTCTGTGAGTTGAGGTCAGCCTGGTCTACATGGCGAGTTATTGGCCATATAGTGAGATACTGTCTCAATTTTTTTCTATTTTATTACATTTCTATATCATTTCTTGAGTTTTTCCCATGGTAAAAGTAAAATTCCATAGAAAAATGCCATATGGGAAAACAAAACAACCCAAAAAGCCCAGAACAATAGAAAGCTCTTCCATCATAGCACCTGGCGATGGCTGTGCTCAGCACTGTTATATCTCCCCAGACTTGCTTCTGTGCTTAATTGTACCTAGGGTGAGTGTTAGTGTGTGTGAGAACAACTTCTTTATAAATGGTGAGTGTTACTGTGTATGTGTAAGAGCAACTTCTTTATAAATGGTGAGTGTTTTCTATGCATAGTGTTCCTACATGGCCCCGTCAGGCCTGAGAGGTGCTTCATATGTTTTCCGCTTCCTAATAAGCAAACAAGTCTCTGCCATACTCTAACAGAGCAGCAGTGCTCAGGGCTAACGCTTCAGGCCGATCCAAGGTGTATGCTTATGAGGTGGCTCAGGTCTACTCTCAGAAGTGTAGGTG
Organism: Acomys percivali; assembly: GCA_907169655.1. NCBI lineage: Eukaryota > Metazoa > Chordata > Mammalia > Rodentia > Muridae > Acomys > Acomys percivali. The sequence continues at coordinate 46,734,888 of OU015746.1, read as the reverse complement.
ATTTTTTGTGGGGGGATGTCAGCTCAGAGTTTTTTACTGAATTAAGTAGAAATCTGATGACCTGCCTTTCTCTGCAGAGTTAGGCAGTAACATGGCAGTATCACAAGCAAAGCTGGCCTTGGTCCTGAACTCGCCATTGTGGAAACCTGTCTTCAGGCATCAGATCTGTCCAGAGTCGGGATTGGAAGCAAGCTGGCCCACGCTCCCACACCAGGATGGGAAGGAGGTATTTACTCTTTTGTCACCTTTCTGTTTGGGTGGAAACTTGTGGCTTGTATGTATTACCTTAAGTTATAAACACTGTGCTTATGTCTGTCACCTCCATGGGACTGCCAGCTCCTTGAGGCTGAAGCCACTATTGTTATTTTTATCCTGACTGTGTATAACAGGGGCCTGAATACAATGAGTATTTGGAAGTTTGCAATGAATGAGTGTTGAAATATATAGTCAGTGCCCAGTGACTCTCTCTTGGTGTGCTTCTAGTGTCTGCAGGGTTACACTTTAAATGATTCTGTTGTCTCTTTTGTTCTCCACTGAACTGTGGCACTTAGTTTAGCTGTATAATATTTTTAATATTTATTTATTTTATTTATTGTATATGAGTGCTTTATCTGCAGAAGAAGGCATCAGATAGCATTATAGATGGTTGTGAGCCACCATGTGGATGCTGGGAATTGAACTCAGGACCTTGAGCTATCTCTCCAGCCTCCTATTTATTTATTTATTTATTTTGGTTTTTCGAGACAGGGTTTCTATGTGTAGCCTTGGCTGTCCTAGACTCACTTTGTAGACCAGGCTGGCCTCGAACTCACAGAGATCCACCAGCCTCTGCCTCCCTTAGTGCTGGGATTAAAGGCGTGCGCCACCATGCCCAGCTCATATTTTAAAACAAAACAAGTTTATTCCGCTGTCTATACTTGTCTCTCTTTTCCCATTCTTCTCTTATCTGTCCTTCCTTCTCCACTTTTCTCCCCCCACCTCCCCCCAGGTTATCTCATGATTTATTTCCAAACCCAGTGGCTTTTCCTCTTCTAGTGTCCATTCTCTCAGTTATACCTACCACCCTTCAGCCCCTGTGCTTCTGTCCATGATAGTCTAGTGTCTTTTCTTTCTAACTGCCCCTTCTCCCTCTTTGTTTTCCTCTCCCCCACCCCTTCTCTAAAGGATAGGCTATATTCAGGCTTTCTTTTCTTTCTCCTAATCCCCCAAGATTTCATCTTTTCAGCCCTCAACTAATGTCCCACCTGTGAGAATAATCCCATAATCCTTTTGGCCCTCCTCTTCTCCAGACTCTGGCTTTCTCTTATGGGTTTCCATTTCTACACCCTGACTCTCATTAATTTCAAAGAGTGAAACCAAAATATGGTCCCGACCTGATTGTTCAGTGGTCATTATTTGCGTAGCCCTCACCCAGTGCTCCAGAACCTTCTTCACCACTGCCCTGTTGTCACCCTTCCTATGCAGTAGCTTCCTCTTTATGATGTGCATCTCTGTCCTTCCCTCTTTCTCCATCTTTCTCCAGGTCCCCTCTTTGCACCTGCATTATTACATCAAGACCTACCAAGGTTTTCTTTTTGTTTTGTTTCATTTTTGTTTTTAATCAGTGCATTATCTTGTCATTCCACTACCAAGCACCATTAATGGCTCCCCATTGCTCACAGGGTGAAGTCTAAATCCTCAGTGTGACAGTCAAGGCTCTCTACAGTCTCCTTTCACCTTACCTATCTGACTCTAGTTCCCACCACTCCCCAGCTGAGACTTCAGGCCAGGTCAGTCTCCCCGCTGACTCTCAACTTTTGCGAATGGTTGTGTCTCAGGGCCAAGGCATCCATCCCTTCCTTCAGTGTCCATCCCTAAGCCTGTGTTCTTCAGGAGCCTTTTCTTAATTACTCTGACCTGCCAGGAGCCCTGTGAATTCTCAGCACTGGTGCCCCTCTAGGTATTTGGCACTGGGTGAGCTTTTGCTTTATGCTAGTGCTAGTTTTAACACTCTTAGGTTTTATTTGTGTTTACTTTTCAAACCTGTACATCTGTCTGGTCTCCCATATAGATTTAAGCTTCCTGTGAGCATGCACTGTGTTATGTTTTTACATCTGTTCTGTTATAGTAGGTGCTTATTGAGGTTTTTTGTTTTTGTTTTTTGTTTCTTTTTTCCCTCAAATGAGTGTGTTAAATGTGATGAGTTTTCTCTTGCTTCTAGGTCAAGAACATCCCTGATGATCCCTGTCGCCATTTTCTCCTTGATTTTGCCCAGTCAGAGCCTGCTCAGAACTTCTGTGGGCCATATTCAGAACTTTTCAAAGGATTCATACAGGCATGTAGAAAACAGGCCCCAAAGACAGATATAGTTGCTGGTTCCACTATTGATCAAGCTGTGAACGCCACCTTTGCCGCTCTGGTGTATCGCACTCCAGATTTATATGAGAAGCTGCAAAAATATGGTAACTCATTACAGGGAATATGTTTGGTCTGAAGGCTAATTGCTAAGGTTTAAGAAGGCCCATCTAAGTGTGAGGTTCTAGAATACTTATGTGTACAACTTATCTTGTCAGTTCTCCTTTGCCAGGCAAGAGATTAATGGTTAATTTACAATTAGCTCCTACCAGCTTACAGTATGTGTCAGATAGCCATGATCTGCAGAGTTAGCAGGTGCTTATCCAGAATTTTCATGGGAAACTGCCAAGAAATTTAATTGAAAGAAAACATAGCCCCAGCTTCAGCACGCTCAGACAACCTTTCTGCAATACTTTTCCTTGTTGTCCACAAGTAGGAATGGGGCTCAGGGAAGGGGTGTCTCTAAATCTTTATTCAGAGAAAAGCATTTCAAACCATACAGAAAGCTGAGGTTTGGGTTTCTAAGCACTTTGGCAGGGTTCGTGTTCTTTCAAGTGCAGATAAGTTAAGCAGGAACAGAGCTTCCTCTATTGGAGCAGGCGATTGGCTCCTATTGTTATTGCATATGGCGATCACTGAAGCCTGCGCAGCTCAGCCTTTAGCTTTCGCTTAATTTCCTTTTTGCCAAAATATCTCAAGGACTCCTCACATCTTACCTGCTTTTTAAAAGCCACTCAAGAAAAACTACTTTAAAACCTGAGTGATACATGGGAGAGTATATCTTCACTGAGCAGTAGGTGAGAGGTTATCTGCATGGTTTTGGGAAAGAAACCCATATTTGTGTTTGTAGTCAAATTATAGTCAGGAAGCTGTTACTTGTGGGACTTTTTATCAGAGGAATAAAGGCCTCATGGGTCAAGAGCTGATGTAGAAAATGTCCTGACAGGGGAAGGGTCAAATCACATATCTACCTCATATGTATTTGCAGTAGAGAAGAAACACTTGGTCAAATAAGGGAACAAGAAGTATCTTGGTATACATAGGTTATTTCTAAAATACCTTCCCTTGTTTGTTGTTCTGGTTTTGGGGTACAAGGGATCAAGTGCCCAGCCTTGTAATGCTTGGCAATCACTCTACCACTGAGCTGTACCCTAGCCTTTCTTACAAGTTTGGAAGAGGCAAGTTTTGTCTCAGTTCTTTCTACAACTGTCTTTTTTCTTTCTTTTATTTTTTTTTAAAGACAGGGCAGGGTCTCACTCTGTAGCCCTGGCTGGCCTGGAACTTTCAATGTAGACCAGGCTGGCCTCAAACTCAGAGACCCATCTGCCCATGCCGTTACCACCAGGCCTGGCCCTCCGCTTTTGTCTTTATGACACATACATCATATCTAGGAACCTTTTAAGAGTTCTTCAAAACTGAACTGCATTAAGAATGGTCTTTTGTAACTATTTTCCATTGTTGTCTCCAATTGGGTTATTACTAATCTTTTGAGCTGCCTTAATTTTATGATATCATAGTGTGACTCCTTCTGAGTCAGGAAAATAGGAGAGATTTTCAACTAGATTGTAAGCTGCGTGAGGGCCAGGACCATGTCTTTTTCTCAGCATCGCACTCCTGCTGCCTCATCGCCTGCTTCACCCTGCTCTAGGACATTAGCTTTTGGTGTTTTGTTTTGTTTTGTTTTGTTTTTGTTCCTGTGTTTGGTTTTTTTCTTAAGTAATTTAATTTTATTTCATGTGCATTAGTGTGAGGTTGTCAAAACCCCTGGAACTGGAGTTAGGAGCTGCCATGTGGGTGCTGAGAATTGAACCTGGCTTCTCTGGAAGAATAGTCAGTGCTCTTAACCTCTGATCCATCTCTCCAGCCCAGCTTTTGGTTTTCATGAGGAGAAGGAGCAGACCTCAGAGATTTTTTTTTAAGTGTGTGTAGGGTGGTGGTGGTATTTTTTCTAATTAGAAAAATTGTGTCCATTCTTATAGAGGCTTACAAAGAAAAGAAAAAGTTAACATAATATGAACTATAATCTTACCTCATAGTACTCTGTAAACATTTTTCTACCTATCTATCTGGCCTTAGATATAGTCATGTGTGTATGTGTTTACCATTTGTTTTAAAGGTAAACTTTTTAATAATCTGACCTTTTTGTTTATACTTTTCATGAACTGCATCTCATGTCAGAGTGGATTTTTTGTTTTGTTTGTTTGTTTGTTTGCTGGCTTGCTTTTTAACTCTTGTCTAAGCTGGCTGGCCACCCGAGGAGCTGCAGAATCCTCCCATCTCTGCACCCTAGAATGCTGGAGTCATAGGTGCTTACGTGCCATACCCAGCTTTTTATGTGGGTGTTGTGATCCAAAGCTCCTCTACTAGTGCAATGTGTGTTCTCACCCACTGAGCCATCTCTGCAGTCTCCGTGTCAAAGATGTTTAAATTTAATTTTATATCTTATTTTTCTACATGTTGTGCACTTAAAAATACTGCTGTTTTGGCCAGATGGTGGTAGTGCACGCCTTTAATCCCAGCACTTGGGAGGCAGAGGCAGGGGGATCTCTATGAGTTTAAGGCCAGCCTGGACTACAAATCAAGTTCCAGGACAGCCAGAGTGGTTACACAGAGAAACCTTGTCTTGAAAAACAAACAACAAAACAAACAAAAATACTGCTGTTTCAGAAATTATTAGTTTGAATAATATTATATTGAAATGACATGGAGAATGCAGTAGTATTGTGCCACCCCAGTGTATGTGTCAGGGGAAGTGAGGCTTCAGAAGCTTAATGCTGCAGTAGTGAGTGTGCCCGCTGAATGTAATCCCTTCCTTTCTTCTCCTTTCCCTAGTAAACAGCGGGGGCAAGATAGCCCTAACTGAGGAGTTCTCCCAGGTGTACTCCCTGGCAGATGGGATTCGAATATGGATGGTAAGACTTTCCTTTCCATGAAGTTGTGATTGAATGCAGGGTTTCATATATACTGTGCAAGGGTTCTATCCCAGAGCTTTCTTTCCAACCTCCTATGTAAAGCAATACAAACCAAATTTATATGTTATATATGTAAATGCATAATAAAATTATACAAGTACATAAAACCCAAAAACCTCAAATTGAAGAGAACTGTTTTTATTTCTTAGCCATGAAATTGACTACCTGTACACTAGTGTTATTATTCTTTATATATTTGCATGTGTCTTAAATATTGGATAGTGATTAAGAAAAAAAATCTTTAAATAACCAGATAGAGAATAGATAATGAAATGGAAAACTGGAGATTAATTTCAGTAGTTAAGTATGGCTTCTGCCATTGACATAAAATAATCAAGAAGACTACATGATGGATGTGATTGATGAATGGAAGGAGTTGATTAGGTTAGTCCCAGCTTTCTTGTAGGAAGACAGTGGAAGTATTGACCAGTATAGGAAAAGTGGTCTTGGGTGTGAGAGTTAGAAGGGCTGTTGAGCTTGGAAATCACTATCTGATATATCTAGCAGGATAATTCAGTAAAGGAAGTAATATAAACATCAAGAAGAGATAAAGATAACCTCAAATCATTTATAATAGTTCTTTTTAAAGCATGTGGATTTATCCAGGAATGCATAACTGTGGACAGAATTAACATGGGTTAGAACATGTCTAATGGCTCAAATATAGAGGTGTAGAGGTAAACAGAATCCCTCAAATGAAACTAAAAGGCATGGTCACCAGAATGGTATGAGGAGAATTAGCTGGGGGTGTAACTTAGTGGCAGAGTGCTTGCCTAATATGTGCAAGGTTCAAGCTCTGGTATTGGGGGAAAAAAAGGAAAAGAAGGAAAGAGTAGTATGGATCTGGCAAGATGGCTTGGAGGATAAGGCACTTGCTGCTAAGCCTGATGACCTGAGTTCTGTCCCTGGGAGAAGAGAGAACTGACCACCACTACTTTTAACCTCTACATGTATAATAGGGTGCATGTGCGTCCCTCAAAAATGTAATCAAGAATCAAGAGTATCTACAGAGGAAACAAAGCACTCCTAATTAAAATGGGAAGGCAAAGAGTATCTGAGAAGTCAGCTACCACAAATAGTTGTTTAAAAGGGCTTAGCAGTTGACTAGATGTGTTGTAGATTATGCTTTGGTATAGGCTAGGACTATACCTTGAGACCTTAGCAATATATCAGATATGCCTTTTGTTGTTGTTGAAACTCTCAGCATTATGACTTATGTTGTGACCATTGCTGATGCTGGTCTTCAACATCCTTCTCTTTAAGGGTGCATCACTTGGGAGTGTCCTTGTATTCAGGGTAGAATAGACTTCAGATTCTGACCTTTGCAGCAAACTAGATATGTGGCCCTAACAAAACCCTATTTTCCTAGATCTCCACTTTTTTTTTTTTTTTTTTTTTTTTGTCTATACTATTGGATTTAAAGAAAGGCCCTTCTGACAGCAGTGTTGTAGTTATTTGTTTGCTTAGTTGTGAGATCTGGGCATTGAACCTAGGACCTCACACCTGCAAGATAAGTGCTCTGTCGTTGAGCTGTGGGTCTCTAGTCCTCAGTTTTTAAAATAGTGAAGTCACAGGCACAGACTTCTTTCAGATGCCACGTAGTGAAGAGGGTTTCCTTTACTTCAAAGACTCCTAGGACAAACAAAAACAGCTTGAGTGCTGAATGGTAGCTCTGTTGTTCTCTACTGTCTCAGCACCAAGTGCCTTTGAAATAGTTTTCCATGGCTGCACTTGCCACTCTGTCTGACAGCTTAATTGTGTGCCTCCTGTCATCTCCCCAGTTAGAGATGAAGCAGAAGTCCCTGCTGAGCCTGGGGAGCGAGACAGAAGAGAAACGTGGTCTGGAAGCTGCAGAGGTGAACCCAGAGAGCCTGGGTGAGTGTGCCAGCAACAGCCACCATGGCTAGCCCATGGGGTTTCCTGTTGGAACCTGGGGACAGGTGCCCCACCTTCCATGTTGTCTTAATTGAACTGTGTGGACCTAGGAAATTAAAAACACACATGTTCCAGCATTCATGACAGCTTTTCTTGCCATAAATCATGAAGCTTAAATAGATGTTTTTTTCTCTGAAAATAGATTGTAACTTTAATTTTGACTATTTCTTGTTTTGTTTTGTTTTCACTTAGCAAAAGAATGTATTCAGAAAAGTCTCTTATTACTGAAATTTTTGCCCACAAGCCAAAGTTCAAAAGGAAACTGTGATAAGTTGGTGCCTGTTGATGAAATTGATCATCTCCAGCCACTTGACAGACGCCAGAGGACAAGCTCTGTAGTGGAAGAGCATTTCCAGGCTTCAGCATCCCATACAGAAGCAGCAACCCCAACTGCAGGTGACAAGAATCCTGGCTTGGAGATCCAGCCGAAGCTAGCACCCAGCAGTGGCCCCTTGGTTGCAGAAGTGTCCATGGCTGAAGAGCCCTCATCACCGTCCACACCCACCCGAAGGCCCCCCTTCACCCGAGGGCGACTCCGGCTGCTCTCTTTCAGATCCATGGAGGAGACCCGGCCCATCCCCACAATCAAGGAGAAATACCCGGTGCTGAAGGATGTCATGGACTTCATTAAGGATCAGTCACTCTCGCATGAGAGGTGAGCCAGGCTTTTTCTTCCAGCACTTTCTCTTTTCAAATTGTAGGTACCTAGTCTAGTCAAAGGCTTGAAATTCATGTTTAAAATGAACAAATAAGGGATAGGGGAAAGAATATAATCAAAATATAGTGTATACTTGGTTTTGGTTTTGGTGGGGTTTTTTTTCTTTTGGTTTTTTTGAGACAGGGTTTCTCTGTGTAGCCTTGGCTGTCCTGGAACTCACTCTATAGACCAGGCTGGCCTTGAACTCACAGTGATCTACCTGCCTCTGCCTCCCTAGTGCTGGGATTAAAGGTGTGTGCCATCATCACCCAGCTGTATAAAATTTTTTAAATGAAAATATTTTAAGTAAAATAAAATGAACCAATAATACTTAGAGTACATCCAGACTTGTTTAGGATATTCAGGATATAAGGGACTTGGTTTGATCTTTTTCTCTCTCTCCTTGAAGAAATATTAAGATTGATACACTTTGGGCTATTGATATACCTCAGTTGGTAGAGTGCTCACTCAGCATGAAACAGCTTTGGGTTTGATCTCTGCACTGTGTTAAGACCTTGTGTGGTGGTGCATCTGTGACCCCTGGACTTGGGCGATGGAGCACAGGAAGCAGAGTACCTCAGGCCCTGTCTGAAGAGAAACTGGACCTGGGTGTGGTGACGCACACTTTATCTCAGGGCTTGGAAGCAAAGGCAGGCAGATCACTGTGAGCTCCTGGACAGCCAAGGCTATGTAGATAGACCTTGTGTCCAAAAACAAACAAATTGTATACTTTACTGTGTATAACATAAATCTCAGTAATGCTTTCATGGATTTTTAAAAAATAGAAGCATTTCTTTTCTTCTTCTTTGTCTCTGTCTCACTCTCTTTCTCTCTCTCTCTCTCTTTCCTCCTCCTTTTCCTTCTTTTTCTTTTCTGGCATTTTGAGACAAATCTTATTCTGTAGCCTAGGCTAACCAGGAACTTAATAGCAATCCCCCTGCCTCAACTTTCGGAGTATTGGTATTGTAGGCATAAGCCACAACACCTGGATTTAAAAGACACTACCACTCTTTTTTTTTTTTTTTTTTTTCATTTTTTTAAGGGACAAATTTAGGATTTGATATTTTCTGACAAAATTATTTGTCCATAGGTCTATGTCAGTGAGGAATTTCCTGCCCTAAGATATAAAGTTTTGCCTCCTTGGGGAAAATAAAGATGCCTTAACTCTTTATTTAAAAAAAATAAACTGTTAAAAATAAACAAACTGTTGAGCTTCTGCAAGGTTGGTGTGCACTGGCTTGTAGTGCTGGGTGTTTAACTGCAGGTCACACTCTCATATTGACACTCCCAGGGCCTCTCAGGAGGACTGCCTTTGTTTATGTGGCTTCAGAATGTGGGTGGAGGGTTTTTTTTCTGGGCTTTTCTGACTTGAACTCTGTCTCCAGTGTTGTGAAGGTTCTTTCTCTGCGGAAAGCCCAAGCACAGAGCATCCTTGAAGTCCTGAGGATAATTCAGTATTGTTCAGAATCCCTTGGGCAGCCTCATTGCTTCCATCCACCGTATATACTTTTCCTACTGGAGCTTCTGACCTGCCAGAAAGATTTTACAAAGTAAGTACAAGTGACAGATATGCCAGAAAAGCAAGCAGATGCCATTTTACAGAAATCCTAATAGGCCTCTATATTAATAACTCCATTATTGCCATATATGATACAAATTTACATTCCTGGTTAAGATGTTCTCTCATCTCAAGAAAAAATGGGTTATATCCTTTTAGTAGGATCCAAGAATGTGCTTGTTCCTCTTCTGACTTTGTCTGCTTTACCTAACAGTAAGAACTGTGCTCCTCTGCCGGGCGTGGTGGCACACGCCTTTAATCCCAGCACTCGGGAGGCAGAGGCAGGCGAATCGCTGTGAGTTCGAGGCCAGCCTGGACTACAAAAGCGAGTCTTGGACAGCCAAGGCTACACAGAGAAACCCTGTCTCAAAAAACCAAAAAAAAAAAAAAAAAAAAGAACTGTGCATCTCATGTACCCACACTGCCATAGGGCTCTAACAGCTGTTTGCTAAGTGCAGTGCTTATTTGTAGTAATGACGGTGACCTTTCAAGGTGGCTGTAACCTTTACTCAACAACAACAAAAAATTTTTTCTGCTATGCCAAACACATTTATATATACAGAAGTGACAAGACAGGCAAGGCCTCTTTCTAGTGGAGCCTGGAAAGTAAGAGAAAATATTCTAAATAAATGAGACAGTCTCTGATAGTTGATATAGTATGTGGCGACCATGTATAGTAGCAGAGTTTGGATGGTCAAGGAAAGTAGACCAAGGACATGGTGGCATGTAAACCAAAGATGAGTGACCTGCTGAGACTGGCAAAGTGTGCTAAGGGCACAAGAAATTCTTGCTGGGGAATCAGGCCAAGGGACAGCAAGAAAGAGCATGGCTGAATGAGCTGGAGAAGTAGGTAAGCTGAGTTAGTGTGAGGCAGGGCCCTGTCATTCCTGGTGCTTGCATTTTATGCTGAGTTGCAGGTGGGAAACATTGGGAGATTTTCAAACCCTGAAGGAGGAGCACAGTGGATTTAAGTTTGTGAAAGATGCCTCTGCCTGCTCTGTGGTCAAGTGGGAAAACCAGAAAAGCAGTTAGAGCCGGGTGTGGTGGCTCACACCTTTAATCCCAGCACTCAGGAGGCAGAGGCAGGTGGATTGCTGTGAGTTCGAGGCCACCCTCATCTACAAAGTGAGTCCAGGACTGGCAAGGCTACACAGAAAAAACAAAACAAAACAAAAAAGCAGAAAAGCAATTAGGAGTAATACAGGCAAGACGTGATGTTTGAACTAGGAAGTTTGAGAGAAAGGGAACATCATTCAGGGTTTATTTGGGAAATAGAATTGTGTAAGACAGAGAAGAAGAATAAAAGATATTTTAAAAATGGGGAAAGAAACTCTTAGATTTTGGCTGGAGCAGCTATGTGGATGGTGTCACATTTCACTGAGAGAGAAAGAGTATGAAACATACAGATGGGGACAAAATTTTACATTTTCTTCTGGCCATATGTTTGGACTTTTTTGTTTGTTTGCTTTTCTTTTTGTTTTTGTTTTGTTTTAAGACAGGGTTTCTCTGTGTAGCCCTGGCTTTCTCAGACTCATCTTATAGACCAAGCTGGCCTCTAACTCACAGGGATCTGCCTGCCTCTGCCTCCTGAGGGCTGGGATTACAGGTGTGCATCACCATACCCTATGAACATGTTCTTAACTACTGAACTATCTCTCCATTCCTTGTTTTAATTGCAAATAAGTCAGGACTAGGGGTAGAATTTGCTTATCATCAACAGACAGAAAATATTTAAAGCTGTGGACCAGATGAAACCTAGACAGGCAGTGGCCCAGAACTGAGCCTTCAAGCCTGCCTTTATTTAGAAGTGAAAGAAAGAAAGAAAGAAAGAAAGAAAGAAAGAAAGAAAGAAAGAA
>OU015746.1:46704002-46723526 GCA_907169655.1 Acomys percivali | reverse complement strand
GAAAGAAAGAAAGAAAGAAAGAAAGAAAGAAAGAAAGAAAGAAAGAAAGAAAGGAAAGAAAGAAAGAAGAAAAAAGAGGAGTCAGCTAAGACCATTAAAGTGGCCCTTACAGTAGACTGACTTCAGTAGGTGATGGTGTCATAAAAGCCAAGAGAAGACTGTGCTTCCAACCTCAAGAAGGGCCAGTTGAGTTGGATCCTGATGGGAGAGTTTGAGACTGAGATTGAGGCAGTGAGTTTGAATGGTGAGTCCTGGTAAATTATGGCCTGAAGCCCAGTTGAATGAAAGATGGTGTGATGGTAAAGCAGAAAGAGAACACTAGAAAGAAAAACAAGAAAATATGATGGCTATAGGAAGAGGATGTGGGCAGCCAAGGGTTGTATTATTTTGCAGTGCTGAGTTCCGAGTCGGAGCCCCCCTCCTGCTAAGCGCTTGCTTTGCCATGAGGACTGCACCTGCAAATGTGAAGGTATTAGAACACAATGCTGGAAGAGATGAGTCAGCAAAAGTCAGGGAGGCGCTGTTGGTGTTAGCAGGTAAAAGCAGAACATTCCAGCAGTTCAGCACAGGTAAACATTGGCTGGTAGATGGAGTGGTACAAAAATGAGGGAATCCTATATGAAGATTCTACTTTTAAAAATAAGATATGAGCCAGGCGGTGGTGGCGCACGCCTTTAATCCCAGCACTTGGGAGGCAGAGGCAGACGGATCGCTGTGAGTTCGAAGCCACCCTAGTCTACAAAGGGAGTCCAGGACAGCCAAGGCTACACAGAGAAACCCTGTCTCAAAAACCAAAAAAAAATAAAAAATAAAAATAAGATATGACCAGATTCATAGGTGAAATGAGATAGAGAAGAAGATAGTGATCATTTAAGGAAAGAAAGGAAAGCTTTAAATAGAGATGATGGCTCAGAGGTTAAGAGCACTGTCTGCTTTTCCAGAGGTCCTGAGTTCAATTCCCAGCAACCACATGGTGGCTCACAACCATCTATACTGTGATCTAATGTCCTCTTCTGACATGCTGGCATCCATGCAGGTGAAGCAGTGCATACATAATAAAGAAAATAAATCTTTTTTAAAACATTTATTTATTTTATTTATTGCATATGAGTGCTTTATCTGCAGAAGAGGGTATCAGATCCCATTATAGATGGTTGTGAGCCACCATGTGGTTGCTGGGAATTGAACTCAGGACCTCTGGAAGAGCAGGTGGTGCTCTTAATTACTGAGCCATCTCTCCAGCCTAAGAAAATAAATCTTAAAAATAAATAAATAAATAAATAGAGATGAAAACAGGGAAAGCCAGTCTGCTAAGTAGTTTGGCAATTTTAAATGCTTTTTAAAGAATTGTGTTTATAAGCTGGGTGTAGTAGTGTTTCCTGTATTCCTAGTACTCGGGAGGCAGAAGTAGGAAGATTGTTTTGAGCTTGAAACCAGCATGGATAATGTAGAAGTTCAAAGTAAACCTGAACTGTGCTAGACTTTTTCTCCAAGAAAAGAGTGAGGGGCTAGAGAGTTGGCTTGAATGTTAAGAGCACTTATTCTGGCTGAGGATATGAGTTCAGTTTCCAGCACCCACATGGTGCCTCATATCTGTAACTCCGGTTCCAGGTCCTCTGGCCTCTGTGGGTACGAGGCACACACATGTTACACATTCATACATGGAGACAAAATACTCATACATATAAGATTAAAAATAAAATTTTGTGTTCATTTTTTGAGATATAGTCTCTTTAGTCCTGGATGTCCTGGAACTTGCTATGTAGACCAGGTAGGTTAGCCTTGAACTCACAGAGAACCTCTTACTTCTGTCTCTGGAGTGCTGGGATTAAAGGTGTGTGCCACCATGCCCAGCCTAAAAGAAAAACACTATTTTTAAAGAGAAATTGACAGTTATGAATTTAAAGTGGCATTAGCTCAATTGTGTGGCTACATTCACTGTTTTGGAGTAATAAAAGATTCCTCGTGCAAGAGAATTTGTCATAGAAAGAGGAAGAGGCCAGGGAGGCGGTGTTTGCTGACGTAGGAATATGATGATGGGCTGTGGAATCCATGCTAAGAAGAGAGAAGAGACCGCATGGTGGGTGTAGTTGATGCCTTCCTGGGCTGGGGCTCACTGGGATTGAAAAAGGCTGTATGGAAGTCCACAGTAGAGTGGGACAGGAGACTGTAGGCAGAGTAGCATGGTCTGAAGTCAGTCTTCACCTGATGACAAGGTCAGTTAAAGAAACAGACCTGAAAATCCTTGGTGGTGAAGAGTATAAAGAATAGAGAGAAATGGAGCCATTGTTCCCTTGGATATTGAAGTCACTTAGGTGCCAAGGATCAAGGTGTGAAAGCCGGTGAACCAGCACTTGGAATGCATAGACAAGTGGGTCTTTGTGAGTTCTAAGCCAAAACTATATACACACACATATATACACACACACATATACACACACACACACCTCCAAAAAAACGGGGGGCACTTTATATACTAATCAATAAAGGAAGAACAGATTGGGGTCATGTTGGTGTGGAGAGGGGTAAATGAGGTAACTTATGGAAAGCGTGTGACTTAGCATGGCATACTCACACAGTAAGAGATGGCTGCTTTGTTTGATTAACAAAGAGAGATAAGTAAGTAGTTGTCATCTCCATACTTCTGCGGGGATGCTTTCTTGACCCAACTGGACTCCCAGTCAAAGTCATGGTGCCTGTGCTCACTCCCGTCTCTGTGCTGCCTTGTTTGGCTGGCTGCTTCTTGGCTGTTTTGTTTAAGAAATAAAGATTGATGAGTCGAAGTTGTCTTGGATATTAAGATGGTAGTTTCCTCTATTTCTAGTTACTTTGGACACTTGGAAGGCTGTGGAGCTGATCTACACAAAGAAATCCGAGATACTTACTATCAACTTGTTCTGTTTTTGGTCAAAGCGGTTAAAGGATTTAGTAGTATAAATGACAGGTATGGATTGCCTTTACATTTCTTGAGAAAAAAAATGTATTTTTTCTGATTATAAATGAAATACATATTTGATGTTGAAAATCCAGAAAAGCACAAAATTAAGCGCAGATATCACTTATAGCCTGTTATCTTCAGAATCTGATATATTATGTGTGGATTAAAATGTGAACACAAAGCAGATTCTTGTCTCCTCCATTGTAAGTCATTCAGGTATAACTCTTCAGCCCAATGGTCCTTCTATACCTGTATAGCCTGGGCTAATTTGGGAGTACTCTAGCTTTGCCGTCATCAGTGGGTGACTTTGCTGCCGCCTCCTTCACTGTCGGATGCCCCCGCGTGGTCAGATTCACTTTCCACCTTTCCGAGTTGTTGGGTTTTTTTTTGCTTATTTATTTTTTAAGCTTCTAAGGGTATTTGTGTGGAGTCCTTCCTTATAAGTTAGTACCGAGTCAGGCTGCCGACCTACACTGTCCCTGTTGTCAGTGGGCGGCTTAGGTAACTGTCGCTGTGTGGTCTCTTTAGGTCGCTGCTCCCTGCTCTATCCTGTGTTCAGACAGCTCTGCTTCACCTTTTGGATATGGGCTGGGAACCCAGGGACCTTGCCTTTTTTGTTGACATTCAGTTACCAGATCTCCTCATGAATATGTCACAAGAAAATATCAGCATCCATGACAGTGTGATCAGGTAAGAGCAGTCTGCCCTCTGCTTTCCCTGAAGTAGGGGCATGGGTAGGGTGGAAGCAAGGGAGTGGGGCTGGCGGAAAGTCTAGAGCAGCTCCTGCCTTTGCCGCAGGAGAGATGGGTGACCTTGCAAGTTCCATGACCTTTCCGGGCCTCCATTTGGTCATCTTTAGAGCTACCTCTGAAATTTGGGGAGAATGGATAGGTTCCGTTTCTGAGTGTCTAGAACAGTACCTGGCACACATGGGGCTGGGTAAATTGGCAGCAGTAGTGTCGTGAACTTGGAAGGTGAGGATTTTGAGGCATCCTAAAAGCCTATGGAGCAGGAGAATTTTTTTTTTACTCCTGTGTATGCTGTTAGCCACTATAGTATCCTGAACATTGTAAGGACTTAGGCTATAGTTAAAAAGAGTATACATTACTTATGTGGCAGAAGAAACACCATAATAAGAAGGGAATTTTCCTGGGTAAAGCTCAACCATGACCCTTAGATGTGCTAACTAACCCCTGCTATTTCACGAAACCTGGGAAATTTGACTATAGAATTTGTTATAGTGGAGGACTGTGTTTCTACTCTTTCACACATTAAAAGAAAATAGTATGCAATGTTTTTTAATTTTTTTAGTAATTTTTTATTATGTTATAAAATGAAGTTGGGAGTATATTGAGACAATATTTTAATATAGATTTAAACATGGATATTGAGTGGTGGGGCTTAAGAAAAGGGCAATATTATATGCCTCTGAGCAGATGTGGGTTTCTCAAGAGAGAGGTGCTTCATTCTAGTTTTTACCCATGTGTCTGTACCTGCTCAAGCCCACTTAATCACTCATTTCAGAAGAGAGAAGAACAGAAGAGCAGGCGTTAAGAGGAGAGCTGGCACAAGAGTGAATGAGAAATCACTCACCTGTTTTCACTCTCAGAAAAGCCCTTCTGAGAGAAGGGAGATCAAAGCTGCCTCCTTGGGCCACCAGGATAGCTTAGCAGATAAAGCTGTCTCTAGCCCTTGACCTGCCGTCAGAGGGCAGACAAGGAGGACACAGCTCTGGTGGCAGCTGGTCTGTAGCTGTTTGTCAGCCCAGTGTTCCAAGCCTTGTCTGTGCCAGCATGATATAGTCCTAGAAGAGAGGGAACACATAAACTTCACATCAGTCCCTCAGCACTAGCCCAAAGCTGTGTAAGAGCAAGCCTAAAACCATTTGGTTGGAATGCACGGATGAGTGGATGGATGCATGAATGTTTGGTTTGCATTTGCTAGCTAGCAAATCTTTTTTTTTTTTAATTTAAATAATTTTAAGGATTTATTACTTTCATTTATATATGTATGTCTATGTATATATGTGGGTGCCATAGGATGCCAGAAGATGTCTGGTCTCCCGGAGCTAAAATGGTGGTTGTGAGACACCTGATGTGGGCACTGGTAACTGAACTTAGTTCCCTTGAAGAGCAGCAATTACTCTTAACCACTGAGCTGTTTCTCCAGCCCGTGTTTAAATTCTCATTGCTGAAACAAACTGTAAACTGAAACTATGGAAATGTATAGTTTCGCGTGAGAAGAGCCCATGAAGTTATCTGCCTAAAACCTCTGATTTGAAGTGAGGAATCGGGAGCAAGGGCAGGTACAATTTGGTCATCCTTGTCTTTGTGTTCCTGTCCCTTGGTGGATTGGTTCCTAGGCCTCACCTATACCAATGAGATGCTTCAGGTCCTCAGTAACCCACACACATCCCCTTGTATACATTGAATTATCTCAAGGTGACTTTATGATGCTGTATGAGTCACTGTAAATGCTTGGTAAGTAGCACTTACATTGTGTTAGTTAGGGAGTGGTGACATGGTCAATACAGATAATTTTCTTATAGATTTATTTTATTTTTAATTTTGTGTATGTGCATATGTCTCGGTGTGGGCATGTGTATGTGAGCACAGGTGTCCTCAGAGACCAGAGGTATTGGATCCCCCTGGAATAGGAATAACAAGCTTCTGTGAGCTGCTGACGTGGAAACTGATCTCCAGTCCTCCGGAAGAGCAGCAAGTGCTCTTAACCTCTGAACCATCCCCAGGGGCAATTTGTTTGGATGGGTTTTTTGTTTTGTTTTGTTTTGTTCAAGATGGGGTTTCTCTGTGTGCAGCCCTGACTGTCCTAGAATCACTCTATAGAGAGGCTGGCCTTGAACTCACAGAGATCCACCCATCTCTGCCTCCTGAGAACTGGGATTAAAGGTGTGTACCACCACTGCCCAGTCCCCAGAGACAATTTTTCAAAAGATATCTTTGATATGGTGTTGGCTGAATCCAGAAATATGGAGCTCATGTATGTGGAGGCTGCAGATGGAGAATGCTGACTGTGTGTAATGTGTGAAGGTCTCATAACAACTAGTTGGTAGAGCTGAAGTCACAGGGTCTCCCGACCTCTTCCTCATGTTGATTGCATTAGGGTGTTCTAACCATGTCCACACTGTATTTGTTTTAGACAAAGTCATGTTTAGTTCAAGCTGGCCTCAGACATTCTGTATAGCCAAGAACTGCCTTGAACTTCTGCTCCTCCTGCCTAGGGTTACAGGCGTGTGACATTTATGATGTGCTGGAGATCAAGCCCAAGGCTTCATGCGTTCTACACCCAGGCTACATCCTCAACCCAAACTTTATTATCATTACTATTATTGTTGTTGCTGTTATTGAGACAGGGTTCTAACTGTATAGCCCTAGCTGGATTGCAACTCACTGTATATTCCAGATTGCCCTTGAACTTACAGGGATCCACCTGCCTCTACCTCCAAGCATGTACCACTATTCCCAGCTGAACTTTTTTTAGTCATTGTACCTGGCACATGATAGGTTAGGTTTGCCCCACTCGGTGTAGTCTGCTCCAGAAAGGATTTTTTTTTTCCTGTTTTCTGAGTATAAATTTATCAAATAGCTGATAAACTCTTTGGCTCTGAAAAATAATTCCCATCATTTCAAAATGCCTGGTCTATTAAAGTTATAGGATGCAGAATCTGCTAACTAGCGTGGCTTTGGGTATTGTAAGAAGCATGCTTTTCTCTCATCACGTCCTTCTTTCAGCCAGTGGAGTGAAGAAGATGAGCTCACTGATGCCAAGCAGAACTCAGAATGGATGGATGAGTGTCAGGATGGCATGTTTGAGGCCTGGTATGAAAAAATAGCCCAAGAGGATCCAGAGAAGCAGAGGAAAGTAAGACCTCTCAGCCAGAGTGATCTGAGTGACTTTCTAGGAGTTTGGAGAGGAGGGTTCCTTGGGGTGTGCTTGGATGACTTCCCCCAAGAGAGTTGTGGGAGCATTTGGGACTTCTGTCTGGTCTTCATCCTGCTGTGATCCATCACGGTGACTTACTTCTGTAGAACTAGGCTCCCAGTAGAGTGTCTCAGAGGGCTCGTGTACATTATTAGGTGGCAGTGTATTAATTTTGTGAGAAATGGAATTGCTGAAGGATTTGCATTGGTCTGGGCTGGTACACTGTCTTCAGGAGGCAAGCACCATTCCAATTATGAGGCTGCCAGTCAGGGGAGTTGGAAGCAGTTCTTCATTTATCATATGAGCGCTAAATGACCCACACAGTAGAGGATCACAGAATCCGCTAACTAGCATGGCCTTGGGTATCATAAGAAGCTGCTTTTCTCTCTTCAATGATGATGTGGCCTGTTTGTCACTACTTCATGTGTCAGGTATCTGCTGCCTTGAAGTCACTAATTTTCACCATATTAAGCACCTTCTGTTTGCCAACCACTCTGTTCATTATATCTTTGTGGTCCTTTAGGGGAACACAGCAGCCAAGACTTGTGACTTCTCTCTTGTAAGTTAGATGTCTAAATGAGAGTATCTTGTAGTGCTCAGGTGACCTGGCATATTTCCTCTCCTACAACATACTATCTACTCCCAAACAGTGACTTTCTAACTTGATTTCCTTGAATGCAGACCCTAAAATAAACTGTGCCCTATAGCCACCAAGTACTTTTCAGGAACCCTACAGCTTGCTCATGTCTGCTCCCAGAAAGAAGAGTAGTTAGCTAATAGAAAGTTTATTGGCTAATTGTGTGGCTAGCTAGTTAGTTGGTTAGCTAGATAGCTAGTTAATTAGTTAGTTAGTTAGTTAGTTAGTTAGTTAGTTAGTTAGTTAGTTAAAGATGAAAGATTTATATGATCTGAAGAGAAGCCAGATAATTGTTTGTTTGTTTGTTTATAGAGAGATCCAGGCAAGCCCAAAGCTTGCAGTCTTCCTGCCTCGGTCTCCTGAATCCTGGAATCATAGAGAAACACCACCATGCCTGCTATTTTAATGTGCCAGAATCAAGAGTCCTAGTTCTATATGTCTGTTAGCACTGCCATTGTCTAACACGTACCCAAGCCAAACATCTGGATGCCATTCTTGACCACCTCTTTATTAATATGGTCACTACGGCTTCTCTCTCTGCCTCTGTAATGCTTCTCAAAGCCGCCTGCTTTCCAGTCCTGTTTACAGCTCAGTCCCTGCCCCTGTGGCCACCATGACACCACAGTTAGCTCCTTCTCTTGCTCCTGTCAATCTGTCCTTTCCTATGCAGCCAGAGGAACCTTCAGAATGCCCAAATCTATTGCCATTACTTCTCTGATTTTAAACTCAGTATTTTAGGCTCCTGAGAGTTTACCTTTCTAACTTCTCCTGGTTATTCCCCCTCTGTACTTTATTATATGCACTAGATTATTGGCAATTTCAAAAGCCCTGAGCTAAAGAGGTGGTTTAGTGTTTAAGAGTACTTGCTGCTCTTCCAGAAGACCTGACTTTGGCTCCTAGCCACCCATGTCAAGTGGCTCACAACTGCCTGTAGCTCTAGCGCTAGGGAATTCAATGCTTACTTCTGCAGCCACACATACACATGTCGTATACACATATACAGGCACACACATGCACGTAAATAAAAATGCATCTTTTAAAAAGGTAAACCAAGGCTGGGTGGTAGTACATGCCTTTAATCCAAGCACTTGGGACACAGAGGCAGGTGGATCTCTGTGAGTTCGAGGCCAGCCTGGTCTACACAGTGAGTCCAGGACAGCCAGGGCTACACAGAGAAACCCTGTCTCAGGAGGGAAAAAAAAAAAGTAAACCAAGAAGCCTGTCTTCTTTTCTTTTCTTTTCTTTTCCCCCAATGCCTTGTACATGCTTAGGCAAGTGCTCACACACTCAACCATATCCCCAGCCCATGCTATGCAGGAGCAAAGCTTCTGTAGACTTTGCTGTTCCTTCTGTCTGACATGCCTATTACCTTTATCTCCACCCAGCTACCATCTGTTTGTTCTTGGTTTTAACTTTGGAATTGTCATCCTTGGAAAACCTTTCTTGATCCTCTCGATATCTTTGATAGTGTCTTCGGTGTTCTCTAGGTCTCCTGAGTTTGCCTGTCAAAGCATTCCCCCACACTGTATGACCACCATCTGTTCTCTTGAGGGAATTCCCAAATGTGTACTTGCTTATCCAACTTCAAATCCTAGCACCTGGTACAAAGCTTGGGAGAGCTTAGATACCTACTGAATGAGTAAATTGATTAATGAACAATAACCACAATGGAAAGTCTGTTGGCTAATTGTGTTCATTTAACCTTACAGATGCACATGTTTATTGCTCGCTACTGTGACCTGTTAAACGTGGACATCTCTTGTGACGGGTGCGATGAGATTGCCCCCTGGCATCGCTACCGGTGTCTGCAATGCAGTGACATGGACCTCTGCAAGACTTGCTTCCTTGGTAAGCTTCAGAGGGTTACCATGCCGACAAGTAACAATTGTTTCTGCTTTCTATGCTTTTGCCATTTTAAGAGCTCGTTGTGCTAAATAGAGATGTTGTCCAGTGGAAGTCACTGTTTATTGGCAAACTTGAGTCACTTCCCTCTCAATTCAAAGATGACCTCCACTGCTCCTATCTGATATCCTTCCTTCTCCCATCCTGCTGGGGAGACACTTGACAGTAAATGTGAAATATCTGTAATACACTTGACTCATGGGTGCTAGAGCAGAGCTCATCTGCAGTTTTGAGCACTACAAGGACATGTGTATCTAAAGTCCAGCAGTAAAAGACACAGTTCCAGCCCTGGAAACACAGTCTAGCAGGAGGACCAGACATCCACAGAATGGCTGCATATGCTGTTATAAATAAGCAATGTAGAGTACTTCTGAAAAGTTTTGGAAACATAGCTGCATTCTACAGGGAAGCCTTGTGGAGGAGATAGAGTAAGAATTGGTGTTTGAAGGAAGTTTAAACTAGGTGGCAGAGCAAAATTCTGAAGATAGCATTGCCGCCAAGAGCAGAGCAAGCTCCGGGGACAGGAATGGGTGCTTTCAGTGACTTTAAGTAGATACACTTGAGCGTATGTCTAATTAAGTGGTTGACTAGGACAGATAGAGTCCAGGCTGTGGGACCCTGAGATGCTAAGCTAAGGAACTGAATAGTCTAAAGACAGTAGTTTTAACCATTAAGACAGTAGTGTGTAACCAGGATGTTACTGTGATCACGGCTGTGCTCAGGGAAGACTGTCATTCTCATGAAGGAGACTAGTCACAAGGGTATTTGGGCCTGCATCAGGTTTACAGAACTGGGAACAGAAGTGACCACCTGTGAGGAGTGTTGAATGAGATCAGAGCAGCCTGTCTTGTCATGTCTCATTCTCTAATTCTCCTAATCTAGGCTTCTGAACTCTGTTTTAGCCTATAATTCTGCAGTGAGAAAATAAGAACAGAAACTTGATCATTCCTTAGTGTTCCATAGGAACAAGTCTGTGGGTGTGTAACCGCTGGTGAGTGTGGAGAATGTGGGAGACAGCTCACAAAGTGGCATGGGCCTATTCCTCCCAAATGACAGTCATGGTAGAAATTTGGCATGTATTTGATCTGACTGTGTCACTGTAGAATGGGGATCAGTCATCTGGACCATTGCCAAAGAGTTCTGTGCTGAAAATGTCATTAATATGCTCAAAGCTACCAGGGCATTCTGGTCTTCAAAGGAACCAACCTTCTGCAGTAGTAAATGAGCAATGGCTGTGCTGCACTTTGGGGAGTCCTCTGCCCCATCCATCTCACATTGCTGGGTTTTCTCCAGGTGGAGTGAAGCCTGAAGGCCATGGAGATGATCATGAAATGGTCAGCATGGAGTTCACCTGTGACCACTGCCAGGGTTTAATCATAGGCCGGAGAATGAACTGCAATGTATGTGATGACTTTGATCTTTGCTATGGATGCTATGCAGCAAAGAAATACTCCTATGGGTATGTCAGATGCCCTGCGGCCACCATGACTGGTTGGGGTATATGTCTTTACTTAAAGGGGGGGTCATCTTGCTTTTTCTGTGCTGCTAGGGATTGAGCCCTAGCTCATTGCAGATGCGAGGCAAGTACTCTACACCTGGGCTATACTCTTAGCCTTCCTTTTTTAGATACCTTATTGGTATTAGGGGGCAGGGTGTATGCATGTGCCTGTGTGTGTCTGCACGTGGAAGTCAGAAGACAGTTTTGTGGAGTCTTTTCTCCTTCCTATGGATTTTGGAGATTAAACTCAGGTCACCTATGTGGTAAATGCTTTTTTTTTTTGCTGAGCAATCTTGAGGCCCTTCCTTACTAAAGAAAGGTTTTCACAGTAACCTTTTTAAAAAAGATTTATTTATTTATTATTATGTATACAGTGCTCTGCCTGCATGCACACCTGTAGACCAGAAGAGGTCATCAAATCTCGTTATAGATGGTTGTGAGCCACCATGTGGTTGCTCGGAATTGAACTCAGGACCTCTGGAAGAGCAGGCAGTTCTCTTAACCTCTGAGCCATCTCTCCAGCCCCTCATGGTAACATTTTTAACATATTCAGAAGAGAGTAGTGCACTGTACCCTTTGTCCTTGGATTCACCAAATAGGGAGAGGGCATCATGTATGCTTACTTCATCCTTTTCTTTTACCTTAAAGTATTTATAGCACATTTCAAATGTAAGTCATTTCTTTCCTATACCTTGCCATTCATCTTTTAAAATTATGGGCATCACCTTGCATTGTCAAAGTGCAGTTAGCACACTTTCCGAATTCTCACTAAGATTTTTCTTGGCATGGTTTTCATGCTTAGGCTTTAGGTTGTGAAGTGCCAGTGTGATATGCCACGTGTTTGTGCTTGTTCATTTTTCTGGGGAAAGAGTTAATACTATTTCATCATGTCTTTGCAGCCATTTGCCGACCCACAGCATCACAGCCCACCCGATGGTGACCATCCGGATCAGTGACCGGCAGAGGCTCATCCAGCCCTATATCCACAACTACTCCTGGCTGCTCTTTGCTGCTCTGGCTCTCTATAGTGCTCACCTGTCCAGCACAGAGCACGTGGATGGAGAGCAGCTGGACCCCCAGGCCCGCAGCAGTGCTGCCACCCTGCGGAGCCAGTGCATGCAGCTGGTCGGGGACTGTCTGATGAAGGCCCACCAGGGCAAAGGTGACTATTCCTTAAGTAGGATCCCAGGCCCAACCTCTGCTTGCTGTTGGAGGAAAACCAGGCATCTGTAAACTGCCATGCTTGACTCGGAGGTAGTTCACAACAGGGATTCATCCGAGCCTGGAACTGAGTCCCAGTTTCTCTTGAAGGAACAGTTGGCATAAAGTAGCATTTAGTTTGCCAGACTGACAATGCAATGGAGTGTTAGTAATCAAAACTCTGGAAGACTCTGGGTGTCTGTGGATCTGTAGTGTTTGAATCTCTCACTGTGCTCAGGAATCCATGCTTTTTTTTTTTTTTTTTTTAACCTGAAGAGCAAATCCATGTGTTCTTGTATTCTAGATGAGAGCTGCTTACAAAGAAAACAGTGTTTCTGGGTGTGATCATGAACACCTGAATCCCAGTTCTCTGGAGGCTAGGCAGGGCTACAGAGAAGGCCTGTCTCAAAATAACAAAATAACGAAGAACTTCTAACTTTGCTGATGGGGATTAGTAAGACTTTAGTAATGTACATGTTAAACTTGTGAGACATAAAGTTTCTCTCAGACAGTAGATTGCATCCTAACTGACATCAGGGGATCAGACTTTCCCCAGGCAGAAGGTGAGTGATGTCTCTATCTGCCAGTAGGAGTTTAAAAATCTAGCTGCCAGCCAGGCATAGTGCATGTCTTTAAGTCTAGCTCATTCAAGGCTACTGTAGTCTACAAAACAAATTCCAGGCAAGCCAGAGATATATAGTGAGATTCTGTGTCAAAAACACAAAATGAAACAAAACAAAAACTAATTGCTTGACACTATCAGAAAAATATATTTCTAATTTTCAAAACGATCCTGTTGCCCGATACTTCAGTGTTTCTTTGTGCTTAAGGTAGAGCTTCCCTTGTTCCCTGCCTTTCTCAATTTGGGATCAGGAGTAGAGTGGATTTAGGCTGCCAGGGCTGCTGCTGTATGGTCTGCGCAACCCCTCAGCCTCTGTTCCTCTGTTCCTATCCAGTGGTCAAGAGCTTTGTGGCGCTTGCCAGAGATAGTAGCCCTGTTGTAAATTTTTTAAAAAGATTTATTTGTTACATATACAGTGTTCTGCCTGCATGTATGCCTTCACACCAGAAGAGGGCACCAGATCTCATTATAGGTGGTTATGAGCCACCATGTGGTTGCTGGGAATTGAACTCAGGACCTCTGGAAGAGCAGCCAGTGTTCTTAACCTCTGAGCCATCTCTCTAGCCCCAGTTGTGAATATTTAATCATTTTCTTGTTTCTTCCCCTTCCAGGTCTTAAAGCTCTAGCTCTTCTTGGTGTATTGCCAGATGGTGACTCTACCTCAGAAAGTCAAGCCCTGCCAGTCACAATGTCCATCCAAGCATCAGAGGAGCAGTTAAAGAGGAAAGAGGACCAGCTTGCCGAAAAGCCAGAGGGTGCAGGCCTGGGTGTGCCCTGCAACGTAAGTAGTGTGTCTTTCCCATGGAGTCACACCTTGCACTCAGGGAGCCAGTCACACAAGAACGCACTTAACAGGGAAGTTTAAAGCATGCATTATGTATTATGTAGCTTTGGTTTATATTCAGCCAACAAGTAGATGATACCAAAAGTTTACTGTTTTAGCAGGTAGACATCATAGTTTATAGGTAGGTGTGTAGGCAGAAAAACCTTTATAGGCTTTGTGTTAGTGACACATAAAGAACCTTTTATGAATTTAAAATAAGATTAAATAACTAAATAAAACAGAAGATTTATTTTTACAGAAGTATGCCTGGAGGGCTTGAGCCTATGCTGTAAATGCCCCCCACCTTTGCTACAGGAGCCACTGGTATTTCTGTTGTAGCCTCGTCAAGATACCAGGTCAGGATAATCTCAAGCTTCCTGTCTCTCAGCATATAACCCTTTAACCTGCCCTAGGATCCCCTGTACAAGGAGGGGCAGCAGTCCCCACCTCTGTGCCTGGGAGTGTCAGTATTTATTTATTTATTCATTTATTATATATGAGTGCTTTATCTGCAGAAGAGGGCATCAGACCACATTACAGATGGTTGTGAACCATGACCTGGTTGCTGGGAATTAAACTCAGGACCTCTAGAGGAACAGCCAGTGCTCTTAACCACTGAGCCATCTTTCCAGCCCGAGTGTCAGTATTTATGAGCCCTGAGCATCTTGTAGAAGGCTGCCCACAGCATTGTGTTCCCCATCTATCAGTGTGTTTATTTATTTACACCAAAATGGACTACATTTTTAAAAATTCACTAATATGAAGTCTTTTACTTTTTATTTATTTTGATGTTCAGATTGCCTCCATGTTTGGCCAGTGGCAACTCCTTTTACTTGGCTTTTGTGTTCTCTCTCTCTCTCTCTCTCTCTCTCTCTCTCTCTCTCTCTCTCTCTCGTGTATGTGTGTCTGTGTGTCTGTGAGTACAGGTGTAGGCGCATTCTGTAAAAGGGGTGATAATAACAGTGCCTGTAATACAGGGTTATTGTAGAAGTTATGTACTGTCCACGCTTGGAAGAAACATGTAAAGAGCTTAGAACATGCACACAGTAAGTTCCATGTCAGAAGAGGACATTGGGTATCCTGTTCTGTTACTCTCTGCCATATTCCTTGACAGAGACAGAATCTCTCACTGAACCTGGAATTGGTGTGGTTACCAAGCCCAGCAATCCCGACTCATCCTTGTGCTTGTATACCAAGGTCTCTTACCCACTGAGCTCACAGCTCTGTCCTGTACCTCAGCATTATTCATTTCTACATCAATAAAATACTTGTGTCTGTGGCAAAAGAAACTTTTTTTTTTTTTCGAGACAGGATTTCTCTTGTAGTCCTGGGTGTCCTGGACTCACTTTGTAGACCAGGCTGGCCTCAAACTCACAGAGATCCACCTGCCTCTGCCTGCCAAGCAATACACCTGGTGAAACAATATTATGTGTAGATTTGATGTAACGATTTGATTAACAATAATAGCAGATATAATACTTTTCTTATTGTATATAAAGATGGGTCTGGGTTTTCTATGTGTATATATACTGTATGTATGTGTACATTTTCAAGTGCATGTGGTGTGGGTGTGTAAGCCAGAAGTCAGCATCAAGTGTCTTCCTCTATCATTCTCCACTTTGTTTTTTTGAGGCAGGGTCTCTCATTGAACCTGAAGCACCAGTTCAGCAGTATTATCAGGCCAGTAAGCTCCAGGGACCCTTCTGTCCCTGCTCCCCCCCCCCCCGCCATGCTCAGATTACAGGCACTCCCCACCACACCTGACCTTTTTTTTGGGGGGGTTCTGGTTTTTCAAGACATGGTTTCTCTGTGTAGCCTTGGCTGTCCTGGAATTTACTGGGTAGACCAGGCTGGCCTCGAACTCACAGTGATCCGCCTGCTTCTGCCTCCCAAGTGCTGGGATTAAAGGCGTGCGCCACCACGCCTGGCTCACACCTGACTTTTTAACATGGTTGCTAGAGATCCAAACTTAGGTCCTCATGCTTAACACGGCAAGCACTTCACTGTGAGGCATCTCCCAGCCTGTGTTTGGTTTTTCTACCAAAACAGAATGCACACAAAGATGATCACTGTGTTGACTAGAAGGACATCAACAACTTCATTGTTTTCCCAGAGGATTTGGTGTAAGCTACTGCTTGTGTGACCTGGGAGCTCTGGCAGCATGTCAAAGATGTTGACGGGATGTGGTACAAGAAGCATCATTGTAGAGTACTGGTTTATTCTAAGAAATTGGCGGCGTCTTTCTAAAGGAATTCAGAAGATTTTTAGTTTGTGAAAGGCTGGCTAATGATAAAGTTGTTTACAGTATATGAAGTACATTGTTACTACCCTGTTTTTAGGGAAAGAGAGCAGCAGATGAAGCAGTCAGACCTTTGGATGACAAGCAGAGGAAAACAGCAAGTGAAGATCTCTCCTTGATGAAGGACCCTCCATGCCAAAGCCAAGTTTCAGATGCACCTGCAAGTGCTCAGGTGCCTCCAGGACCTCCAGGTCAGGAACATGCTTATTAAGCCTGCCTCCTTCCTCTCCAAGTACACACATCATCACAGCTGCACTGTTGCATACAGTTTGAAATTGTTCGGTAACTAAGATTTCTCCATCTGGTCAGCTGTGGCTGATAACTCTGCATCATCTGTCCCTCTCTTCAGCTTGTCTAGTCCATGTGAACACAGGTTCCCCTCATGTAAACCAAATACCCTCTTTTTTTTTTTTTTCCAAATACCCTCTTTGTTGAGCATCATGCTGGATTCCAGGGATGGAACCTACCAACACAGGCAGAGGAACACATGACCTCTGCCCTTCTGGAACTCACAATCCAGGAAGGTTTCAGACAGAGGCACAAATAACTGTCATTTGAGGTGGCCTCAGGAGAAGGATGACTTGTGTTAATGCTAATTGGTATCTGTACAAAGCCATGTAAAGGGAGAGATGTAAAGGACCTAGAATGTGCCAGGATATGCAGTGGGCTGACATTCAGGCAGAAAGCACTGTGAGCAAAGGCCTCTTTGTAGATTCTAGAACTAACAGGAGGAGAAGTCCTCTTGCCAGGGGTACAGGGCCAGAGCAGGCCACTGGGAGATGACACAGAAGAGCTACTCTGGTGCTCTGTTGCATGCTTGTGACATTCAGGCCTCAGCCTCCCAGAGGATGGCAGTGGTGGGGTCAGAGCTGGGGTTTTAGAGGATGGCACAGTAGTGCTGGGTTGGAGGAGGTACTTTAGGCAGCCCAGGAAGTCAAGGTTCTGTAATAGAAGTGGAAGTGAGTATGTCCTGCACCGTCATCAAGGCCAGCTCTCAGAAGCAGTAGCTACCCCACATCATGCCAGATACTCAAAGTCCACCAGAGTCAGGTGGTGGACCAGCATTCTGGTTCCTAGGCAACAAGCATCTGTCAAGTACCTCATGTTCTGGGACACTGCTAGGTGCTTGAAGTATATCACAAAAGAGGCCAAAACCAGAAAGGTAGATGATAAACAGCAAACACAAACACAAAATGTTAAAGGATAATCAAATGCTGGAAGACAGGTAGTTTAGGAAGAGGGTCAGAGAATGGGAGGTAAAGGAAGGTGGCCGCCTAGTTAATTAGGGAGCAGGAAGGCCTCCTTGAGAAGGCAACTGTGTAAAACATATTCAGCAATAGAGTTCGCTATATTTCTGGGTATAGTTGCCTTTAATCCCAACACTCGGGAGACAGAGGCAGGTGGATCGCTGTGAGTTCGAGGCCAGACTGGTCTACAAAGCAAGTCCAGGACAGCCAAGATAACATAGAGAAACCCTGTCTCAAACAAACAAACAAACAAACAAAAACAAAAAAGATTATTTTTCTTTTATGTGTATAGGTGTTTTGTCTACATGTGTATCTGTGCACCAAGTGTGTGCCTGGTATAGGCAGAGGTGAGAGAGGGAGTCGGGTCCCTTGAAACTGGAGTTACAGATGGTTGTGAACCACTGTGTGGATGCTAGGGTCCTCTGGAAGAGTAGCCAGTGTTTTTAACCACTGAGCCAGCCCCTTCGTTCTCTTTGAAACAAAGTCTTGCTGGCCTCAAACTCTTGATTGTCCACCCTGTCAAGTGCTAGCATTCCAAGCATGCATTACCATGCCTGGCTTCAGAAGTAGGATATTAAAGTTTTGGCACAGGGACAGTGTCGTGGTTAAGTTGCCTTTTACATGTGTAGAGCCTAGCAAACTCTGAAAGTGCTGTTTTCCCACACAGATGCTGAATATCCAGAAGTGTCATCTCAGACACCAGTAGAAGAGAAGGCGATTACTCCCAACCCTGAGCAAGTGTTTGCAGAGTGTTCCCAGAAGAGGATTTTGGGATTGCTGGCAGCCATGTTACCTCCCATCAAATCAGTAAGAAGCAGGCAGTAGTTTTTTTTTGTGAATGAGTGGGTGGTTGGTATTCACAGAAATAAAATGGTGTTAAAGTGTACGTAGAAGCAAACTCTGTGTCCCGAGGAAGGGGTGAGGATTAATTAAAGTGACTTTCCTTTTTGACTTAGTATAATTAACTGTTTTTAAGTCTTATAATTACCTTTTTCTGTTTTTATTTGGAAAGTTTTTAACCTCATTGAAAGTGTGAAAATGTAGTGAATGAAGGAAGACCTTCACCTAGATTTATTAGTTGTTAATGTTGTTCTATCTCTGCCTATTTATATATTTATTACATTTTTCCTGTAGTTGAAAAACAAAAGCTTTTAGACACTTCACCCTCAGTTCTTCAAAAAGTATGATCTTCTGAGGACCATGTTGCTTTCATATTAAAACATTCAGGCCTGGTGGCTCATACCTGTAATCCCAGCACTTCGTAGACAGAAAGTCAGGAATTCAAGGCCATACTGGACTACAGAGTGAGACTTAATTAAAAAAAAAAAAAAAGTTTAATTCAACTGATAAAAATTTAACACTGGTAGAGTAATTTTATCCCATGCAGAGCAGAGCCTAGGTATAGATTTCCTAGCTATTCCTAGACTGTGACTTGCAGCTTTTTTGTAAAAATCAGTATCTATTTAAGAATGTTTTGGGTTCAGAGGACATGCTTGTTTGGTCCTCTTTAGTTTACTTACCTTACTTTGATGTTTGTAACTTCCTTATTTTAAAGACCTAGTGTGTGTGTGTGTGTGTGTGTGTGTGTGTGTTTGTGTGTGTGCGCACCTGCCTATATGAGTTTATATGCACCACAGACTTGCAATGGCCAGAGGATATTGGATCTCCTGGAGCTGGAGTTAGAGGCAGCTATGAGCTGCCTCATGTGGGTCCTGGAAACTGAACCCCGTGTTGTCCTCTGCAAGAGCAGTAAGTGCTCTTAACCACTGGGCCATCTGTCAGCCCTGTTTTGGTAACTTTCATAATATTGATGTTATCAAAGAATCTAGACAGCTTAGGTATGTCCTTAGTGTTCTTTATAATTTTCTGGGCTCTTTCACATGTGTATATTTCATGTGATGTTTAGTATCATTTTTTATCAAGCCCCTGTCAAACTGCCCCTTTCAGATTTGGTGAGTTATTTTCATTGGAATGGCATTGACTATATATTAATTTAGGAATAATTAACATCTTTTGGCAATAATTTTTCCCCTCATGGCTAAGAATCAGACAGAGCTAACAAACTATAGAAACAAGTTTCTCCAAGTTTGCAAAGCTCTGGGGAAGGGAGATATCCCTGCAACTCAAGATTTGATCCTCAGGTCTCTGAATCCAGGGACTTTAGTTTTCTTTTTCAAGACAGGGTTTCTCTGTGTAATAGACCTGGCTGTTCTGGAATTCTCTTTGTAGACCAGGCTGGACTTGAACTCTCAGAGATCTGCCTTCTCAGTGCTGGGATTAAAGATGTATGCCACCACACCCATCTTCCAGGGACATTTTTAAAAGCAGTTTGTTGCCAAAAGATGCTTAGACTAAGAGAAATCACCATGGTGTGTGTGTGTGTGTGTGTGTGTGTGTGTGTGTGTGTGTGTGTGTG
>OU015746.1:46693664-46703992 GCA_907169655.1 Acomys percivali | reverse complement strand
GTGTGTGTGTGTGTGTGTGTGTGTGTGTGTGTGTGTGTGTGTGTGTGTGTGTTGAATCTGATGTGTAAGTCAGTCATAGGATCTGACAGGAGAGTCAGTGTATACCTTCTTATCATAGGGATTCAGAGAACAAGAGAATGAATTATGAGTTTATAGTAGTCTCTGCAATTCATACCTGACAGCACAAGATTCATTGTTTTCTCATTTTAATATTTGCATCTTTAATCCTATACCATGAGGTCCTGGATCCCATGACCCTTGGTATAAATCCTTATTTGATCAGCCTCCTATCACAGCCACCATTCTTTGAAGAGCGTTTTCCTCTTTATCTTTGGACTCCATACTGAGAGCTCCTCACCATGTCTGTCTTTATGCCAATTCCTAGGCACCCCCATTACATGGAAACTAGCAGCTCATACCACCTCAGACCCTCTCTACACACCTTCCTTGTTTTGCCATAAACTCCAGCCACTCTGTCAGCCCCTTCTTAAAGGGAGTGCCTTCCTGAGATTCAGTTTTATTGCTAAGAGCTTTTGGTACTTTGGTTGCTTTGTTTTCCTAGTATGGATACAGTGCAGTCTTGAATCACACTCACTATACTAACTCACAGTTATTGAAGGGGTTCTCTGGCTTTCTCTCTTTTTTTTCTATGGAAAATAATAAATGGTTTAGGTGTCTAGACATGTATGTGGTCAGCTGTTTTCTAAATGGCATTTGTAATAATGAAACATTGGAAGCCAAGTAAAATGCAGATGGTATTTAAAGAAAGACAAATAGGGCTGAGAAGATGACTTGGTGGATAAATACTTACCATGAAAGCATGAGGACCTGAGTTTGAGCCCCTAGAACCCACTTAAAGTTGGATACAGTAACCTGTGTCTCTTCATGGGAAGATGGGACCAAGTGGAATCAGAAAAATCCCCAGAAGCCCACAGACAAGCTAGCCTGACATTACAGAAACAAACAATGAAGAGACCCTGTCTCAAACAAGGTGGAAGGCAAAGACCACACTGGGGTTTTCCCTTGGTCTCCCAGTATTCCACGATACATGTACATGCGTGTATCACACACCTGGAAGGAAGGAGAAACAATTTACTTTACATGTGTTACCTATAGATGCATATGGAGAAAGGTTGACAAACTGTCCACACAGCTGTAAATAGTTGTTACTTCCTTTGCATTGTGAGTCAGTGTTGGGGGGGAGGTATGATGGAAAGTCTGACTTTTATGTATTTTTTAGATCTTTGAATTCTTTATAATGGACATTTCAGGAAAGGAAGAAAAGCAAATGTTTTGTTTTATTTAGGGTAAAGGAATGTTAGAAGTAAGGTAAGAAGGGGGCTAGAAACACAACTTAGCAGTAAAGAGTATGTGCTGCTCTTGAGGAGGACCATCAGTTGGTTCCCAGCACTCATGTCCAGAGGTCCAACACCACTCAGACCCAAGGGCTCCAGAGGCTCCTGCACTTACATATGCATAATCACACACACACATTTAAAAAGTAGGAAAAGATGATATCTGAGTGTGTTTATTTTATTTACAGTTGATTGTACACATGCCATTTTTGAAACTGGAATCAGGCCAGTTGTAAATGACACCTAGATGGATGCTGGTGTGGCTTGGACTTTGTACTAAAGAGATTTCCCTTCTCTGTTGACAGGGTCCCACAGTCCCCCTGATAGACCTGGAGCATGTCCTCCCACTCATGTTTCAGGTTGTCATCTCCAATGCAGGCCACCTGAATGAAACCTACCACCTCACCCTGGGTCTTCTGGGCCAGTTAATCGTCCGTCTTTTGCCAGCAGAGGTAGACACTGCAGTCATCAAGGTCCTTTCAGCCAAACATAACCTGTTTGCTACAGCAGACAATGCCGTTGTACCAGATGGCTGGAAGACCACCCACCTGCTCTTCAGCCTGGGAGCTGTCTGCCTGGACAGGTAACTGGGGTTAACATGCATCCAGCCTCCACTCTGTCGTCTGTGGTACTCACTAAGAACAAGGTCTAGCTGTTGGTGAGTTTCAGTGCGTGGCGATGCTGTTGTCTGAGGCTTTTCTGTGAGATTAAACCAGTAAGCCCACACTAAAATAACTAAGAGGCCAGCAGGGCCTACCAGTCAGCTCCTGGTAGTTTTTTCCTGAGAAAAGTAAGTTATAGGCATTGGGGTTGAAAAATCTGTTTTCATTATAAAAATAACGTAATCATAATACCAAACTTGAAATTAAATGAAGAAGGAGAGATAACCCTGATTTGTATCCTATACATCTCTAAGTTCCTTTCCACATATGGCTGGGATGTGATGTGTGTGCATGGAGCATGACATTTTAGAGCAGTGTTCTCAACCTTCCTAATGCTGCCACCCTTTACTACAGTCCTCATGTTGTGGTAACCCCTACCATAAAATTACTCTTGTTGCTACTTCATAACTGTAATTTTGCTTCTGTTATGAATCATAATATAAATATCTGTGTTTTCCACTGGTCTTAGGCATTTGGGGATTGAACAACCCATAGGCTGAGAACCACTGTTTTAGAGAGATATTTGAGAACATAGTTGTAGACTGAGTTTGTAGACTGAGTAACAGATCTTGAGTTGGTTGTTGTGTTTTGACTTATCTCTAGGTGAAAAGTGTCTTTTTGGTATACTTACAGCTAAGTAATGAATGGCTCTTTGCATGAGTCTGATTTTGCCTAGGACAGTGAGCTGCGATATGTGTGAGGGGTTAGCCTCGCACACTGCCACCTAACATTGGAGCTCTTGCCTTCTAGCCGAGTGGGCTTGGACTGGGCCTGCTCCATGGCAGAGATCCTTCGGTCACTCAACAATGCACCATTGTGGCGAGACGTCATTGCCACCTTCACAGACCACTGCATCAAGCAGCTGCCATTCCAGCTGAAGCATACCAACATCTTCACCCTGCTGGTGCTTGTCGGCTTCCCCCAGGTACAGCATCTGAAGGCCTCTTTGCCCAAGTCTCTATAGTGCAAGCATGCATGTGCTCGCGCACACACATACACACACAAACGTGTATGTCTATAATGGTTTTAGAAATTTTTTCTTTTAGTTGCATGATTTGCTTTTATAGTCTTGGTGTATTTTTCAGAATTGTGCAATTGTTAGACTTGCATTGTCAACAGTTGACATTTGATTTATTTTACTAGCGTTGATTAGTAGGTAACTATAATGTATTTAGTTACAAAGAACTGCAGAGACTATTGTCTTTCACTCTGGCATGCATATTAACCTTCCTCACTTTGTTTGCCTCAACTGATTAGACTAAGGAGCTGCAAAGCTATGCCAAGCACCTAAATTAATGTTGTGCAAAATCCTTTGGACTTAGTGATGAGAAGACCCTGTGTGCTTGTAGGGAAGCAAGCAAAAGGGACTGAGCTTGTGCCTAGTTAAGTGCCTCTTCCTTCATCAATGCTCTAGGTCCTCTGTGTGGGAACCCGCTGCATTTATATGGATAACGCCAATGAGCCCCATAATGTGATCATATTGAAGCACTTCACTGAGAAGAACAGAGCTGTGATTGTTGATGTCAAAACCAGGAAAAGGAAAACAGGTCCTAAGCTCAATTTTATCTTTTAAGAATGGTGAAAATGATTTATTCCTTGCATGCTATAAAACCAGTTACCATGCCTCAGTTTTTGCTCCTGCATGTCATTGTTAAATTTTTTAATTATGTAAATTTATTTATGTGTGCACACATGCATGCTCATGTGCATACACACACATGTGGAGGTTAGAGGATAACTTGTGGGAGTCAGTTCTCTCCTTCTACCACCTGAGGTGCTAAGGATTGAATCAGGTCATCAGGCTTGGTGGCAAATGCCTTTATCCACTGAGCCCTCTCACTAGCTCATATCTTTACAATTAAAGTGGATTTATTATGCAGGGTGTGGTAGTACATGTCTGTAACCCCAGCACTGAGGCAGGAGGATCACACCTTCAAGACCAGCCTGATAAGTAGTAAGTTTGAGGCCAGTCTAGGCTGTATAATGAGACCCTTTCTCAAAATAAAATAGTAATAATTAATACACATAGTAAACACATAGATAACATAGAGTGAGTCTTCTTTTTTTAATCCAATGTGACAGTCCCTTCCTTTCCATACTTATTCAGGCAATTTATGGCCAATTGAGTTTAAGTTAGCTGTCTCCTTGATTGTTTTCCATTTGTCTCATCTCTTCTTGATTCTTTTTTCTTCTCTTGCCTTCATTTGGGTTGATTGAGGACTCATGTTATGTCTGCTGTTAGCTCTAACTATAGCTGTTACTCTGCTGTCACTGTCGTCGGTACATGGGAGAGCGCCCTGTGGTCTGTCCTGTACACCTGAGGCTGTCTGTCATCAGATGTTATTCTACTTAGCAGTTGTGTTGAAATACCGTGGGTTTGCCCTATATCTGCCTCACTCTCTGTGTTACTGTAGTTAGACCTCTTATTCTACGTGGTGTAAATCTCATTGTACATAATGTTGGCTTTAAAATGTGAGTTATTTTTATAGAGACTTTTAAATGAACACAATGTATATCACACTCAACTACACATTTACTATTCCTGGTATTCTTCATTCCTTTTTTATAGAGTCAGATTTACATCTAGTATAATTTTCTCTGGTTTGAAACACTTCCCTTAGCATTTCTTGTAGTCAATGTCTTCTGCCACAAGAGTCTGTGTAGAGAATGTTCTGACCTTGTCGTTGTTTTTGAAGGCGAGTCTCACCATGTAGCCAGGGCTGGCCTTGAGCGTGGATAGAATCTTTTTGCCTTTCTTTCCCAAGTGCTGGGGTTGCAGGTGTGCACTATGACTCCTGGCTTTGGCTTTATCTTTGTAACATTATTTTTCTCGGGCTGGAGAGGTGGCTCAGCAGTTAAAAGCACATGCTGTTCATGCCCAGACCCAAGATTGGTTCCTAGCGCCCACATCTAGTAGCTCACAACCACCTGTAACCCCTGCTACAGGGGATGCAGTGCCCTCTCTTGGTCTCCGTGGGCACTGTGCGTACATGTACAAACCCTCACACTGCCAGACATGTATATACATAATTAAAAGTAGAATCTTTATGAGACATAGTTTCTCTGGATAAAAAATTCTAAGCTAGGGCTGGAGAGATGGCTCAGAGGTTAAGAGCACCACCTGCTCTTCCAAAGATCCTGAGTTCAGATCCTAGCAATCACATGGTGGCTCACAACCATCTGTAATGTGA
This sequence comes from Acomys percivali, assembly GCA_907169655.1. Lineage (NCBI taxonomy): Eukaryota > Metazoa > Chordata > Mammalia > Rodentia > Muridae > Acomys > Acomys percivali. Next base: position 46,698,784 of record OU015746.1, on the reverse strand, counting down.
TCTGATGCCCTCTTCTGGCCTACAGTTGTACATGTAGGTAGAACATTGTATACATAATAATAAATCAGTAAATCTTAAAAAAATTTTTTTTTAAATATTCTAAGCTAAGATACTTATATTTGGGGATAAGTTGTTGTTATGCTCTCTCTCTCTCTCTTTGTGTGTGTGTGTGTGTGTGTGTGTGTGTGACATAGCACAGGCTACCTTCGATTCACTATGTAACTCAGGATAACTTTGGATTTGTGATCCTTCTGCCTCTGCCTCTCGAGTGCTGGGCTTACAGACATGTACCACCACACCTGGTTAATGTGGTGCTGGAGACCAAACTATAAGCTTGTGGTTGCTAAGCAAGCAATCTGCCATCACAGTCTCTAGTAGTTTTTTTCTTTGAATTCTTTAAAGATATTTGTGTGTTGCTTTCTGGCTTTCACTGGTTCTGCTGAGAATTTGGCATAAGGTCTGCTGTTGTTATCTTTGTTACTGTTGTATATTTTTTCTCTGCATGCTTAGGGATTATTTGAATACCATGATGGGATAAGGTATCCTGTAAGTCCATGGATGGTAGTCTTAGCAGAATCAGTACACTCAGGAAAGGCAAATCCATAACCAGGATAAGCATCTACTCCAGTAAGGACAAAGCATTGCTCTTTCTATGGAGGAAGTGGTCCAGTGTAGTCAACCTGCCACTACATTGCAGCTGATCACCCCAGGGAATGTTACCATTTCTGGGGTTCAGTGTTGGTCTCTGGTGTTGACAGATCTGGCACTCAGCAGCAGCTGTAGCCAGGCCAGCCTTGCTGAGTTGAAGTCCACATTGTCAAGCCCACACACAACCCCCATCTCTCCACCAGAGGCCCATTGGGCGGTGACAGAGATATCTGACGAAAGAGGCTGGCTGTCCACAGAATGGATCTCCATACCTACTTTATTATTGAACTCTTCTTCTGAAGTTACCTTTTGATGTTATCCTTCTCCCACTTGAAGAAATCTATCTACACTCCTCTTCCTCAGATGCCTGTCTCACCAGTTTTCCAGTCTTACTCTTTCCAAGTCTCAGACCGTCCAGTTAATCCATTGACTACAGCCCACACATCACTGAACAATTATTGCACATCTAGCTGTTTCTCCTTCCAAACAAAATGTATGACCATGTGTACTGCCCTAAGTTCTACCCATTGTGAAGAGTTCCCTTCACCAGAATTTTTCAGGGTTGTCACAGAAAGAGGTTGTAAGGTTGCAAATGTCTACTTCTGAGGGGGTGGGTCCCTGCATCCCATGCAAAACCATCAGTAAACCAGGCCCTAGTCTTCTCTTCCTCAGCCATCTGATCATAGAACACACCCCATGAGGATATAGGTACATGCTCGGCAGCAGACAGTATTGTAATGGGAATAGAAACTGTAAGCATTTAGGCGGCCTCTTCGTGTAACTTGCTTATGCCCTCAAAACCTGCTCAGGCCCTATCATGTATTTACCACTTCCATTATTTGATAATAGATTGCTGCTATGCATGCCCTATGCTGTGGCTTGGTGGGTCAGATAACACCCAGCTCATTCTGGGCAGCTCAAGTAGCATAGTGACTTGGTGTCCCATTGTCAAACATTCAGTTTCCACTAAGGCCCAATATCAGCTCAAGACCTGTCTCTCAAAGGGAGAACAGTCTGCCCTGATGGTTGAGCCTTGCTCCAAAATCCCAAAAGTTCTTCTGACATTCACCTATAGGGGCCTGCTAAAGGCTCCAAACAGCATCCCTATCTGCCACTGACACCTCAAGTCCCATCAGGTTTTCTGGGTCATATGGTCCAAGTGGTAGAGCAGCCTGCACAGCAGCCTGAACTATTGGAGGGTCTTCTCCTGTTCCAGGCCCCACTCAAAGCTAGAACCTTTAAAGCCACTTGGTATATTGGCCGGAGTAACACACCCAAGTGAGCAGTGTGCTATCTCCAGAATCCAAATAGGACAGCTAAGCATTGTGCTTCTTTCTTGGTAGAAGGAGGGGCTGGATGTAATAGCTTATCCTTCACCTTAGAAGGAATATGTCCACATGCTCGTACCACTGGATTCCTAAGAATTTTACTGAAGTAGTAGGCCCTAGAATTTTGATTGGATTTATTTGTCACTCTCTGATTTGCATATGTGTTACCACCAAGTCCACAGTGGTCGCTACCTCCTGTTTTCTTGGTCAAGTCCACATAATGTTGTCAGTATAGTGAACCAATGTGATATTTGTGGAAGAGATAGACAATCAAGATCCTTCCAAACTAAGTTATGACGCAGGGCTGGGGACTTAATATATCCTTGAGGTAAAACTGTAAAGGTGTACTGCTGACCTTGCCAACTGGAAGCAAATTGCTTTTGGTAGGTTTTGGGTTTTTTGTTTTTTGGTTGTTTTTTGTTTTTTTGAGACAAGGTTTCCCTGTGTAGCCTTGGCTGTCCCAGAACTCACTCTATAGACCAGGCTACCCTTGAACGCCTTGAGATCCACTTGCCTCTGCCTTCTGAGTGCTAGGATTAAAGGCATACATCACTGCTACCCATCCACTTCTGGTGGTTTTTATGGACAGGTAACGAGAAAAAGGAGTTTTCTGGATCAATAGCTGCGTATACCAGGAGATGTGTTACTCTGCTTACGTAAGGACAGCACATCTGGCACAGCAGCTGCAATGGGAGTCACTACCTGATTGAATTTTCAGTAGTCAACTGTTCTCCACCATCTTTGTCTTTTGCACTGGCCAGATAGGAAAGTTAAAGGGCGATGTGCTGGGAACCACAGTGCCTGCATCTTTCAAGTCCTTGATGGTGGTACTGATTTCTGCAGTTCCTCCAAAGATATGATACTATTTTTGATTCACTATTTTCTCTGGCGGAGGCAACTTTAAGGGCTTCCATTTAGCCTTTCTAATGATAATAGCCCTCACTCCACAAGTCAGAGAACCAATGATGTGAGAATCCTGCCAGCTTCTAAGTGTGTCCATCCCAATTATCATTCTGGGATGGGAAAATAACCACATTAGGACCCACCAGACCTACAGTGAGTCAGACTTCAGGCAGAACTCCATTAATCACCTGACTTCCATGAGCTCTTACTTCATCTCGAGGCCACACTGTTTCTTGGGATCCTCCAGAATCAGTGTCAATTTAGAACCAGTATCCAATAGACCCTAGAAACTCCGATTGTTTCCTCTCCCTGGTGTGCAGCTACCCTTGTAGAAGGCCATAGCTTCCTCTGTGAAGGACTGGAGAAAGGCCAACACTAAAATTCTTAGGTATTTTATCAAGGTCTTTCCTCGGGGGAATCTGGAAGTTCTTCATTCAAAGGGTTCTGGTTGATTTATGGGCTGAGATTCCCTTTTGCCACAATCTAATATTTATTTGAGTTTTTTTTCCTCTTACACAGAGCAAACACAAATGCATTAGGCTTCTTAACTATTTCATGCCTAGAAACACCATGATTGACTAGCCAGCACCAAGGGTCCATGTGAGTCATGCTATCATAAAAATCACTTTGCCTATGCTGCCCACTGTGGGACAGTGTTGTCCATCACCTTGCCTTTAGTAATCCAGTGCTGCCACCTGCCTCCTGCTTTGTTGGAGCCCAGTTAAACCCATTACATTTAATTCATCCAACTGAACAGCAGAGTCTCTGACCCTAAGGTCTGGCACAAGGGAAAGGTTAACAGCAAACCTCTTTAAATGTGCTGCTGCCCCTCTCACCATCTTGCATCTTATAGGCTTAGTGAAGAGCATGTCTTCTGGGCCTTCCCATTGTGGTAGATGAGGTTTTACACAGCGCACCCACTCTAGCATTGCAATATCCCCAAGCCTTAAAAATCCTTTCATCAACACTAACGGGACAGCAAGCATTTCCAGCTCCTTTTCAGTAGGCCATCTTTTGACAAATGTTTCAGTCAGTCATTAAAACAAACATTAAACGGTCCAAGCATCATACTAAATCTATTAAATTTAGAATCTCCCTTCAGTAGACCCTTATCAGTAAGTTGAGGCTGATCTAGTTTTATGCTCCTTCCACATTATACCACACACATTCACAAGGTCTTTGCTTGAACAAGCTCTTTGAGCTCTTCAGTGACGTAGCACACCTCCTCACAGAGCACACTTTTACCTCTCCTCTAGGGGCCTGCTTTGCCTTGTCTGGTTATAGGTCTAGAGGCAACTGCTGGTGGACCTTAAGGGACCCCTGCTTGCCTTACCTGGCATCCCCTTCAGAGACAGTCATTTGTGGTTTACGAAAGAAGGATTAATTTCCTCAGTCAAAGGTGAAAAAGGTAGTACTTCAGGGATGGGAGTGGGACTAAGTCTTCTGCTGAGAGTGTAGAGACCACTTCCTCAGGTAAGACAAACCCTTCTGAAGGTTCAAAGTTCTCAGCTAAAATAGGTTCCTCCAACACACGCACCCCAAGTTACAGGATCCAATTCTTTACCAATTAATGCCTGATTTAACCACCAACACCCTCTGAGGCTGGGATTTGAATTTTTGCCATAATCCAGCCAGTCTTATAATGAGGGCCTCCACAACTTAAGCTCTATGGCTGCTGGAAAAAATATTCTCTTCCATGACACGCTTAGAAACTTTTAGACTGTCCATGCTCACCTGGAGCCAGTCAGTTTTATCTCTGTGCTCATCGACCTTCACCGTATTTAAAGATGGTAGGAGTTGGTTAACTTTATCACAGAGCTCATTCTTTTCCTTTGTCAGTTTATCCAGAGATGATAGGAACAACCAACCAGCAGCACTGTTTTTTCAAAAGTTTTATATACTGAGTCACAAAATCTGTTGCCTTTCACAATTGGTGAATCAGGATAATCAAATGGGTTTGTCTCCTTAAGTGTGTAAAATAGTTCATACCATGGGCTTTTAGTGTGCTCTGAGCTCCTAGGAGAGGCTTCATTAACTTGGAGAGCTTTGGTGACTGTTGGTGTTGGCAAATTGGAAAGCTTATTGCATATACCGTAAAAAAATCATCCTTATACTTCTGCTGCTCTAGAACCACTTTTGATACCAAAATCTGCATTAGTCAGGGCTCTCTAGAGGAACAGAATTGATAGGATGAGTGTGTGTGTGTGTGTGTGTGTGTGTGTGTGTGTGTGTGTGTGTGTG
>OU015746.1:46677112-46693654 GCA_907169655.1 Acomys percivali | reverse complement strand
TGTGTGTGTGTGTGTGTGTGTGTGTGTGTGTGTGTGTGTGTGTGTGTAACACACATGGGATTTATGAGAATGGCTTACAGGCTTTGGTCTACCTAGTCCAACAATGGTTGCCTATCAACAGAAAGTCCAAGTATCTAGTAATTGCTCATTCCACGAAGCTGATGTCTCAGTTCGCATCAATATATGCCAGAATCCCGAAGAAGCAGGTTCTAATGTCAGTGAACAAATGGACTTGCCAGTGAGAGTGAGGGCAAGCAGGCAAAGAGAGTAAGCTTCTCTCTTCCATGTCCTTTATATAGGCTACCAGCAGAAGGTGTGACCCAGACTAAAGGTGGATCTTCCCACTTCTAACGGTTTAAGAAAAAATCCCTCACAGGTATATCCAGCTGCTCAGGTTTTAGTTAGTTCCAGATGTAGTCAAGTTGACAGCTAAGAACAGCCATCACAACACTTTTAGCAGTGACTTGCTTGTGCATAGTTATAAGAATTTTGCATTGTGACTTGTCCCTCTCCATTTCCTCATGGACAGTGGCCCTGTACCACTTTTGTGCTTGCCTGCAAACTGGGTTAAGTATAGTGGGGACACTGAGCCTGAGAGGCTTGTTGCTGCAGGCCTTGCTTTGGAGAGGCCTGTGGAGAAACCCGGCTGCAGAGGGCACTTCACAGCACTAACAGTGTTCTTTGTCTTTTCCTTTTGGACATGATGCTGCAGTGAAGGACTACCAGCTGGTCCAGAAGGGAGGAGGACAAGAGTGTGGCAGCTCTCAGGCCCAACTGAGCCAGTACTCCCAGCACTTTGCCCTTATTGCCAGTCACCTTCTGCAAACCAGCATGGACAGCCATTGTCCTGAGGCAGTAGAAGCAACCTGGGTCCTGTCCCTGGCTCTCAAAGGTTTATACAAAACACTAAAGGTAATGATGAGCCTCTTCCATTTGCACAAACCTACCTATAATCTGACATATGCAGGGGATTAACAAAGAGGAAATGCCATCTGATTTGGATAAGTGGTTTAACAATGGGTTGTTTTTAGAAATTCTTGAGACCTTGTACAAGGATAACTTTAAGGAGGAAATAGACTTTTCCCAGTGGTTTGAGTATGGACTCAAGTACTGTGGCTTCATGGACACAAAACCTGTCAGGGGAAGAAAACTGACCTGACAGGGTTCTCACTCCACACCCAACAGGAGCTCCTCTGGGACATTATAGGAATGGAGGGAGAATAAAGGGAGCCAGCATCCCATGGAGCTTCAGGGACTAGGTGTGGCCATCAGGCTGGGAGGAAGCAACTGGGTTAAATGTACTGTTGGGTGGAGAGAAGCCTGGATCCATGATGACTTTGGGACCTTAGTGGTAGGGAAGTCATTGAGGGGATGGGGACTCAGGCACCACCTAGAGACTTGTCTGCTAGGCTTTTCAGCTCTGGGCAGTCCTGAGGTGTAGTTGTTAGCTGAGACCATTGAGGTCTGCATGCCTCTGCCCCCCAAATGCTAGGATTAGGGTTTGCACCACCATGAGCACAGTCTGTTGATACTTGTTAAACACCATGAGCCAAGTGGAACTGGGCATACAGTGGTGACCTGGAAAAAAGGGCCATGAGGCCTACCGTCTCCCAAGCCAGAGGAGGTGTCCTCCTGCAAGGAGGACAGCTCTGCATCTGAAGTCCCTTCAAAAAGGGGGAATTTGAGGTAGTAGGTATGGAGCTAGCCTTAGGTAACACGAGCAGAAACAATAGCAAGGTTCAGGCCTTGTCGTGGGCCAGACACAATGGTCACAGAACAGACCGACCTCCAGGTCTTTAAGATGGTGCAGCCTAGGGAGCAAGGTCAAAGAAGCAGGCAGGGAGCCTTATTGGACCTTGTCAGCCATGCTAAGGGCTTGGATTTTGGCATCAGAAGTTTCTGGAAAGTAAGGAGGAGAAGTGACATAAAACAGGTTTCAGAAGCGTTTTCTCCGTGAAAGAACACAGAGTGAGTGAGGGGCAGTGGTTCATGCTTAAGATTCCGAGAGCTTTCTTACTCCCTAGGATTTTTCCTGGAAGGTCAGTTGGCCCATCAGCTGAGACGGAACTGTAGGAAGGGTTGGCACTCTGCCAAACCTTAACCTTCACTCTGTAGCAGCTAAGAATCACTCTCTTGGCTTGGCAGGCTCACGGTTTTGAAGAGACCCATGCCACCTTCCTCCAGTCCGACCTGCTAAAGTTGCTGGTAAAGAAGTGCAGCAAAGGGACTGGCTTCAGTAAGACCTGGCTCCTCCGGGACCTGGAGGTAAGGAGGAGGCCTGCCGTGTAGATCTACGCCCCAGAACAGAGCAAGCTTGTTCCAACCAGTTCTGCCCTGTGCACTCTCATTCTGTGCAGCTTGTAAACCTGGCCTTGATTCTTTCTTCGTGAATTAGGGATCCTGACACCTGTCCCCCCCTGCCAGGAAAATGAATTGGGTTTTTGTTCAAAGAACCTTGGAGAAGTATTTTGTGAAAACACATAATTGGCCATTATATCATGATAATAAAATGTGCTTTTGAATTATTATTTCCCTCTAAGCTTGCTTTGAGCAAAAATCAGTTTCTAAATACAACCACACTCATGTTTATCTTACGTGGGATTTCAGTCAGTAATTTCATTTTATTGTTACTCCTCTGAGGCCTTAGATGTTTCTTAGTGGGATTCTTGTGGTTCCCAGAGGCTTTCAAGGTCAAGTGCTAGTTTCTAGTATAAGGGAGTCAGTGCTGCAAGAGGCAGTGCAACGGCGAGGTGCTGTGTCCCTAATCCTCACGTCCACAGATGCCTACATTTGAAGAGTCAACTCTGAACACCATAGAGTTTGCCTATGTGGGAGGAAAATGTGCTAAGACACATTAGTAGGTAACTAGGATCTTAGAGACTCTTTTTAAAATTTTATTTAAAATGTATATGTATGGGTGTTTTGTCTGTAAATATGTCTGCACCACTTGCCCACAGACACCAGAAAAGGATATCAGTTCTCCTGGACCTCAGTTACAGACAGTTGTGAGATGCCGTGTGAGCTTTGGAAATTAAACTCAAGTCCTCTGGGAGGATATCTAGTGGTCTTAACTGCTGAGCCGCCTTTGCAGCTCCCGTATCCACCTTTTTCATGGCTGTGTGTAAGACTGGAAAGCGCTTTACAGGCTTTTGCCATTATTAATACTTCATTGGCCATATTTAAACAGCATTTTTTATATATTTTGTCATTTCTAAAAGATAAGTTAGTAAATCAAAGGGATATAAACTATTTTATTTTTTAGTTACGTTTCTCCAAAACAAATTAGAAAACAATAATACCTGCTTATGCTGTTAAGAAAAGTTAGTAAACACAAGGGCGTCCATAGTTTGTGTTTGTTTGATTTGTGTTTTAAGCATTTCCTCGGTTATATAAATACAGTTGAACATGCTTTCCTGTTCCTTTACTAATCACACACTCTTCATGTGAACTCTGATATCTTAAAAACTGAGGGTGACTCTCATACACCCTTCATGATTAAAGACCTATGTCGTCTTCTCACTGAACGCTCATCTCCCTGTTCTGCTTGGCTGGTTTTGTGTGTAGATTCTGTCCATCATGCTGTACTCCTCAAAAAAGGAGATCAACACTCTGACTGAACATGGAGACCTGGAGCTGGACGAGCGCGGGGACCAAGAGGAAGAAGCGGACCGACCAGGCAGTAGCCCTGGAGAACCAGAACAGAAAAAGCTAGACCCGCTTGAAAGCTTGGATGAACCCACCAGAATATGCTTCTTGGTATGCTCACTGGTCAACCATCATGCAGACGGAACGCAGGCATCAAGGGAATGGGTGCTCATTGGCTCAGGCTGTGCTTCAACCTAAACAAGTCTAGGGACCAGAGAGGCAGCCCTGAGGATTGCTGGTCTTCCAGGAGACCCAAGTTGGATTCCCAGCACCCAAACGTCCGTTCTAGAGGACCTGGCGCCGTCTTCTGGCCTCCATGAGCACTAGGCACACACATGGTGCACAAACATGCAGGCAAAACATCTATTCACATAAATAAAAATTTAAAACATCTTAACTGATCAATTTAATGTCCTGAGGATTAATTTCCTAAGCAGTCTATTATATACAGAACGTATCTAGAGTGATAGTAGAGCCCCATCCTTGTAGTGGCTTTAAGATTAATTTATTTACTTAATGCATGTAGTGTATGCCTGTGTGATTTTATATGTGCCACATGCATGCAGGAGCCTGCAGAAGCCCATAAATCCCCTGAAATTGGAGTTACAGGTAGTTCTGAGCCACCATGTGGCTCTGCAAGAGTAATTATTTTTAACCACTAAGCCATTTCTCTAGCCCTTCAAGTGGCTTTAAATAGTAATGCACATTTTATAGTTCATATCTTAGTACTCAAAATTTGATGTGCTTTTTAAAAGTACTTCCATATTGTTCTTCAACTGTAACCTGGGATAACTGGAAATAGTGTTTTGTCACTTTGGAGTGCATGTTGTCCACATCTTAAGGCACATATCCTTGTCTGTCTTTTCCTTCTCCCACGCCTCCAGATGGCTCATGATGCCCTCAACGCCCCTCTGCACATTCTCCGGGCCATCTACGAGCTGCAGATGAAAAAGACTGATTCTTTCTTCCTGGAGGTTCAGAAGAGGTAATGACCACTGAACCACACTTATGCATTCTAGATGAGAGTGGGCACCCTCACCTGCTGCCATGGGGTCTGAAGAAAAGCTCTGACAGGCCAGGAAGCCATGGGGACTGGCCTGGAGCTTCCTGATGCCCCAGGAAAGACAGCTGCCTCACTTTGCCTGGATCATTGCTAAGAGTGTGACAGTTTCCTTTGAGAATACCACATGTTCAGTCTTAAAGGTGCAGACTCTGGGATGCATCTCATGCCGTCCAGTGAGCCTATGGCACAGAACAGAGCAGGTGCTGTGGCTCAAGAGGGGTTTTGGCTCTCATGTTTTCATCACTGTAAATTATTTTCATGGCTTTTCCACAGGAATGGTTAGATAATCAACAGTTTATCTTCTCTTAGCCAGGAAGCTCAGAGATGGCTCCAGAACCTTTCTCCTGAATTTGTGTAGAACTTTCCGTATCTGCCACCCGGCCTCCTCTTCTGTTCCCATAGCCTTCCTACACATACATCTTTTCCTCCTGCCCTCTTTCCCTCTTACTTCTGTCTGTCCCTCCCTCCCTCCCTTTTTGCAGTGCTGGGATCAGACCCAGAGCCTTGAACATGCTAAGCACCCTCCCTAGTCCTTTAGTGTCTTATTCCAATGTGTAATAAATTTCAATTAACTTCATTTACATTTCTATTTTACCCTATGTATTATCTAAAATCCTGTGTGGGACGGAGCAAGACAATCAGGGTACAGTCTAAGCTACTATAACTGAAAAGGCAGAAGGACCTCAGACAGAGGCAGAAAGAGTTTGCGGTTTTCCCACATAACCATCCAGAGGCAGACAGAGAAAGGGAAAGCTGGGAAGACAGCCCACTTGATAAAGTACGTGCCATGCAAGCATTAGGACCTGTACCCATACAAAAGCTAGGAATGTGGGGATGGAAAAAAATGGAGGCCTGGAGCTTGCAGGTGAGCTAATCTAGCCAAATCAGTAAGCTCCAGATGCAGTGAGAGACCCTGTCTCCAAAAATAATGTGGAGGGCAACTGAAATGGTAAAGAGGTCAACCTCCCATACACACATCCCAAAATCAAGAAAATATCTTCGTGGTTAAGAACATTTGTTTTATGTATATGAGTACACTGTCTTCATGCACACCAGAAGAGGGCATCAGATCCTATTACAGATGGTTGTGAGCCACCATGTGGTTGCCGGAAATTGAACTCAGGACCTCTGGAAGAGCAGCCATCTCTCCAGCCCCAAAAACATTTGTTGCTCTTGCAGAGGACTTGGGTTTGATTCCCAGCACCCACATGGCAGCTCACAACCATCTGTAGATCTAGTTCCAGGGGATCTAGCACACTCTTGAAGTGTGCTCTCGGGGCTATGTGAAGCCCAGGCACACATGCAGAGAAAACACGTACAGAAAAAATAGTTCTTTGTTTTTCTTTTTGTTGTTTTTTGAGACAGGGTTTCTGTGTTGCCCTGGCTGTTCTAGACTCACTTTGTAGACCAGGCTGGCCTCCAACTCACAGTGATCCGTGTGCCTCTGCCTCCCGAGTGCTGGAATTAAAGACATGCGCCACCACGCCCAGCCCAAAAAAGTAGTTTTTTAAGAATAAAGAAAGATAAAGGAACATGTTCATAGGGGACGGTTTGTGTCTCTGCCACAAGGATATGCTTGGAAGTCTATGTATATGCATGAATGGATGAATGCTGTGACTCTAGTTTGCAAAGTACAGCAGTGATGGTGTAATTGGGTGAGTAATAGTGAGACTATAGTGCCATGTGTTTTACGCTCTTGTCTCCTCCACTTTCTGTGCCTGTAACTGGGCTCCTTCAGGTTTGATGGGGATGAGCTCACCACAGATGAGAGGATTCGCTCCCTGGCACAGAGGTGGCAACCCAGTAGGAGTCTGAGGCTGGAGGAGCAGAGCGCCAAAGCCGTGGACACAGACATGATTATCTTGCCGTGCTTGGTATGTCACCACCTTGGGATCAACATGTTTGCACTTCTGCCCCCTATAGTGAGAAGGCCAGGCCTCTGTAACTGTGGTCTTGGCTTTGCAGTCCCGGCCTGCACGTTCTGACCAAGCCACTCCTGAGTCGAACCCTGTGACCCAGAAGCTGATTTCCAGCACAGAAAGTGAGCTACAGCAGAGCTACGCCAAGCAGCGCCGCAGCAAGAGTGCCGCCCTCCTGCACAAGGAGCTGAACTGCAAGAGCAAGAGGGCTGTCCGCGACTTCCTCTTCCGTGTGAATGAGGCCACAGCAGTCCTATATGCTCGCCACGTACTCGCTTCCCTGCTGGCCGAGTGGCCAGGACATGTGCCAGTGAGTGAGGACATCCTGGAGCTCAGTGGCCCTGCACATATGACCTACATCTTGGATATGTTCATGCAGCTGGAAGAAAAGCACCAGTGGGAGAAGGTAGCTAACTGCTCAGCCCAGGTTCCTCTGACCCTTGACAGTTATGAACACAGTAGAGAGAGGGGCTGTTCTGACTGCCTCATGGGCTCTCTGGGATCAAGCTCACAGCACAGACCTGAGTTTAGGGAACATTTGCAGCAATAGACCCTGGACACCTGCCTTGGCCTTCTGCCTGAGTGTTTCACACCTATAGGTCTTACAGATCTCCTAGGTAGCTGGGTCTTCTCAGGCCCCTGGTATTTCACACAATGCAAAGTCAAGAGACAAGGTAATTAAGATGCCCAGGTAGCCTGCGTCCCCATAATTCAGGAAGGCTTCCAATGAGGGTTTTGCCTTCAGTTTAAAACTGTCATTTCTAGCTGTCAATGCAGGTCATGTGATGAACTCTCCCTGGGTTGCCCCGTGACAGGTATAGCTAGAGACTTTTCCAAGACTTTGGCTTCTGAGTGACAGAGATTTCATCAGAGTCTGTGCTATTCTCTAAAGTCTGGTTCTCCAATTTAGAGTTTTAAGTTGGAGACCATGTTGTATTTTGGTTTTTCTTTTCTACTTTATTTTTATTGTACGTGTATAATGTATGCCTGCATGTGCGTTTATCATGTGTGTGTTATGCCCTCAGAGACCAAAAGAGGGTGTCAAATCCCCTGAAACTATAATTACAAATGGTTGTGAGCCTTCATGTAGGTGCTGGGAACTGAACTAGGGTCCCCTGTCAGAGCAGCCAGTGCTCTTAACTACTGTGCCATGTCTCCACCCCATCTGTTTTGTTTTTATATCAAATTTTCCTTTTTTTCTTTTAAAATAATACCGTGAGACCAGAGAGATGGCTGAGCAGTTCAGAGCACTTGCTACCCCTGCAGAGGATAAGGATTTAGTTCCAGCTCTCATGATGGACAGTTCACAATCTCCCCGCAACTCCAGTTCTGGGGGATCCAGTGCCACCTCTGGCCTCCACAGACTGCCTCTGGCCTCCACATGAATATGGTGTGCATACATATCTTCAAACCGCATACACACACATAAATGAGCATCTAAATAATGCAGGGTCAGGGCCCATTTTCCACTTCCTGCTGCATAGAAGCAGAGGGCCGGCATAGCAGAGAACATCTTGGTCCACACCTTAGCATCCTTGTGCACTTACTTATCCTGATGCAGGCTTAGTCACTCTCCTCAGTCTCAGGTGCAGAAATTATAGCTCATATTTGTCTCCTTAACCCACTCCCTGTCATGCAGTGTGCTGAGCTTAGGGAGTTGGTGTGTTCTCTGGCCCTGTTTTGCCCACCTAGGCCCACCACTGGCTTCTGCACATCCTATATTATTTGCCAGCATCACACCAGCGTGCGTGATCCAGCATGCCTACCCTCTATGAAGGGCAGCGGGGGCACTGCCATGGATAGCCCCTGTCTTGGACATGTGTTTCTCTCCCCTTTGGTCCCCAGAACTTCTCATTTTGGCCATGTCCCCCTATGTGCTGCGGTGTTTACTTACGCTCCTTACACCTGCTTGGTGGTGAGCACGTTAGGGACTTGGAACATTTCTGACTAGTCTCTTCTTGTGGGCCTCCTAGAAGGGAGCATTCGGACTCAGAGCAAGGCTGTTGAGAGGTGGAGCTGGGGTTGATTTGGGGGCAGGTTGAATGGTGCCAGGTTTGGGTGGGTCTCAGACTGAGGCAGGCTCTCCCTTCTTCCTCCTGATGACACTAGCTGGCACTGCCCTTACCCACCTTCCATCCTCTCAGATCCTGCAGAAAGTGCTCCAGGGCTGCCGAGAGGACATGCTGGGGACCATGGCCCTGGCTGCCTGTCAGTTCATGGAGGAGCCAGGAATGGAGGTGCAAGTGAGGGAATCGAAACACCCATATAACAACAACACCAGCTTTGAGGTACGGCTGAGCATCAGAGACCTTGTACCCTTCTCCTCACCAACCTGAACTAAGAACATAGTTTCTTGTTTTCTGTCTGAAGCCATGAGTCCTGGGCAGCTTTCTCCAGACCCGGCTGTATTAATAGGAAAAAATGGCTCCTGGCCCAGGGGAGAGCTTACTTTTCCCATCATAAGCTCCTCACACTGACTCCTCAGCTTCTTCCAGCAGTGAGTTTGTGCAGGGATCTGGAGTCGACTTCTTTAACTGTCTCCTGGTGACCAAGCCCCTCTTTAGTTACCTACCCCTCAAAGCTTCATCTTCTCCATCCTGAATTTGTATCTAAATCGAGAGCCATAGGAGTCAGGATAAGCCAGGCGTGGACTGCCCCAGGTGACATCACACACCTTCCTTTGCCCTTTGGAGACATTGGGGCTGGCAAAGCCTGAGCTTCTAAGGAGGAGCAGCTGGGACAGGGACACAGGAGGTGGCTCAGAAGCTAACTGCTGACCAGCCAGGACATCACTGACCAGAAGTGTAACCCTTCCCAGCCTCTCCTTACAAGCCTCTTCTCTCCCCTGTCCCTGAGCTCTGCCTCATTCTCTCAGCTGCCATCTGTACCCCAGAAGGAATCATCTTGTTCCAGACTGGCCTTTGGGGCTCCTCTTGCTACTGCCTCCTGATTCTCTAGCCACCCCCTGGCCTGGCTCCTCGGCAGCTGTGTTTCTTCTTCTAGATGAGAGCAGAGAGAGTCTGGACACTCGTTAGTACACGTGGTCATGCGCATCCTGTAAACCCCAGTCCGGGCCATACTCCCTGCCTGGAAAGCCACGTTGCTGCTCATGTGTCCCTTCCTCTGAGAAGTTCCCTAGGAGCACGCTGCTCCAGAGCTTTCCTGGCTGCCCACTGTGCGACCCACACAGTCTTTGTTCAATACCTCGGCTAAATTGAGCTAGAGGAAGGGACAGTGGCTTGCTCATGTGTCACGACCATGGTTATAGTGACAGACACAGTGGCAGCTGGTAACAGTGTTCTCGGCCATCCTCTCTAGGATAAAGTTCACATTCCTGGTGCAATCTACCTCTCAATCAAATTTGACCCTCAGTGCAACACAGAGGAGGGCTGTGACGAATTAGCCATGGCCAGCAGCAGTGACTTTCAGCAGGACCGGCACAACTTCAGTGGGTCGCAGCAGAAGTGGAAAGATTTTGAGCTTCCAGGTAAGTTTAAAACAAAGCAAAAAACCAGGCAGACAACTTTGTTATATAGACTTTTCCTCTAAAAACATGTTAGACTTATTTATATGCTGGGGGGAGTCAGGATGAGCTGAGGATTGAGTGTGTGTCACAGTGCACCTGTTCAGGTCAGAGGACCCCTTCTTGGAGTCAGTTCTCTCCATGTGGATCCCAAGGACCAAACTCCGGCTGTCAGGTTTGGTAGCAAGCACTTTCACCCTCAAGCCATCTCACCGGCCCTGTGTAGACTGCACAGGAAGCATTTAAACATAACAGCGAAGGAGAGTGAGATGGCTCAGTGGTAAGGGCACCAGCTGCCAAGCCTGTCAACCTGAGTTCAAGCTCCAGAACCCACGTGGTGGAAAGAGAGAACCAACTACACACATATACCTTGGCGTGTATATGCCTACCACATACACACTTCTCACCCCAAATAAATAAAGGTTAAAACCCTTTTTAAAAGCATAAAATTAGCGGGTGGTGGAGGTGCATGCCTTTAATCCCAGAACTTGAGAGGCAGAGGCAAGTGGATCTCTGTGAGTTCGAGGCCAGCCTGGTCTACAAAGTGAGTCCAGGACAGCCAAGGCTACACAGAGAAACCCTGTCTTGAAAAACAAAAAACAAAAACAAACAAACAAAAAACCATAATAATTAGAAGACAAATTATTAGTGGATTTTAAAACAAGCTTAATGTATTAATCAGAAACACCCCAATTGCTGTCTTTATTGCTCCCATATCCTGACCTTCTCTGGTTTTGTGACCCAGGAGATACTCTGTATTACCGATTTACCTCTGACATGAGCAACACGGAGTGGGGCTACCGATTCACTGTGACAGCTGGACACCTGGGGCGGTTCCAGACAGGTATGTACTCTGCCTTTTCTCTCTGCATGCTCTGCCCACCAAGCACATCTGGCCAGAGGTGCCAATATGTTACTGACTTGTCTCTCAGACCTTCCAAATGTGTCTGAACCTCATGCCTGGTTTTCTTCACAAGGTCATGGTTGGCTACAAACTTGAATGTCAGATAAAGGAGCTTCTGTCAGGATCCAAGAGAAGGATCTTGGGATCAGGGGTTTTTGCCAGGGCCTTTTACAAAAATAAGGAACTAAGAGTGTTGTTCTTGTGTTATTTTATAAAAAGAAATTTAGTTTCAGCCAAAAGTTAAGTGATGACAAGATTTCACCCTATCTATTAAAATGTGAACAACTTACAAATGTAAAACTAATAATATAATAATTGTTTTTAAAATGTTTGTGTTTGGGGATGGTACCAGGGTTTGAGATCTTGAAGCAGATGCTGTCAGAAGAAAGGGTTGTACCACACCTCCCATTGGCCAAGATCTGGGAATGGCTGGTGGGTGTGGCCTGCCGCCAGACCGGTCATCAGCGACTGAAAGCCATCCACTTACTGCTGAGGATCGTGAGATGCTGCACCCACAGGTAAGCTGTTGGCTCAGTCCCTACTGGCACCTCCTCCTACTCTGTTTCCTAGTTGCTTTAGTAATGTCATCTTTCAGGGGGAAAAAAAGACAAATGTAATTTTAGTGTTATTCCCTTTAAGTTAGTGATCGTTGTGCCCTGTTTAAGCAATTTTTGCTTCATTCAAAGGCCCGAAAGGTCTACTGTTTCTCTCTAAGAGCTTTCTTGCTTTTCTTTTCATGCGACATCTGTCATTTACTCAGCATGAATGTTGGTATATGAGTGTTTAGTGTCCAGTTTTTGCTTCAAGTCTCTGCTTGTTCTAAGTCCACCTTTGCACTTTTGTCCCATGTCTTCATAGATTTGGGCATTTCCTTGTCTATCGGCCAGTACTGTCTTAAAGACTGACATATCTAACCATGTGGTGTAGAAGTGCTTCATCCTAGTTATTTACTTCAACACTGTCCTGGTTGTTTGGTTTTATTTAAGACAAAGTCTCAACATGTAGCCCAGGCTGGCCTATAGGTCTAAGTCTTCCAACCACAGCTTCCCGAGCACTAGGATTACAGGTGTACCCCACCATTGTTGAGGGTGTGTTTTTGCACTGTTGGTTGGCTTATAGACAGGGTCTCACAATATAGCTCTGGCTGGCCTAGAACTTATTATATAGATTAGACTGGTCTCAAACTCAGAGATCCACCTGCATGCACCACTGGCTGTGTTGGGCACTTGTAACCCTAAAGTGCCTTGCCATTTTTTTCTAATGATTTATACATCGTTTACCCAAGGATCACCTATCAGTTTTGTATTAGCATGTTAACTTCTATATGTACAGAGTATCAAGGTCATCTCAACCACATAGTCAGTTCAAGGGGAGACCCTGCTTCAAAAAAGAAAAAAAAAGTCAGAGGGAAATAGAAAGATGGTTCAGATCCAGGTGTGGTGGCTCATGCCTGGAATCCTAGCACTCAGGAGGCAGAGGCAAGTGGATCTCTGAGTTTGAGGCTAGCCTGGTCCACGGAGCGAGTTCCAGGACAGCAAGGGTTTGAAACAAAACAAACAAAAAGCTGGTTCATGAGGACCTGAGTTGTCTTCAGCACTTGGGGAAGGAGGACAGCAACAAGTAGATCCCTGGAAACCAGCCCAGAGGACTCAGTGAGGTCTGAACTCATTTCAAAAATAAGGCACATAGGGCCAGAGAGATGGCTTAGCAGTTGAGAGCACTTGATGCTCTTGCAGAGGACTTAGCTTAGGATCAGTTCCCAGCACCTGCATAGTGGTTCATTATCCATAACTCCGGTTCCAGGGACCCAGTGCTTTCTTCTGACCTCCAAGGGCACCAAGCACACACATACGCGAACATATTTACACTTGGGTAAAACAATCATATGCAAAATAAAATGAATATAGCTAATAAAAAGTTTAAATGTAAGGTACAGAGTGACTGAGAAAGATCCCTGATGTTGACTTCTGGCCTCTGCATGCACACTCATATACACATGAATACATACAAAGACATGAGAAAATATTTCAGCCTACAGTGATGGCACAAACCTTTAATCACAGCAGGGAGGCAGAGCAAGTGTATCTCTGTGAGTTGGAGACCATCATGGTCTACATAATGAATTCCAGGCCAGCCAGTGAGACCCTGTCTCAAATTGAAAAAATAAAAACAATTTTCTCTGTGTCTCCAAGACCCCTATATAAACATTAATGCCCTCTTGTTCACATCTCCAACCTCCACCTTGGCCAATAAGACTTTTTTTTGTGGTACTGGGATTTGAACCTATGGCCTTCCATTTTGTAGACAGTGGTAGGAACTCTACCACTGAGCCACACCCCCAGCCTCCTACTGGGATTCCAGTAAGTTCTGCATATAAATTTGAGGGGAATCAATTTTCTTAGAATGTTGAATCCTCTAATCCACAACCATTTTATCTTCTAGTGTGGAGGTCCTTGAAGTAATTTTCACATTTCTGTAGATAATTCATGCAGCATTTTGCTTGGTGTATTGCTGAGTATTTAATGGTTTTGATGCTATTATAAATATTATTTTTGTTTGTTTGTTTGTTTTGCTGGATATGGCTGTACATGCCTATAATCCCAGCACCCAGAAGGCTAAGGCATATCTAAGGCCAGCCTAGGCTATGTTGTTAAAACTGTCTCAGACAAAAGAAAGTGATTTTGGTTTTGCTGCTGTGAAATTTTGGCCGGTTGCCCTTCTATCCATCATGTGTTCTGGGTGAGTGTGTAGATTAGACAGTGCTCAATCATGGCGTCTGTGGTGGTGAGTCTTTCTTCTCCCTCTTTATGGACAGGCACAAGACTTCCTCTACAGTGTTGAATAGAAATAGGAATGTGGCCATAGCTTCACAGTTCTCATTTCAGAGGAAGAGACTGGTGCCTCTGTGCCATCTATACAGTAGCCATGCAGTGTACCCACACCCCCTAGTTCAGACTCCTGACCAGTAAGAGTTGCCCCTCTCTGAATGTTTAAGGCATACAGATAGAGACACACAGTATGAGTCAGTGTAGTCTGGTGATATTCAAAGCTTTGATACCCTATGAGCATATACAGGGGGAGGTAATCCTTCTCAGGAACAGTCATAGGGGAGGGGAATAAGGGGAAAATGGGAGGGAGGGGAGAATGGGAGGATACAAGGGATGGGATAACCATAGAGATGTAACAAGAATAAATTAATAAAAAAATAAATAAAAATAAAAAAATAAAAATAAAAAATGATAATAATATGAAGTTGTTATTTTAAAAAAAATTAAAGGAGGGTGCTGGAGAGATAGTGCAGAGGTTAAGAGCATTGACTATTCTTCCAAAGGTCCTGAGTTCAATTCCCAGCAACCACACAGTGGCTCACAACCATCTATAATGAGATCTGGTGCCCCTTCTGGTCTGCTGGCTCACATGCTGGCAGAACACTGTATAATAAATAAATAAATCTTTTTTTTTTTTTTTAATTAAAGGAATCTTCAAATCAGGTTTCCTTTCAGTCCCTAGGCTGGCAGCCGTGGAGGGGTATGGGAAGGCTGGACATGCTTGCTGTTAGTGCCATGTCCTCATGTGCAGACACTGTGTGTCCCTCAGCTCCAAATGGGCTTCCAGTAGAGCACCTAGACGGCGTGCTATATAAGCAATATGTCACATTGCCAGGGTCCTTGGGCTGGCAGGCCTTTTTGGCTATGGTGCAGATGTCTTTCCACAGTTTGCATGCTCTGCCAGTCTTCTTTCCAGAGGGGACTCTCTGGCACTCCTGAGCCTGGGGAGAACTCTCAGTGTGCCTCTCACTGGCTTTTCCCTGCCAGTATGATACCCTATTCTCCTCCATCATGAGCCTGGAGGAATACCTGTGGGGTGTGAGGGTGGAGGACACACCACATACTCCCAGAATGCCTTGCCACACTACCTCCTCAGAGAACTAAAGATTTGCTGACCTGAGCGTGATGCAGGCCAGAGTAGAGGGCTAATCTCAAAGGAGGGCAGCCCTGCAGGTGCCTCTTGCCTCACTTTCCAGTGCTTTCCTGCAAGCTAGCAATGAAACATATTTGTAAATCCTATTGAACCTGCCATCTGCTTGCTTTATGAGCATGTGCTCCTTTGGGAGAAATGACTGACTATTAAGACAACACTCAATGGGTAAGATTCTTTTTCTTTTTCTTTTTTGCTTTTTGTTTTTCAAGACAGAGTTTCTCTGTGTAGCCTTGGCTGTCCTGGACTCACTTTGTAGACCAGGCTGGCCTTGAACTCACAGAGAACTCTGCCTCCCTGATTGCTGGGATTACAGGCGTGTGCCACCACACCTGGCAGAAGATTCTTTTTCAAGTTAGAGAAAAGCAAAATCATTACATGAGTGTGTGTGTGTACATTTGTGTATCCTGTGAGCCCAGAGTATTGTTGATTTCCTAATTTTCTCTTCTGAGATATTTTGAGCTGGGGTCACAGCCCATGAAGGGCCAGGCACTCAGGGTTCTCTGCACACAGATCTGAGGACTGCGCTTCTCCTAGAGGCAGCAGGATTTCAGGTCCAGCAAGCTTGCAAGTGCATTTTCCTCTCCTTCCTTCCTTCCTTCCTTCCTTCCTTCCTTCCTTCCTTTCTATTTTCTTTTTTTTTTTAATAATTTTATTAAATTTTATTCTAGTGTGAAGGTGTTACCATTGGAACTGGTATTACAGACAGTTGTGAGCTGCCATGTGGTGGCTGGGAATTGAACCCGGGTCCTTTGGAAGAGCAGACAGTGCTCTTAACCACTGAGCCAACTCTCCAGCCCCTTTCCTTTCTATTTTCAAGACATGGTTTCTCTATGTAGCTCTGGCTGTCCTGGAACAAACTCTGTAGACCAAGCTGCATCGAACTCAGAGATCCATCTGCCTCTGCCTCCTGAGTGCTGGGATAAAGGCGTGCGCCACCATCACTGCTGTACGTACATTTTCTGTTTTATAACGGAATATCAAAATAATGTTTGTCTTCCCTGTCCATTCAGTAGTTCGTTCTTTTTCATTTGTAAGTGCTACTTGATTTTATATGTGATGTGTTATACCTTGCTTTTTCCCCACTTAATACTTAGCTTAAGGTGGCATGGTAGCTCACACCTTTTATCCCAATGTTTGAGAAGCTGAGGCAAAAGGATCGTGATGACTTCAAGAACAGCCTAGGCTACCTGGTGAAGTAAAAGAAAACACATTTGCTTCCAGTTTTTCCAACTGTCACGGGAAGGACTTCATAGGGACCATTTTAAAAAACACAGCGAGGGCCAGGAAGCTAGCTCAGTGGGTTAAAATACACCTACCAAACCTGATGACTGAACTGAGCTTGACCCACAGATCCCACATGGTGGGAAGGGAGAACCAACTCCCACAAGTTCTCCTTTGCTCACTATGTGCATACTGGGATAAACACATACACTCTAAATAAGTAAATGTATAAATGATAGATAGATAGATAGATAGATAGATAGATAGATAGATAGATAGATAGATA
>OU015746.1:46628485-46677102 GCA_907169655.1 Acomys percivali | reverse complement strand
ATAGATAGATAGATAGATAGATAGATAGATAGATAGATAGATAGATAAGAATAAATGCATAAAAGTGAAAACAATTAAAATAAAAATGCAGTAATTCCTGTGAACATACTTCAAGTTCTTTGGATTCCTTAGAATCATTTTTGGGGCTTAGGCTCTGCCCCTCTTCTCCTTTGCTGTTGATGACTATGTGACTATTTCAGAAGTGGGGTGCCTATTTTATTATGGGGTGGAAAAAGGAGAGCTGGACCTGCAGTTTCTTTCAGCTATCTTCCTTGGATGGCCTACTTCTCAGTAAACTGACCTCATGCTTGCCCCCCCCCCCCAGTGACCTCTGTGACCTTGCGCTGTTGAAACCCCTGTGGCAGCTCTTTACCAACATGGAGTATGGCCTGTTTGAGGATGTGACACAACCTGGCATCCTCCTGCCCCTGCACCGTGCCCTCACTGAGCTCTTCTTTGTTACCGAGAACCGTGCCCAGGTAAGGATGTATCCACCTCTTGCCCTGAAGTCTGGGCAGGGAGGATTGTGCCTTTGTATGCTTTTACCTGTTTCTGCTCATGGCAGGACTAGGGTCATACCCCCGCCTCCAAGCCCAGGGTGTGCAGGCTGCACACAGGGGTAGGCCTGAGCCTACAGTCCAGCTTCCATCCAACATGTACCCATACTCCTAGCCCTGGGAAGAGAAAACTTAGGCCAACCTAGATTGCTTATTTTGTCAGGCCTATAGCCAAAGGGGAGTAGGAACTGCTTTGGACCAGCTCTTGACAACAGGGACTTCTGGAAAATCAAACAGATAGGTTCCTCTTCCTCTTCTCTCTTCACTGAGGCACAATAGACTTATTGAATTGCCACATGAAAGGGCCTTTCATAAATCCTTTGCCTGTCCTCAGGGAGACATGACAAGAGTCCCCTGCCTAGTCACCCTGTGGGCACTGGGGTTAGCTTTGGAACCAAGTGCCTGGTCCACCAGCCTGGCTTCTTTGTGGCTGTAGAGTGTGTGGTGCTACAGGTGCCTGGGGGTGAGCAGTGCTTACCACCAGGAGGCCTCAACCCCGCTGCCTTCTATCATTCAAGAAACCCATGCTTTCTTCACAGGAGCTCGGCCTGCTGCAGGAGTACCTGCTGGCCTTAACCACCGAGGACCACCTTCTCCGATGTGCAGCACAGGTACCCCTGCCCCTGTCTCTAAAGAGCTTGCCTGTAGGTCATCTTCCTGAGACAAATGACACCATCGCACTTGCCAAGACAGAGAAAATGAGTAGCTTGACAAGTCCTACCCCTCAACCCCTCCCCAACCCCCCACCCTACCCTACCCTCCCTCACACCCCACACACCCGCATTTACATGGAGCTCAGTTGCAATTCAGTTACTTCCTTCTGGCTCTCAGAGGAGGGAGCCCCATTTATCATTGCCACTCATATTAAACTGCGGGGTCAGAAGACACTAGCAAGAATTTTTGTCTCTAAAACCAAACAGCCAGTGCCTTCACTTTAGTTGGCTAATCCTGGAAGTTTCCATAGGTTTAGATTTCAGATATTTTTGGCCGTGCTTTGCTTCCCTGGTAGGAAAACTCCTCTCCCAACAGCTGTGCTTCCAGATCATAGCGGATGCATAAAAACTGCTAGTGGTATGTGCCGCATCACTGTAAAGCATTAGAGATTAGACTTAGTGTCTAAATTAAGACAGTTTTTAAACATTTATGTATCAATTCATTTTTAAGACAATACTAAGCACAGTTCATATTAATGTGCTTTGGGAAAACTCTTTTCAAAACAAAATAATTTTGAGGAGGGCGGCCCTAGTTCCATTTTTGCAGACTTCTTTAGTGTCTGGCCCAACAAAAGACAGCTGGATTGTGTCTGCTCTGCACTCATCCTGGAAAAGAAACTATGCTGTATGTTCAGGAAGTGGTGAAAGTAAAACTTGAGCCTGTGCCCTCTCCTCAAAGGCCTGGGCTCCTTGGCCCCAGCCTGTGTTTGGAGAACTGAACATGCCCTCAGTAGACACTATTGCATTTATGCCCTAACTCTAATGTAGACAGATGGGGACTCACAGCTCACAGACAGGTAGGCCTTCACCTAAGCCTCTTCCCGGAGCCCAGTCCTTCAAGGCAGGCTCTCTGGGCAAGATTAGAAATGCCTGCTCAGAAATGAGCCTCCCCCACCAATGTGGGGATAAAGAGCAGGTGGAACTCCGCTAAGGCCTTAGCAGCTACCTGCACTGGCCACTGTGGCCCTTGCTTTCTTGACGTGCTATAAGAGATTTTGATGTTTGGCTGCTTTGGCTCCAGATTTCTTTACCATGGACTCAAGTGACCCTCATGAGCGCCGCATGTATGTCTAGTCCCTCTTCCCCACAGCTGTCCAGTTTGTTCATTGATGTTCTGTCTGCTAGCCATATCTTCCTGGAACAGCCGCTTCCCCAGCACTGTTTATGGGCTCCCCAGGGGTACCTCTCCTCTAGCACTGGCTGTTCACCGCGTGCGTGCGTGCGTGCGTGCGTGTGTGCGCGCGCTCACGCGTACTTGTGTACCCCTGCCTAGGGGACTAGACTGCCACCATGGCCAATGGTTGCTTATTACCTACCCCAGGGCTTTCCCGTGGGCTTTGGTTTTGTTTTCTTGCTCATTCTACCTGTGAGCCTCTGGGTGAGACTACTTCTGCCTCACCTCATCAACCTCCAGCTGAAGAACTTAGGCTCAAGGCTGAGCAAGTCAGTGACCCTTGATGTAGATGACTGCTCTTTCCCTCCACAGGCTCTGCAGAACATCGCTGCTATCAGCCTGGCCATCAACTACCCTAACAAGGCCACCCGCCTCTGGAATGTTGAGTGTTAGCCTCAATGTGGCATGCATGGACTTGATCATTTGTCTATAGGGGTTTGCAGCAGACCTCCAGCCTTGCTCAGGAAACCCCTGCAGCCTCTGCACCCAGCTCTCTTTGAGCCCACCTTCTGCTCCCATCTGGATGCCAAGCAGCTGCCTCACCAAAAAGGCCTGCTGTACAGGCTCCACATGTGCAAGAAAGCACAGCAGTGTGGAGTGGCTCAGAAAGGGCCATCAAGAGGCCTTGGGAAAGTTGTTCAGAGAATAGAGACCAGTCTCTTCCAGGGCTGCCTCAGGGGAGCCACAGCACTGATGACCTGGAAGCAGTCTTTGAAAGAATCTGTCTCCAGTGTGGGAACTGCCCGAGCTTGCCATCATGGAAAGGTGCCATCCACCTGAAGCCACCTCTGCAGTGAGGCTTGCAGCTTGCAGCAGCAGTGGCCCACTTGGAGAACCAACCCAAACATGAGCGCCTCCCAGCCACCTTGAATTCCCTAGCGATCTTTATGCCACAGGCCAGCTGGCCGACTCCCCAGTGACAGCAAGTGCCCTTGGGAACATCGACAGCCCTGCTTGTCACCCGTGCAACAGTGCCCATGACACATGTCTGTGTTTCTTCACTTGTTTTAGTATGTTTTGGGTTCCCCTCATGTTTTTACAAAAGAACCATACAGACTCCCTGTGAGGTCCCCTAGGGAATGCCTAGGAACAAACTGGTATGTGTGGAAGTGACAGAAGTGGAGGGACTCGTCAGTACCTGCAGTGCCAGCAGTGCCCTCAGAGGAGCCCTTGTTCAGGAGTCAGGACAAACCTGACTATACCTTTGCTCCAAGGTCATGGTGATAGCACACCTACCACCATGGGCCTCTTGCCTGGCTGGTTAGCCATCACTTGTCTAGCAATAACTACATTAATTCTCGTGAATGCTTTTGCATTTTCCATATACGGCTTTAGCATTGCCCTGGAGTGCTGATGATTCTTTCCAGAGCCATGGACTGGGAAACTGGGTCAGTATCGGACCATGGACTTGGAGGAAGAAAGAGTCCTAAGGTGCCTGCTGTTGAAGAGCAGGTATCTAGGCCAGAGGCATGTCCCACCTCACAGGCCTAATGCCAAAAAGGCTCCTCATAGCCAGAGCCACACTTGGCTGGCTTGCGTTGCCATGGCCCAGATGCTGCTTTGGCCTCTGAGGATTCTTCTGGGAGTGGGCAGGGACTGGGCTGACAGAGCCTCAGCCTGAAGGTCTGGGAGCATCTTCCACAAAGGTGCTCTGCCTTCTGGCACCACTGCCTGCCTGGCCCTAGAATTAGGTTCTCTGATGAACCCCAGTGTACAGGAAAAATGGTCACAGAGTGGGAGGGGATGGGCTGAAAAAACACAGGAACAAATGGAGTGACCCATGGTCCACCACCTTGACATCAAAAGGAGCCTGGTCCAGTTCCCATGGTATGGGACATGGTGCCGGCCCATAGGAACCTCTGTCTCATCTTCTGCTCTTTGCCAAAGCACCTGTGCTTTGCAAGCTGCCTAAACCCCAGAGAAGGGCCCTGCTGCATGCTGCTCCCTCCAAGTAGGTCTCAGATGAGAGTCAGAACAAGTCTCAGTTCATGGCGAAGAGTCCTCACAGTGGCTCAGGTCAGATAGCAGTCAGAAGACAGGGGAGGAGATGGCATGCTCACACCCCTGCACACCCCAGACTGACTGAGTAGAGGGAGCAGATGGGCAGGGCAGGACAGGGCAGGGCTGGGGCCTCTCTCGGGACAGTGGCCCCAGCTCTCCTCCCAGCCTTCCATTAGGAAGAGAAATTGTAAATAAACGCTGGACTCCATAGCTCCTCTCCACTCACTGCTTGCTGTTTTCTCTCCCTGTGCTTCAGTTTGCCCTTCACACACCACAGCTGCTCTCTTGCAGGGCCCCTCTTGACCTGGCCACCTGCAGCCCACTGCCCTCTAGGCCACTGGGTGGCACTGCTGAGCCAGGCCATGTCTCCTGACCCCCAGCCTGGGCGGGAGGTCCCGAAGGATTTGCATCAAGGCCGAAGTCCCTTTGACCCTTAGGTGGCAAGACTGCCTGGACCGAGACAAAACTGGCAGGAATAAAGGGTCGTGGAAACATGTGCCTAATCTATAAAAAATTCTGTTCCAAATCATATATATTTTACAGACACTGTTCTAATGAGAGGAGTGACTTATTTTCATCATCGTTTTTAATTTGTTTTCTTACGGGTTTACGATTTTGAATTTTTCTTATTTGGTTGAGAGAAAGAATTTTGATTATATCAGCTGAGTGAGTTCAGCCTGTAAAAAGGATGTTTTAAGTTGTGGATAAGATATGCAAATGAAGAGAAATATATTGTAAAATTCTATATAAAAAAAAAAAAAAGGACAACTCTGTGTCGATTTCTCCCTTTTCCCTTTACTTTCTCCATTCCCCCTTGGAAGGACCTCACTGTACCCCCTGAAACCCACAGTCCCCTGCCCTTGTCTCTCATTCCTGGCCCTTCAGTTTCTTGTGAAATATACTTTGGAGTTTCTGCTCAGCCAAACAGATAGGATTTACAGAACCTCATCACTGCCTCCTTGTGGGAAGGTTCCTGCCAGATCCCTCAGGCCCAGCCTCCTAAGTGTTGATGGGACTGTGACCGCCCAGGGGATCCAGGAATTCCCCTCATTCACCCCCTCTGTACAACATGTCTCAGGTTTGGCACACAAATAATGTCCCCAAGTTCACTCCTCGCCAGCTAACTATCCCAGCACCACCTTGCCACCTTTGGCCCTCTTGTAGCTCACAGGCCTTCTGCTGCCCTGGGACAGCGTCTCCTCCTGCCAGCCTTACCCGACTCATCTGAGGTTGACACTTGTTCCTCCTCAGGTCTCTGAGTTCCACATACCATGCCGCCCCCTTCTCAGACATTTTCCCAGACTCAAAGCCATCTTGCAAGGTGGAAGAACTTGCCCTTTTAGTAGAGTCTGAACCTAACCCACCCTTGAGGCCCACAGCTTCCCCAAACCTGAGGCTCTAGGGGAGCCCCAGGCAGGGTCTGAACCCAGACTTAACTTCTCTCATTGGTGAGACCAGTGAGAAGCCTGAGTGAGCATGATGCTCAGGAGAACAGGGACATCCTGGCTTTTGCTTTCCTCCCCTTGGCTTGTCTGAGAACCATGGAGCTTAACTCTGAAAAGTGGGGCTTCCAGCCTTTCCAGTTGATGACACCGACAGCACAGCTGTGTGGAAGTTACCTGCTCAGATGCCATTGAGTCAGCAGGTCACAGCTGCACTAGGTGACTCCAACCCAAGCCCTCTAGAACTGAAAAGAAAGGTAGAATCCCAGCAAATGAGCCTCATTTGTGCATGTCAGTGCTGGATCCCTCAGCATAGGAGGAGAGAGAGTGCTGTTGGGGCTCAGCCTTAATGCCCAGCTTCATAGCCTCTCAACCGCACCCCAGTTCCTCCAGCATGCCTACCAGGGAAACTGCATGGAAACTGCCTGGTAGAAAACTAGACTTAGCCTGAGCCCACATCTACATATGACTCTCTTGCTTATGTCACTGCCCATTTCCCTCCTTCCTCACTCACAGGGTCCACAATCCCTTTTTCAATATCCAAGCTTTTATTGTTTTTTTTTTACATTATTTGTGCATGTGGGTGCGTGTGCACATGTTCAGAGGTCAGAGGATAATTTGCAGGAATAAGTTACCACCCTGTGGGTTTCAGGTCATCAGGCTTGGTTGGCAGCAAGCACCTTAACCTGCTGAGCCATCTCACCTGCCCCAGAATCCAATCTGTTTGTGGGTCACGACTGTAGATTCTTCAATTTCAGGAAAACTATGTCTTTTTACTCGCTCATGGGGGCTTATCCTTGGGTGGTGCCCTCCTTAGGTACCATCCTAGCAATCTCGTTTGTTTATAGGATGCCTCCTTTCCCATCTCCTCTTGGAAGCAGGGTGGCTGTGAGCCATTTTCTGCCACAGAGACACTGGTACCCTTCTAAGAGGCTATAGGGCAATGGTTCTTAACCTGTGGGTCGCAACCCCTTTATGAATAAACTGACCCTTTCACAGGGGTTGAATATCATATATCCTGCACATCATATATTTACATTACAATTCACAACAGCAGAATTATATTTATGAAGTAGCAATGAAAATAATTTCATGGTTGGAGTGATCATAACATGAGGAACTGTATTAAAGGGTCACAGCAATAGGAAGGTTAAGACCTACTGTGCTAGGGGATGGATTCTTGCTCCCATTGAGATAACAAAGCACAGAGCTTGGAGACCTCACTGTAGTGTACTGCTGTCAGGTGAGAAGCCAGTGGCCAGAGCCCCTACATAGCCGCTAACGTGAGCAGGAGTGGGATTCCTAGGGCTTCTGGAGTAAAGAGAACTCAGATAAGAATGCATGTGGCTGGCTGGTCTCTTCTCACTTGCAAATGAAAGTATTTTTTCTGGCCCAAGTTTAGACAACAGTTGGGCACCAGTGAGTTGAAATAAGTGGTATCCCTCTTGTCACATTAATATCAAGCTATATTATCTGGAAAAAATTTACAAAAAAATCCATTCCAAGAACTAAGACTATCTAGTCCTATTAAATAGATATTTTTCTAAAAATTATATTAAGATGTTTACACTACTGAAGATATTTTAAGCTTTCAAGAATTTAGGGGCCACTAAAATGGCTCAGTGAGTGAAGGGACGCGCAGCCCAGCCTGATGACCTACATTTGAACCCAGAAAGAGAAGAGAGTATTTTTTGTTTGTTTGTTTGTTTGTTTGGTTGGTTGGTTGGTTGGTTGGTTGGTTTTGGTTTTTTGAGACAGAGTGTTTCTTTGTAATAGCCCTGGCTGTCCTAGAACTCTCTCTGTAGACCAGGCTAGCCTCAAACTCATAGAGATCTGCCTCCTGAGTGCTGGGATTAAAGGCATGTGCCACCATGACCGGCAAGAATGGATTCTTAGTTGTCTTCTAACATCCATGCACAGAGACAAACAAAATAAATAGGAGATAGATAGATAGATAGATAGATAGATAGATAGATAGATAGATAGATGGATGCAATTTTTGGGATATCAACAATATATAAAAAGATAATGTATAAACATTTCCTGAAATAGAAAGACCACTGACAGGGTCCAGTCAAGCCAATGGCAGCCATCAGCAAATTCTTCTTTGTAGGACTCTTGGCTACTGTAGCTTCCCTCAGATCAAAAGGAGTTGAGCCTAAATTTAGAAGCAGTGTTCCAGAATTCAGTGAGCTTTCTCCAGTCTTAGGCTCCAAACTAAATTTGTTTGTATGTGTGTATGCACGCACATCCTTGCATTATGTACACACACACACACACACACACACACACACACAAGCATGCTACATTGAATTTGTGGAGGTCATAGGACAACTTAAAAGAATCTGATCTCCTCACCATGTGGGTCCCAGGAAGTGAGCTCAAGTCCGTAGGCTTGGCAGTGAGTGCCTTTACCTGCCAAGCTGTCTTGATGGCCCCTAACAAACTAAATTTAAAAGGAGAGCTCACCAGCTCCCAAACCTGAGAAAGAAACCTAAGGGTCGCACCTGACTCTGGCCAAAGAGAAAGTCCATGGCTTGAAGATGTGAGGCCAGCCTGTCTATCTCTCCCTGCCCTCCCCTCTCACGTTCTTCCTGGATTTTTACTCACAAGAGCAGTTCTCACTCCTTTGCAGAGACTCCCTGTGCCTCTTCATGGGAGGCGTCTCTCAGCTGTGAACCATGATTTACCTTCATGTCTAAAAAGCTTCTCAGAACTGCTGAGCAACGTGCATCCATGACAACTGGGCAGATGCCATGCCTAGGAAATCCCCACATAGCCACTGTGAGTCCTGTCAACACAGCCGCTCAACCACAGCATCAGGTGAGACACCCTAAAATATGGTGGGGAGACTGTTCATTTGGGCAGAAATTCACAGCAGAAGAGGAACAGCTAACTAAAATTTCTTTTACGGTTTAAATTTGATTTTTAAAATTGAAACATTATTATGCATATTTGTCGAGTATAACGTGATGTTCCGATTTTGTTTTGCCTCCAGTACTGCAGATTTAACGCAGGACTCCCACATACTAAACAATCATCTGACCTCTGGGTTTTCTGTTTTGCTTTGTTTCTTTAATTTTAAAGTCTAAGTTCTCCAGGATGGCCTTGAGCTTGCAGTCCTCCTGCTTCAGCCTCCAGCTAGTGAAGATTATTTCAGTCCTGTTCCTCCAGGTCCCACTTACCATTTCATTATGTGGGAACATTCAGAAACCTCGGTTGGGAGTGTAGCTCAGGGATAGAACATGCGCTTAGCTGGCTCTTTATCCAGGACCTCCTTAAAAATTCCTCTTCATGAGCCGTCACCCATTTTTATTCTGTGCTAGTGAACAGTAGCTTTTCCCTCTGTGCACTTTCACCTCTTCATCTGGCTAGGACTCTTTTCAACTCTGCCTTTCCTGACTTAAAGACAAGATTGTATTTTCTGTGACTGCATGTGTGTGCACCACATGCACCAGTGCCTGAAGAGTGCATCAGATCCCCTAGAGATGGAATTCACAGAGCTGTTAGCCATCACATGGGCGCCACGGGAGCAGCCAGTGGGCCACTGCGCCCAGCTTGATCCGCTTCCTTCAGCTCAGCCTTGCCTCCTAAAACAGTCCCATCAGCTGGGAACCAAGCCTGTGGGGGACATTTCACACTCAAACCAAAGGGTTGCCCGTCTCCTTTAGTACATCTCTAAGACACCCGGAAGTCTCAACAGTTCCAGTGTTGCTTAAGAACCCAAGTCTAAATCATCTTCAAAGACTCAAGACAAAGTCTTAGCTGTGAGCCCCTACAAAATTGAAATACCAAGTTACATACTTCTAATATTCAGTAATACAGCTTAAATATTCTCATTCCAGAAGGAAGGGGGGAAGGGTTGGAGAGGCTGGACCAGAGGAGAGAGAAAACCCAGCAGGACAAACAGTAAATCCTGTACCTCTAGCATCTGGAGCATGTGACAGGGTGATGTGGGCTCGGGCAGTCCTGCTACCGTGGCCATGCTGGGTTCAGCACATGTGGCCTCTCCTAGGCCAGCTCTGCTCACTGCAGCTTTCCTTGGCAGGTGTCCCACCTCCCCAGCACCCTCAGCTTCCTGAGTTCTCTGCTGCAGTTTAGGCTTCACCCTCACAGCTTCACAGAGTTCTTTCCTGGGTGCTGACAGGAGTTCTGATCCTGGCACACAGTTCTGAGTCTCCCAAGCTTTCTTTTGGAATCTAGGTAAAGGTCTCTATGGACCATTTGTGTTCTGCATGCCTACAAAAACCAGTCGTGCAGTCTTCAAGTCAAGCCACCAACTTGAGCAATAGCCAGGCCCCTCTAAATGGAGGATGCTGTGGCCTCTGATTGGCTGAACAACTGAATAAGAAACGCTTTCCTGGGTGACCCTTGCTTATTTTTTTGTTTGTCTTTTGTTTTGTTTTGTTTTGTTTTGTTTTGTTTTGTTTTGTTTTCAAGACAGGGTCTCTCTGTGCAGCCTTGTCTATCCTGGACCTGCTTTGTAGACCAGGCTGGCCTCGAACTCACAGCAATCCTCCTGCCTCTGTCTTCTGAGTGCTGGGATTAAAGGCGTGTGCCACCATGCCTGGCCTGCCATTGTTCTTCTCAACAATTTTAATTTGTGATTTTACTTCTTCACACCTTCAGAGCCTTTGCGCCTGTGATGGGTGCTGTCTGGTTAACTCTTGAAAGGCCCTCAAGGAAATTATAGCCCAGTTATAAAGTACTTGTTTTCCTTTTAATTCCTTTAACCATGTCTTCCTTGGGGGAGACTTTAACATACAACATTTCTGACAAAATTTCAAAATTTTCAAGTCTTTCCACTCTGATTTTTCACTCTTTTTTTTTTTCTGAGATAGGGTTTCTCTGTGTAGCCCTGGCTGTCCTGAACTTTCTCTGTAGACCAGGATGGCCTCAACTTCACAGAGATCCACCTGCCTCCCCCTCCCAAGTGCTGGGATTACAGGTGTGCGCCACCATGCCCAGCTTGCTTTTTCTCTTATGATTTTTAATGTAAACCTGGCTAAAAGCACCTAGCAACAGTGTAAGTACCAAGATGTCTTAACATTTTCTCCATCTGGGGTGGGTGTGGTAATGAGTTCAAGGCCAGCCTGGTGAGTTTCAGGACAGCCAGGGCTACATAGAAAGACTCTGTCTCAAAAAAAATTTTTTTTCCATCTGATGAATTAGTCTACACCTTTAAATTTAGCCTTCTACAAAGTCTCAGGGATTGAACAAAATGTACAAAAAGTCTTTGCCACAATCCAGTATTGTCTAAGCCACTGTAGTATTGTTGTGAAGAGAAACTGTGACCAAGGCAACTCTTTTGGGGGGGTTCATTTTTTTTGAGACAGGTTTTTCTGTGTAGCCTTGGCTGTCCTGCACTTGGTTTGTAGACCAGGCTGACCTCAAACTCACAGTGATCTGCCTGCCTCTGCCTCTCGAGTGCTGGGATTAAAGGCGTGCGCTACCACACCCGGCCCAAGACAACTCTTAAAAAAGCATTTGTTTGTTTGTTTGTTTGTTTGTTTTGAGACAGAGTTTCTTTTTATATCCCTGGCTATCCTAGAACTTTCTCTGTAGACCAAACTGGCCTTGAACTCAAAGGTTTGCCTGCCTTTACCTCTTTTTTTTTTTTTTTTTTTTTTTTTTTGCCTTTACCTCTTGAGTACCAGGATTAAGGGGTGAGCCATCACACCCAGCTAAAAACATTTAATTGGGGCCTTGCTAACAGTTTTTGAGGGTTAGTTCCTGGTCATCATGACAGAAAACAGACAGGCATGGCCCTGTAGTCTGATCCACAGGCAGCAGGCAGAGAGAGAGAGACAGAGACAGACAGACAGACACACAGACAGACAGACAGACAGACAGACACTGGGACTGGCATGGATTTTTTTGAAACCTCAAAACCCACCCCCACTGACACACTTCCTCCAACGAGGCCACACCTCATCCTTCTCAAATAGTTCCTCTAACTGGAGAGCAAGCGTTCAAACACTGAACCCACGGGGACCATTCTCCTTCAAACCACCTCAAACATGAAAGGCCTACAGTCCTATGCCAGTCACGTTCCTGTCTGAAACCTCCGGAAGTTCTGAGCTCCCTGAGTGACCCACTAAACTTTGTTTACAGCGTCCGAGGGCTTCTCAAGCACTTTCTCCAAACTTTTCTGGGTTCCCTCTGCAAGTCAGTTCCAGAGGTTTCTAAACCACATGGTCAGACAGTCCTGGCAATACCGTCTGGTAGGTACCTATAGTCTGTATTGGTCAAACTTTCCAGAGAAACAGCCTAAGAGGAAGGTTTGTTTTGGCTTCTTATTCAGAGCCTCATGGCAGTCGTTGAATGGTGAAGCAGCTCACCTCAGGATAGCCAGGAAGAAGAGAGGAGGAGACAGGTGATGGTTTGAATAAAATGTCCCCTGTAAATCTGAGGCATTTGAATCTTGCTTCCTGGATGGTGGGTGTTTAGAAAGGACTCGGAGAATGTAGACTTGTTAGAGGAGCTGTGACACTGGGGGCACAGTTAAAGGGGTTGCAAAGCCTCCCACCATTCCCACTGTGCTCTCTGCCTCCTGTTTGGGATCAAGATGTGAGCTCTCAGCTGTCCCTGCCACCATGTCTTTGGTCTGCCATCACAGACTCTAACCCTCTGAAGCCGTAAGCCCACTTCAATTCTTTCTTTTATGAGTTGCCTTGATCATGATGTTTTATGACAGCAATAGAAAAATATCTATGACACCTGTGTCGTTCAGGAAGACTTGGTGTCCTGAAGTTTCCATTACATCCCAAAACAATGCCACTAACTAACTGCCAGGACTTTGGCACATGAACCTATAAGGTACATTTCATATTGAAACCATAGTGTCGCCGGGTGTGGTGGCACACACCTTTAATCCCATCACTCAGGAGATGAGTTCAAGGACAGCCTGGTCTACAAAGTGAGTCCAGGACAGCCAAGGCTACACAGAGAAACCTTGTCTCAAAAAAACAAAAAAAGAAACAAAAGAAAAAGAAAGAAAGAAAGAAAGAAAGAAAGAAAGAAAGAAAGAAAGAAAGAAAAAGAAAAGAAAAGAAACCATAATGTCTCTCAACCATAATGGAATTACTTTAGGAACTCACTGTGACTCTGTTGGCATTTTTTTTTTTAAGATTTATTTACTTATTTATTACATATACAGTACTCTGCCTGCACACCAGAAGATGGCACTAGATCTCATTATAGATCATTGTGAGCCACCATGTGGTTGCTGGGAGTTGAACTCAGAACCTCTGGCAGAGCAGACAATGCTCTTAACTGCTGAGCCATCTCTCCAGCTCCCTCTGTTGGTGTTCTTAATGTATTAAATCTTTGATAATTTCATGCAATGTATTTTGATGATATCAACACTTCAATCTTCTCCCCAATTCCTCCAAGGTCCACCTCGACATCCCATCCCATGCCTCAACTTTGTGTTCTCTTCTCTCTCTCTCTCTCTCTCTCTCTCTCTCTCTCTCTCTCTCTCTCTCCCTCCCTCCCTCCCTCCCTCCCTCCCTCCCTCCCTCTTCCTCTGTCTTATAACTCATCCAATCCAGTTTGTGCTGCCCATATACTCCTGGGTATGGGACCACTCACTAGATTATGGTCAACTTTTACCAGAAACCAAACCTTTAAAGAAAACAGACTCTCCCTCACAAAGAAGCCACACCATCCATAGTTCCTCAGTGAGGGTGGGGACTGATGAACTCTTTCCCATCTACTTGAACAATGGCTGGCTTGGTCTTGCACAGGCGCCCACAGATGCTATGAGTCTGTGAGTGCAATGTTGCTGTTATGTACAGCAAACACTTTTTCACTCTGTTGCTCCTCAACCTCTGGCTCTTACAGTCTTTCAGCATCTTCTGCAATGGTTCCTAAGCCTTGGCTGGGATATGAGACAGGTGTCCCATCTGTTGGTGAAATTTTAAAAGCTTAAATGCATTGATATAAAAACACTTTTAAAGAAAACTGGAGAAGGAGGAGGAGGAGGAGGAAGCTCCATTCCTGATGGATATGGTGGCATCTACTTCTGTGGTCCCAAGAAGATAGCTCAAGCTCAGAGGTTTGGAGCCAGCCTGAACAAGACAGACCCTGTCTCTTAGAAATAGACATTTTTAGAAAATATTCCCAAATAACCAATGTGTAAAAGGGGAAATTAAGAAGTATCTTAAGATGGATGAAAACAAAGATACAAAAGCCAAAATGTTTGGAACATACCTGAAGGAGAGATAAATATGTTTTTTGTTTAGATCACAAGTGGGGGATGAGAAAAAGACTTGTGAGAGAGCAGGTGATGTTTACCCCCTTAGAAGTTGAACTACTGTGTGGGAGAGATTGGTTGTTAACCAGCTGAAAAAATCCTTGAACAAATTTCTGAGAGGAGATATAAATGTGAACCAAAAACAGGAGAGGCGACCCTTGGAGACTTGGGATAGTTTTGGCTGTTCATTGCTCCACTTCAAGATGCTCCTAGAGAGAACCACTCAAGGGAAGGCTTCAGGGCTCCAGGCTCCAGCTGAGGTTCTGGGTTCTGCTTGCTCCAAGTTCTAGCAGAAGAAATCCTGCTGATTACACCAGGAGAATCGTTCCTCGGAACTGATATCCTTATAGTTTCATTATTGTATTCTTTAATCTTCTTTTCCTATTGTTTAGATTAGTTGGGTTATAAGTGAGGTACTCTCGGTTAATATGTTTGTAATAAAATATATTTGTTAAGAACTTGAGCCTACAAGTGGTGCCCAATATGGGGCATGAACCCATGACCCTAAGATTAAGAGTCTCATGCTCTACTGACTGAGCTAGCCGGGCTACACACACTAAAGTTAGTCTTAGGAGGAAATTTAAAGTTTCATATGCATACTTTCAAAGAGTCCTATCTTAAGACCGTGATAAAAGGGAAGCAGACTAAGCCTAAAGGGAGCAGAATACAATTTAGTATAGAAATTTAAAAAAAAGAAAGAAAGTTGGACATTGTGGATTGGAACTTGGGAGGGCTGAGGTAGTAGGCTCATGAGTTTCAGACTAGCGTGTGCTACATAGATCCTGAGATGTGGTGGGATGGTGGAAGGAAAAAGAATGAATGAAAGAGAAAGGAAGGAAGAGTAGAGGAAGGAGGAAAAAAAGGGAAGAAAAACAAAGAATAGAAAAATCAAAGAAACTGAATGTTGGTTCTTTGATTTATTTTCATTCTGCAACATGGTCTCAAGTAGCTCAAGGTGGCCTCCAGCTTACTACATACGTGAGCATGACCTTGTGCACTTCATTTCCTACCTGAATTCCTCCATTGCAGACTGTGTCACCATGCCGGATGTGGTGACAATCAAGCTCATGGCTTCAGAGGGTCTACCCACAGGCCTTGGCTCCACACTCCTGGTCTTCTCCGAGGAAGAGTATCATGGAAACAGGAATGAGGGAAAGAGAGGGAAGAAAGCTGGAAAACTTTTGCTGTATTGACCGATAAATAAGAGAGAAGACTCAAATTACCACAATCAGAAATGAATGGGAGAAAGGTAGCTGATGGTAGCTCATACCCATGATCCTAGCCCTGAAGTGGCTGAGGCAAGAGGATTAGTCCAGGAGTTGAGGGAGGTCTGGTTCTGAAGTGCCCTCCACAGGTTCATGTACTGAACTCTTGGCTCCACCCTATGTTTTAGGGGGTCCTAGAAGCTTCAGGAAGTAGGGCCTAGCTGGAGGATGTAGGTCACTAAGGGGCCTTGGGGCTGTGTTTTGTCTCAGGCCTCTCTCTTTCCTTCCTAAGGTAAACAGCCCTCTCTTCCACAAGTTCCTGTTGCCATGATGCTCTCCCTCAGAGAGATCAGGAGCGTGAGCCAAGGCCTTTGGCTTGAACTCTCTGAAGTCATGAGCTAAGCAATCCCCTCTCTCTTATGTTATTTCTGTCAGGTATTTGGGGACAGTAATGACCAGGCAACTATATGGAAGGGCAGATTATTACCATCCTTAGAGAAATAAACTATAAAGCAATGTTGTGAGCCAGCCAGGCCTGATGGCACACCTGTGATTCCAATACTCTGGGAGGCAGAGCTAGGTGGATCTCTGTCAGTTTGAGGCTAGCCTGGTCTACAAAGTATGTCCAGGACAGCCAAAGTGACACAGAGAAAACCTGTCTTGAAAAAACAAACAAACAAACAAATAAAAAACCCAAAAGGAACTGTAAGCCAGGCATGGTGGCGCATGCCTTTAATCCCAGCACTCGGGAGGCAGAGATGGGTGGATCTCTGTGAGTTCAAGGCCAGCCTGTTGTACAAAGAGAGTCCAGACCAACCAAGGCTACACAGAGAAACCCTGTCTCAAAAAACAGCAACAAAAAGGGAAACATTATGAGCTAGGTGTTGGTAAACCATGCCTTTACACCAGCACTCCGGAGGCAGAGGCAGGTGGATATATGTGAGTTATCAGGCCAGCCTGATCTACAGAGCAAGTTCCAGGATAGCCAGGGCTGCACAGAGAAATCTTATCTCGAAAAACCAAAATAAAGAGAACAAAGTAGAAAACATAAACTAGGCAGATTTTAAGAAAGACATTATCAAAATTGACTGGGAAAGAAATAAGAATCTAGATCAATCTACAGCGAGTAACGGGATTGGACTAGCCATCCAGTCACATCCCACCTGAACACATGACAACAGTAGGGGAGTCTAACAGACTCTAACAGAAGCACCAATGCTTCACAGACTCTTCCAAAAGCAGGAGAGGGCACTACCCCCTTATTCTTCCAAGGCCAATATTAGATTGATACCCAAGTCAGAAGACCCCACAAGTAAAGGAATCTGTAGCCCACACCTCCACGCATGTGATTACTGAGATCCTAGCAAACTAGACATAAATCATAAAACTCTACATTGAGACCAAGGTTGTTGAGATTTACCACAGCAACTCAAGGCAGGCTCAACATCTAAATATTAGATGTGGCCTCATCAATCCACATCTAACACACAGCGTCAACACAGTAAGAACTGAAGCCTCCTGTCTTAAGAGATGGAGACAAAGCTTTTGGCAAGATGCCAAACTGATTCATGCTGAGGACAGTGAAGAGGACCAGAAGGCCAGTCCCCAACATTGCAGGGATCCAGGAAAACCTACTAACCCCTCAATTGCTTAAAAAAAAAAAAAAGGTAGAAAATGGGTGTTTCCTTCCAAAATCAGCCACAGCCGCAGCCACAGCGGGGACGTATTCCGCCCTTCTACCCAGCATTGCACAGGAGAGCCCTGCCAGGAGAGCTGAGCAAGGAACTGCAGCCTGTAGCTCCCAGTTTGGAAAGGAAGAAGTAAAAGGATCTATTTACAAGTCAGCAGTGACAGCAAAGGCCCCAGGGAAACACAAATGGGTTCATCCGGAATTGCAGGCCACAAGGTTAACAGAAGAACCTAGCAGAAGTGAGTGTGCGGCACGCCTTTGCTGGGAGGGGTGGCGGCAGCAGGAGTGTGAGGCCAGCAGGGCTACTTAGGCAACTCCATCTCAAAACAGTAACAATGGCCCCCCTAAAAACATCCCTTAGGAATTAATTACCAAAAGAAGCACAAACCTTATGGTGTGAAAACCAGGCAGAACAACGGAAAGAAACTGCAGATGGGAGAAATGGACAGAGGCCATATGCTTTGACCATGGGCATTTGTTGGAGTGGTGTCACTCTGCACTTGGACCTACACTAGGTGCTGGCTCACCCAAGGGCTTTTTAATGCACTGAAGTCACTGTTTGCTATCTCAGTTCCTGTGGGGCAGAAACCCCCCACAGCTTGGCTACTTCCTGTAGCTCAAGGTCTCACATGGGTTCCAGGCATCTCAAGATCCGACCAGATGAAGAAGATCATCGTGCAATCAATTGGCAGGCTTTTTTCTTCACTGGCTGTGAGACTGAGGCACTCGGGTCTTTCCTATGCCAGCCAGACTTCTCCCCCAATCCATTCACAGCATAGAAGCTTGCCTGCCCCAGCAGGAGTCATTCAACAGAAAGCCATGGGCTTGGTTGTGGTTGTTCTGTTTTCTTTTAAGACAGGGTCTTGCTATGTAGCCCTGGCTGTCCTGTGCAGTGAGAATTTTGGTTTCTTTAAAAACACTGAGATGTCATGTAAATATATTTTTGTTTTAATCTCAGGTGTGGGATATGGGGCTGCTTCAGATTGTCCACAGCAACTGACTATGACTTGTCTTGTGCTCTAGCAGGGGCATAATTTTGCCAGCTGCGGATAGTTTACGTTTGGAATTCTGGGGGCATTTCAGAGGGTATATAAATGCCAGAGCCCCAAGAGCAGAGCAGCTGCTCCCCCTGCTGCTGTTTGCTCCTCTTGCTGTTGCTGACAATGGACGAATCAACTCGGCCCCAAGGAACTCGATGCCCCTGGTCAGCAGGAAGTAGTCTAACCATGTGAATGCCCCCTTTCCCCTCTAACCTTCTTTCTCTCCTACCTGGTATTGGGGGGTTGAAAGGGATAGGGGTGGGATAGAGAGGTAGATAAAAGAGTCCAATAAAGTACCCGATAAACATCTACAGTCCTGGAACTCACTCTATAGACCAGGCTGGCCTCCAGTTCACAAAACTCCACCTGCCCTGTCTCCCCGGATGCTGGCATTGAAGGTGTGTGCCATTGTGCTGGAAAATGTTTCTACAAGGAGTTTTGTTTTTTTTGTTTTGTCTTTGCTACAGAGTTTCTATAACCCAGTTTCAGAAGGTCATTTCATCTTGGTGCTTCATTCATTATTGACGCTGAGCAAGTCGGGCATCTCCCTGACTCCCAAGGGGAAGGGATTGCATTCTGGAGGCATTCTGGGAGGCAGGGATCATAGGCCACCCTGGAGGCTGCCCTTGGTGACACACAGCCAGGGGATGAGGCAACTGATGCAGGCATATGGCTTCATTTGCTAGCATCTTCTACTGAGCTGTAAGCTCCACATACCCACAGGATATACACACACACACATATATA
Organism: Acomys percivali; assembly: GCA_907169655.1. NCBI lineage: Eukaryota > Metazoa > Chordata > Mammalia > Rodentia > Muridae > Acomys > Acomys percivali. The sequence goes on along the minus strand of OU015746.1, from coordinate 46,658,276 downwards.
TGTATATGCTCATATATATGCTGCTACATTTTCTGTTTATTATGTGTGTGCATTTATTTGTATTATGTGCTTTTCCATTCTTGCCAATCTGGTAGGTGAACGTGTGTGTGTGTGTGTGTGTGTGTTGTCATATGTTTCTTCATTATTTATGCAAATGGAAAATGAACATTTGTCACATGCTTAGAGGTGATTTGTTTTTTTCTTGGGGAATCGTTGGCATGGCTCTACCCTCCTCCCGCTGGCAGGTTGATTTTAATCTTATTGATCTCTAAGGACTTCTTATACTCGATGTAAAGCAAGCTATTGTGTATGCTGCCACTTTGCCCTCTATCTTTTATTCACAATTTTAGAAACTATTTGTTGCCTTTAATTCCAGCACTCAGGAGGAAGAGACAGGCAGATCTCTGTGAGTTCGAGGCCAGCCTGGTCTACAAGGCGAGTCTAGGACAGCCAAGACAGAGAAACCCTGTCTCAAAAAAACCAAAAATCAAAAACAACAACAACGAAAACAAAACCATTTGTTTTCATAGAAATTTCAATTATAAATATAACACTTGTTTGTAATAAGGAATTCATACAGCCAGAGGCCTTTCTTCTCCCTACTTTCATGTGCTTTCTTCAAGGTCACCACTCCAAGTCAGGCAGAATACCCAGAATCCTAGGCTGCAGCAGGAGTGTGGAGAGTTTGGTAACTGTCTAGGCAACCCATTGACATTAGTGAGCACATTTCCGATGACAAGAGGGTGGAAACCTGACCCCCAATTTTCTTTCCCATCTGCCCCTCTGTGCTAAACCAAGAACTGAAACAGCAAGAGCCCTTCACCTGCCATGGCAGACTCTGGAATTATGAGCAAATATGAACCTTTCTTCTTTAAAAACTACCAGTCTTGTGTATTCTGTTATAGCAACAGAAAATGGACTAAGGCAATGTGCACCTATCAATATGGAAAAAAGTCCACCAGATGCTATGAGTGAAACATCTATAATGTCCACATTCTGACCTTAAGAATAAAATAGACTTGTGACCATAGAGAAAAACCTGAGAAAACATGTAGTAAAATTTAGCATCTGTTATTGCTGGTAGTGAGTGAGATTATGGACATTTTATCCTTTTACTTATCTGTATTTTAAAGCTTTTCTACAGCAAATGTGTGGTACTTATAGAAATAAAAAAGAAATTAAAATTTTTTTCTCTCTCTTTTTTTTTACTCTTCTATTGTGAGAGTTGCCTTTCTTAAGTTTTGTTTTTACATTTGTCACAGGATTTGGCTTTCTGTGCTGCAGGCTGGAATATGTGGCTGTTTCCTGCTGGAAAGATTGGTTTTTTTCCAGGTTGCCTGAGAGGCTGAGGGTTTGGAACAAACAGGAGCTGCCCACTTCTCACCCGGGCAGCCCCCGAGGTCTGAGTCACACCCAGCCCTGGATTTCCAGCCTCACACGCTCACCCTGCGGCCCATGAGAGCCTCGTGCCCACTGCAAGCTAAGCAGAGCCTCCAGGCCTGTGCAGGTGAGAGGCCGTTTCTGAAACGGAGCTTCCAGGGGCCAGTCTTTAGGCCTGCAAAAGCCTGAGGCCGTTGTGGGCCAACAGTCTGTCTTCTGCACAGTCAGCCTGTCCAACATGTGCATGAGTTATAGTTATGGTTGCCCCATTTTTGCTCATCAGATGGTAGAGCATCTCACTGGGTTTCAATCTTTTACCATCAAAGAGATTGGAGCTTGGTCTTCCGGGAGGCCCATGGGTACCACAGCTGTGAAGAATGGAAGCCACAGCTCAGCCATCTCCAGACTGCCTCCTCCCAGCCTAGGCAGGGGACACAGGGCTGTGGTTCCCAACCAGGACACCCAGTAAACCAATCCTGCTGACTGACTTTCTAAAGTCCCCCATGCAAGTCTCTCACTGTGAGATGAGCAAGCTGTTGGGACTTACATTTCCTGGAAGTATGTACATCCATGTAATTGCCTTCTCTACCAGTGTGCTCCAATGCTCGAAGAGTGCTTTCTCAAACCCCGTGTCATGATGCACACCTGTAATCCCAGAACTAGAGAGGCTGGGAAAGAAGGTCCGAGGTTCAAGACCAGCCTGATCTACATAGCAAGAAACTGTAAAAACAAACAAAACATTTAAAGCCCTTTCCTGGAACTATGCTACTAGACTTATCAAATATATGAATTGTAGATATTGTCTCCCATTCGGAGCCTGTCTTTTTTTTTTTTTAAAGACTTACTTATTTGTGTGTTTGTGTATATAAGCCCTCTATTTCTTTGTATGACCACATGGCAGAAGGGAGCATCAGATCCCATTACAGATGGCTGTGAGCCACCATGTAGTTGCTGGGAATTGAACTCAGGACCTTTGGATGAGCAGCCAGTGCTCTTAACCACTGAGCCTATCTTTTTACTCTTATTAGTGTCCCTTTCAACATTTTTTTTTAGCCCAAAGATGACCTTGACCTTCAGCTCCTTCTGTCTCTACCTTCAGAACACTGAGATTAAAGGCCTGTGCCACCATACCTGGCCTATGCAGTGCTGGGGATCAAAGCCAAGGCTTCGAGCACTCTGCCAACTAACTGAGCTACATTCCAGGCCTCACTAAAGTCTTCTGCTATGTAGACTTTTTTAGAGTAGCCAAGTTTATCTAGTCTTTCATTCATGGCATATGACTTCTGTGTCCTTTAAAACTGTTGTCAACGTTAAGGTTGTGGAGGTGTACTTCTGTAGCTCCGGGGAAAAGGAATACCTGAGACTGGAGCCACCAGAGCAACAGGGGGACTGGAGGCCAGGAGCTTGGGCCAGGCAAGCTGGCTGAAAGGTGTGCCCACCACTGAAAGAACAAGGCTAAGTACCCCCAAGAACCCAGAGCCTGGAACTGGAGTGAGGCAGAGACTGGTGCCTAGGGGCCTCTCACATACCCCTCAATGGCCACCAGAACAGTGACCACCTCAGGGTGACATGGCTTACAGTGATTCTCCACAGGGTGATGGCGTCTGGTTGCCTCGTCTCAATTTGCCTATCTGTACCTCTGAGCCCACCGTCTGTATACCAAGTTCCTGTGACCACCACATGCCCAGGAGATCTAGGAGCCAGTGTCTGCTATGCTTGAGGAAGTTATCTAATGGTTTGCACATTTAGATTTCTGTCTCTGAGGTACTTGTATTTGCGAGCAAAACCAGTGAAGTTCTAGATTCATATAGTGGTTTAAATCCTGACTTTGCTCCCACTGTGGGACAGGAAGCTGAGGGCGAAGGCCACACTATTGCTTTGACCTGACCATGGCCAGGCTGTGCTTGGCTTACAGCCAGTTTGAACAGGAAACACTTGTTGCTGGGAGTCCCAGACCCTTTGTGTCCAGGTTGCCAGGGCAAGGGCTTCCAGGGGCACCTCTCTGGGTGAGGTGGCTTTGTGGGCTGATATATGGGTCTCACTCATTCTACAGACCTAGGATATTTTTTTTTCTTTTTTTTAGTTTTTTTGAGACAGGGTTTCTCTGTGTAGCCTTGGCTGTCCTGGACTTACTTTGTAGACCAGGCTGGCCTCGAACTCACATGATCCACCTGCCTCTGCCTCCCGAGTGCTGGGATTAAAGGTGCGTGCCACCACCACCCGGCTTATCTTTTTTTTTTTTTTTTTTTTTCAAGATAGAGTTTCTCTGGGTAGCCTTGGCTGTCCTGGGCTCATTTTGTAGACCAGGCTGGTCTCGAACTCACAGCGATCTGCCAGCCTCTGCCTCCCGAGTGCTGGAATTGAAGGTGTGCGCCACCACGCCCAGCCCCTAGGATATCTTAGAAGTCCCTTCTCATGCATTTTTTTTTCAGGTTTGGAACCCCTGCAGAACCTGGCTCTCTGCCTCATCCCTTAGCCCCTCAAGTTGAAGCCCCAGAGCCATGGGAGCCTAGTGTGTATTGCTAGCTTCCCCAAGCTAGAGAGTCACAGCCACTGTTTGGCTGGGGTGTGAACTTTGTGTACCTCCTTGAGAGAAAGCTGTTCCCTACAGCCACTCATGGAAAATTCACACACTGAGAGCAAAGTAAACAGAGCCCCGGGGCACAGCCATCAGCAGTAGTAAGGCTGTGGTGTGGAGGCTAGTGTGGGGAAGGAAGCCAGGGTTGGCCTCCGTTTTACCTTTAAGAAAGAATCTGAGCTAGGAGGCTGTGGGATAGTCCAAGAAGGTCAGAACCCCCCCTCCCCTCCATCCCCCCTCCCCTGCCAAGGTTATTTAGCAAAGCAGGGTGAGAACCCAGGCCCCTCAGCTCCCAGCCAGTTAGCATCTCTGAAGCATTTCTTTCTCAAGAAGGAGGAGGAAGAGGAGATTTATTTGTATGTTATATGTGTGAGTAATTTGCCTGCATATATGTCTGTAAACCATGTGGAGGCCAGAAGATGGATGGTGTTGGATCCCCTGGAACTATATACTACTATGTGCTACTATGTTGGTGCTGGAAATTGAACTTGGGTCCTCTGAGAAAGCAGCCAGTGTTCTTAAGCACTGAGCCATGTCTCCAGCCCAATATTCTTGTTTGTTTGTTTGTTTTTCGAGACAGGGTTTCTCTGTGTAGCCTTGGCTGTCCTGGACCCGCTTTGTAGACCAGGCTGGCCTCAAACTCACAGCGATCCACCTGCCTCTGCCTCCTAAGTGCTGGGATTATAGGAGTGCACCACCACTCCCGGCTCCAATATTCTCTTTGAATTGTCGTTTTGAGGACAGCCATCACCCTTTCTCTTTAAGACTCTGACCTTGGCTGATGCCCAGGTAAGAAGCCACCATCAACACCCAGATGAAACTGTGGTGATCCTAAGTAAGCCTCTGTGCTGTTTAGTTTAAGTCCCTCAGAGCCCATAGGGAGATGTTAAAACCTGGAAAACACTGGCACATAAAGACTGAGTGCAGGGGAGGAGTGAGAGCAAGAGTAGGATTGGCACGTGGGAGGGGGAACCAGAACCAGGAAGACTTGAGTGAATAAGAGTTAGGACAGTGCCAGTGTTGAGGGCCTATAGTCAAGGACAGCCTTGTGAAAATGGATGATGCCTCACACTAAGGGTAAAAGTGTAATGAGAACAGAGAGGGAGGCCAGAGAGGCAAGCTGCTGCAGATTGATTGTGCTTCTTTGTGTGAAGTGTCAGCCATACTCCTTTGGAAGTGGTAGGGCCCCTGAGCAACCCTGGGGCTCTTGGATGACATCAGCTTGCTTTCAGGAAGCTCCCACTTCCTGTTTCTAAGAATAAGAGTAAACAGTGTTGCCTGAAGGATCTCCTGGCTGCCCAGGACTTGTGTGCTCAGCCCTTCATGCCCCAGCTGCTGTGACATTGCATTGCGTCCCCTGGCTGTAGCGGTTGATGCTCACTGGGGTCCGGTTGGACACTCAGGGACTTCCTTACCTCCTCTCTGGGCTGTCACAGCTACTGAGAAAGAGCTGAACCCTCTTCTTGACCTGGCATTGCTAGCTAGCTGTGGTAGCCACCATGTTCCTACCTGCTCACCAGCCCTTCCTCAGCTTCTGCACCTCACCTGTCTATTGGAGAGCCCCACTTCTGGTTTCTGAGAACAGCTCCCCCAATACTAGCTAGAGCAGGAAAGGGCATGAGCCCCATACCTGGAAAGCCTGGTGGCTCTTGGTTAAAAGCTAGCAAAGAGAATTTCTTTCTGAAGTGGTCACGGAAGTGAGACCAGAAGCTGGGTGTGGTGACGCACACCTTTAATCCCAGCACTTGGGAGGCAGAGGCAGGCAGATTGTTGTGAGTTCAAGGCCAGCCTGGTCTACAAAGTGAGTCTAGGACAGCCAATGCTACACAGAGAAACCCTGTCTCAAAAAAAAAAACAAGTGAGACCAGAAATGAGTCCTCCTGAGGATAAAGCCTTGAGTCAGAGAGAGAGAGAGAGAGAGAGAGAGAGAGAGAGAGAGAGAGAGAGATTCTTGAAGTCGTTCTTTGACATCTATATCTGTTGCCAGGACTTTTCAACGAACAAGCCACTGATTTCCTGTTTGTGTATCAGCCACTTTGAATAGAGATTCTGTCCCAGGGAGGACCCTCTGGTGGACCCAGGGAGCCCTTTTCTTCTAGAAAAATGCCAGAATGTGACTCCTAAGTAGCCTGTTTGCAAACACTAAAATGTGAAGGAGCTAAGGAAGTGAGCCTGGCAGCTGGGTGTTCTTTGAGGTGGTCCAAGTACAGCTGGAGATTTCCTGAGGCTCACACAGGGTTAATGAGCCTACCTTATCCATCGCCTGTTGCACTGACAATGGTTCCTGAGGCCCAAAGAGACAGGCATTGCCCAGGACCCAGCAATCAGACAGGCTCTGTCTACTCAGCAAATACAGGGGTCTCAGACCCCTGAGCCACAGCAGGGGGAGGCTTCCTGGGGACAAAGATTCTCCCTAAAACAGAAGCTTCATCAACCTGGAATGAACCAAGAGGCCCTGGCTCTGCTTGTACACCCCCAGGTGCTGCAGTGCAAGAGGGAAGCTACGGTCTTGAGAGGGGTAGTATTCATCAGAATGGCCCAAGCTGTGACTGCAACAGGAGTCTGGGGCCTGGGCCAGGCTCTGCCTCAGCAAAGCCCACTCCTGAGGCATGTGGCAGAGTATGGTAGCTGAGTGAGCTACTGAGATCAGAGATCGAGGTCTGTGTGTGTATCTGTGTACCTGTTTATCACTGTGTGCCAATGTTTTTGTTTTGTTTTGTTTTGGTTTTTGGTTTTTCAAGACAGGGTCTCTCTGTGTGGTCTTGGCTGTCCTGGACTTGCTTTGTTGACCAGGTTAGCCTCGAACTCACAGTGATCCACCTGCCTCTGCCTTCCGAGTGCTGGGATTAAAGGCGTGTGCCACCATGCCCGGCCTATGCCAGTGTTTTTGACCCCAGACACAAGAAAAGATTTGAACATTCTGACAAGGGCTCTCAGTTCCCAAGGAGCAGGAGGAATGGGGTGCGGGAGGTGGCCCCAAGATAGGCAGGATGTGTTGAATTGAGAGACACAGAGCAGGTAGGTATCTGGGCTGTGGCCAGAGCTCACTAGCTTCTCAGATGGCAAGTCAAGGTGGTGGGATTGTTGTAGGCACCCCTCCCTTCCTTCACAGCTCTACCTTCGGGATGTCTCCCTCCGGGTCTCCTGCTAAGGAGCGTTCTAAGAGAGGAGCCAAGGCAAGGAATCTGTGAGTGGAGTCATGGACTTTAGTAGGGGTGGGGAGTGGGGGTGGGGGTGGGCTGGGGGTGTCTGTGACCATGGGCTCAACTTAGAACACCACTAAGAAGATGTCTTTTTCCATGGCTGCAAAATCCCTCAGCTCTCCCACCTGCTTGTCCAGCCAGACTGAACTCCCAAAAAGCCATCCCTTTAGCCCTGCATCCTGTGGGAGCCCACTCCAGAGGGCCACAGGCGTGACAGGACGTGGAAAGCAGGGCAGGGCATGGCAGGCACTCCCCGGACAGGCACAGCTGCGTCTTCTTTACCTTCTCTGGTGCCCTGGCCCTGTTTATCTGAAGAGGCAGAGATGCCCCTGGTGGCTTGCTCCTTGATGTCTGGGCTGACAGTAGCTGACTGTTGTGGTTTGAATCAGAAACATCTCCAACAGGATTGCTTTGGGTTCGGGGTGCCCAGTTGGGAGATTCTGACAGCTTTGGGAGTCGGGGTCTGTCTGAAAGAAGTAGGTCGCTCAGGCTTGGCCTTTAGTTTATTATTCCTGGCTGCTGCTCGGCATTCTGTTTCCTGCTCCAGTGTGCTGTGAACGGCCCCTCACATACTCCTGCTGCTATGAACCGAGTGTCTCGCCCATGCCTGCCCAACCATGTTAGGCAGAACCCTCTGAGACTGTGAGCCAAGCTAAATATTTCATCCTTCAAGTTGTCCTGCCAGGCATTTTGTCATGACAATGCACAATAACTGGGCCAGGTATAATGGAACACACCTTTGATGCTAGCACTTAGGAAGCAGAGGTAGAGGAAGGTGGATCTCTGGGAGTTCAAGGCCAGCCTTGTCTACATAGCCAGTTCCAGGACAGCCAGAACTACACAGTGAGACCCCCATGTCTTAGTAGTTACGGTTTCTATTACTGTGATGAAACACCATGACCAAAGGCAACCTAAGGAGGGAGGAGGGAGGAAAGGGTTTATATCACTCACAGTCCCATATAACAGCTCATTATCAAAGGCAGTCAGGGCAGGAACTCAAAGCAGAAACCTGGAGACAGGAGCTGAGGACATGGAGGGGTGTTGCTTATTGGCTTGTTCCCCATGGCTTGCTCAGTCTGCTTTTCTGTTTGTTTTGGTTTTGGTTTTGGTTTTGGTTTTGGTTTTGTTTTGTTTTGTTTTGAGACAGGGTTTCTCTGTGTAGCCTTGGCTGTCCGGGACTTGCTTTGTAGACCAGGCTGGCCTCAAACTCACAGCGATCCACCTGCCTCTGCCTCCTGAGTGCTGGGATTACAAGAGTGTATGACCACACCTGGGTGCCTGCTTTCTTATAGCACCCAGAACCACCAGTTCAGGAGTGTGCCCACTTCCAATGACTGGACCCTTCTACTTCAATTGCTAATTGAGAAAATGCCCTACAGGCTTACCTACAGCCTGATCTAATGGAGGCATTTTTAAAACTGACATTTCCTCTTCTCAGATGACTCTAGCTTGTGTCAGGTTGACATAAAACTAGCCAGTACACCCAGTCTCAAACCAAAACACCACCACCACCATCACCGTCGTCACCACTACCACCACCACCACCCTCACCACCACCACCCTCACCATCACCACCAGCACCATCACCATCACCACCGTCACCATTACCACCGTCACCATCACCACCGTCACTACCATCACCATCACCACCACCATCACCACCAACACCATCACCACCATCACCATCACCACCACCACCATCACCACCATCATCATCACCACCACCACCATCACCACCATCACCATCACCACCACCACCACCATCACTACCACCACCACCACCACCATCACTACCACCATCACCACCACCACCACCATCACCACCACCACCACCACTACCACCATATAAACAACAAGAAAGAACACTCACGGTATACAGCTCACAATTCTATGACCAAGGGCTGGGCTGTCCAGGTAGGAGGCATAGCATCTAGACTTTGTCTGTGGCTGGCACATTACTGTGAATCCCTAGGGCTGATATTTGAGGCAACATCACACCGATTTACTAAAATATGGACTTGGATCAGAGGAAAGGAACCAGAACAGATTTGTTTCAGTAAGCCAAGACATACATGCATGCACAGACACACAGACACACAGACACACACACACACACACACACACACACACACACACACACACACACGTTCTTACATCTTCCTGCTTCATCTGGGTTAAGATGTGCTTCAGTAGTAGAGCGAGCATTTTCATAGCACGTGTGAGGCTCTGGATTCGACCACCAGCCCTATTGAACCAACCCAGGAAGATGCACAGTCTGGTGTGGGGGGTCAAGGGTCAGAAGACAACTCCACATGGGCTTGGTCCTCTGGGCTCAGCTCCATTCTCTCCTCTCTCTGCTGCTGTTTGTAGAGATCTCTGCAGGTTTTGGCCCCTCAGACACTCCAGGCTTGCTAACTCTGCTATATTCAATCACCTGACAGTCTCTCATCTGTTCACACACAGAGGCCATGTGAAACACTCAGGTCCTAAGCTGGCTGTTCCCCCATTCCATCTTGTCCCTGCAGGGCCACCCCTCTAGAAGTCCCAGGTGGGGTCACTCCTGCCTGCAGCTTCCCTCCAGCTTGGCTTATGCGCACCTCTACAACTGTGACTCACACAGGATCAATGTGCTCCTCAGAGTGCTTTAAATTTAGGGCATAGGCAAAAGTCAGGATGGAGCCAGGTGTGGCAGCACACCTGTAATCCTGGTGTTTGGAGGCTGGAACGAGAAGATTGTGAGTTTGAGGGCAGCCAGAGCTGCGTGGCAAGACCTTATGTCAAGAAACCAAATGAAATAACTTCAAAATCACAATGGGCAAACGCCCCGTGAGACTGTCCAAGAACTGTGGTGACAGGTGACACCCCTCGTCAGTAAGTCCAGGCTCTCTGCCACTTGTAGTTAGAGTGGGTCCTGGTATCTCCAGTGGCGCCTGCAGACGCTTTCCATCTCTCTATTCTGAGGTCCTGAGAGACACTCAGGGCCCACAGGCCCATCACACCCACCTAGGGAGCAGGAAAGCCAGGGAAAACACCATGACCTCTCTCCCGGTCTGCCTCTTTGTTCTGGAGAGCAGAGAGAGGAATGTGATGTCACAGCTGGCAGCATCAGGCTCAGACTGTGGTCTGAGGAGCAGAGTACGCAGATCCTGATGGCTTTGAGTGAAGGCATCACTCAGAGTCCAGAGGGCAGAACAAGACCAGAGGTCAGTCATTTCAGGAGGTGCTGTTGCTCTGCCCAGGAGTTGGGGGGTGGGGTTGGAGAATGGGGGGCCAGACAGCCAATGTCTGTCTACGTTTTACAGCCTTACACTGGATGCCTCGTGGACACAAAGCAGCTGCTGCAGCCCCCAGACATCCTAAGCATGTCACAGGCAGGAAGCATGAAAATCAAAGCTCTCTCATTCTCAGTATTTTATTCGAAAAGAAAAAAAAATTGTCTCAGCAAATTTCCTCTTTATACCTCGTAGGCTAGAGTTTGGTGATGTGGGTCAGCCTGAGCTGCCTGGGAAGCCTGGAAAACCAACATTTGGCAAGAGGAAGGACATGCGGCCCAGCCTATTCATGATTCATGCACTCGGCCTGGATAGTCAGCTACCTGAAGCAAATTTAGGCCTGTTAGCAAAAGGTGTGTCTGTCAGCAGCGGGGAGTGATCCTCGCTGGGTGGCCAGCTGGCATCGCCACTCTTTCCTCAGTTAAACACGACACTCCACTGAGGTGGTGCCTGCCACTGCTCCTATTTTACAGGTGATAAAGCTGAGACTCAGAGACATGAATTGTGAGGGTCACTATTTTCGCCTTTGTATTTCACCAGTTCATTTAAGCAGCCATTCGGTTTGGATACTTGCTGCCTTGCAATGTATTTTAAAGCGCACAAACCTGCCGCCACCTTTAGCAATCCACCCACCAGCTCTGCACTGTTTTCCACTGGTCCCCAAAGGTTCCTGAAGTCCTGGGCACAATTCCAATGTAAATATCAGCAAACGATGGAAATTTGGGGGAAGGAGAGGAGGGTGAAAGACCAGTCAAGGCCCAAGAGTGTCAGTTCCTCATTAGTTTTGGAGCCATGGAAAGTTCTTTGTTCCTGCTTGCTGGCTTCTGGCCTCCAGGATCTGGGTGGGTATTGGCCTGGGCCAGCTTCCTGCTCAGATCACAGACAGTCTGGCGATCAGAGGCCAGAGCCAAGCTGGGTTCTTGAGAATAGACTTGGAGCCAAGGGGGTCACTGCCCAGAAGCAACAGCCTGGTCTCCTCTGTGGGGGTCCCCACAGTCAGTTCCAAGGTGACTATGACAGGAAACTCCCACATTTCTCACTTGATATAGAGAAAAATGGGGTTGGGGACACAGTGAGCTCCAGGGATGGCCTTTGCTCCTCCCTCTAGTCAAGAGTGACTGGTAGGCCTTTTCCCAGGTTGTAACTCAGGGCTCAAGAGGAGGGCACTTGAGCCAGGCTGGCCTAACAGCCCAGCCCCACGTGGCCCAGTGCTCAGGTGCAAATAGCTGGCTGTTTCCATCCACAGTGCCTCAGCTAAGAGCTGGGACCCAAGGGCCAGAAGGCTGGGTGAGCTCCCTGCTCTACTGTCCACTAGAGTGTGGCTTTGCCTCCTCTGGCATAGAGAAGTTGCCCTTTGGAAGGACACAGTGAAGACGCCAGCTCTTCTAAGGCAGGAGAATGGAGAGCTTCAGGCCAGCCTGGCTAAGGAGACCCCATCTCACAGCAAGGTGGTTAGCTAATCTGCAGCGGGGTAAGCTTAGAGCCAGGTCCCTAGTGGCTGTTGTGTGCTTCCCCACCCGAGGGGACCCCTCCTAGACAGAGATTCCCCACCCTGCCTCCAGCAGCTGCCTTTGTGAATAATCAACTAGGAGGGCCTGAACTGATTTGGATATGCAACTGAGGTGTGGAGCTCCAGGGAATTTGAGGCAAATAGAACTCAACTTGCAAATTCTGGTAGTTTCATGGAGTGTGGTGGTTGGGTGCCAGAGAACACGGTCCCACGGAAGCTTCCTTCCATCCCAAGGTCCAGTGATACCAGCTATGGCTAACCACTCTGGGAGACATCACACTCAGTGGTAACAGATTTCCCTAGTCTCCTGAGCCAGGGTTGGGTTGTAACATCAGGGGAAGTCCCCCAGAGAAGTAGAGGACATTCCTAGGTCACCCACAGGGTCAGGTCAGAGAGTTCTCCAAGTATCTGCTTTGCACTGGCGAGGGCCCAGGCATCAAATGTCTTGGACACAGAGCCTGGCCCTGCTCCGCTGAAGACATGCCTGACTTTGTCAACTTTGCCCACATCTCTGAGCTCCAAGGAGCTACCTGGGGACCTGGAAAAAAGGACCCAGAGCACTGGGGGGGGGGGGGGGGGGGGGGGGGGGGGTGAGGCAGAAACGGAGCTCAAGCACTGAGCCGCAATGACAGGATATCCCCAGGGAGCTGGGCTGGCTGCCCACACAGGGAACGCCGGGGTGGAGACCTGGCATAGCTGGACTAGAAGGCCCCAAAAGGCACAGAGGGGGAAAGTCAGGACAGCTGGTCCTGCCAGGCAGTAAATGGCCCAACATTGTCATGGAAAGTGTGACCAACAAGTGAGAGTGAAGCAGAGGAAGTTGGGTGCCCGCAAATAAAGATGTGAATTTTTTCCACTGCCCCATTCTGAGAGCCAAAGGCACCACTTTTTCCTGGGGTCCACATGACCACAGTCCACTAGCGATCTTAGAATTAGACTCGAGACTATTCCACCTGCCCTCCGGCTATCTGTCTAGAATGTGGCGGGGGAGGGGGGGGGGGGTTCTCCCCAACTCTGTTGCCAGGGCTGTGTTCAAAAGAATCCAAACTGGTCTGAGGATTTGACCAGCCATCTGAACTCAGCTGAAAGAACCTAGAAAAAGCACCCTAAGCTTCTATCCAATCCTGCACATAGCGCCTGGCTCTTAGGATTCCCAGAAACCTCCCCTCTGCTCCATGTGATAAATCCCACTTTTAAAGGCATGTCTCAGGGACCACAGCTTGGCTGGTGTGACAATTTCCAAGGCAAATCTAGGTTCTGTGCCTACTCTCCTCTTGCTGAGGCTGTGCAGGCAGACTGGTCAGGTGAGTCCCCCACTTCCTGCCAGGCAGGCCCACTCCTCTCACTGCCAAGGTGCTAGTAGTTGGAGCACATAACTGGCCAAGAGATTGTGCCTTCGTGACAGACGCTGTGGTAGGTAAAGTAGCATGGAGGAGTCGTGGGCAGATTCCAGCTCCTCTCTGGGCCTTAAACCCCTGACTACACGGCGTGATGCAACTATATGAACACCAATAGACGCGATGTTCACTCATCCTCTTTTCCCTGTCCTGACATCTCATCTGCTTTTCCTGCCCTATTGCACTGGCAAGGACGCATTTAACCCACGTCAATGAGAGTCTAACAGGTGGTGGCTGAGGTGCTGAACGATTGGGTGCAACCCTCATTGCATCTCATTAGAGCGGAGCTCCAACAGCACCGCCCCCACCCTCTGGGCTCCTCATTAACCAGTGCGTTGTGCTTCTGTGTTTGCCTGAATTCTCACTTGCATTGTCCAATTGGCTTGTCCCTCCGCTGTGGGTACCATCTGAACCATCACAGGTTGTCTCAGAGGCATCCTGGGCTAAAGGTCATTACAAAAACCAGCCGCCAGTCTGGGAATGTCCTAAGAGGGTTTAGATGACAAAGAAGACTGGTCCCTCCCCCAGAGAAGGTAACAGTGTGGACAAGGACAAAGAGAAAGCAAATCTTGGAGAAGGAATGGAGACGGGTTGATGTGACTGGAATCTGAGGTGAAGGAAGGGCAGGGGTGTGAGATAAGCCCAGCAAGCTGGTCTTGAGGACAAGCGGTGGTGTTGATCTTACTGGGGAAGACCACAGGAGCCCTTGAAGGCTCTTAGCAAGGATGAAGCTGCACAGCTGCTTTAGGAAGAAGAGGCTGTGGTTGCAACAAAGGAAGAGGAAGACCTTAAAATTAGGCCCACCCTCTCATGACATGCTACTCTCCTGAGGTCCGGGGGTGCCTCTGGAGGGAAAGGACAACTTCCTTTCCTTAGTCTGGCTGAGGAGATAAGGGGGTGAGGACAGGAAGTTGCCTTAAGGAGTTAGCAGCATGGCTTAACGTCCCAGGCCTGGCCACGGTAAAGCCAGCCTATATGCAAGGGGAAGAGGCAGAAAATACAAAAAACAAACAAACAAAAAAATAACAACAAAAAAAACAAAGCAAAACTCCATTTGGCACAAAATGTACAAGTGTCCTAGGCTGGCCTGGCCTAGGGACCAAAATGCCTCTCTCTGTTGTCCCCTGATGACAAGCCCCATTCCTTTGACCCTATAGGCAGCATGTGCCCCTTCTAGGTCAAGTATCATGTGTCTCCACAGTGGACAGCCATTCTAAGTCCAAGCCAGATGTGGTGGCACACGCCTTTAATCCCAGCACTTGGGAGGCAGAAGCAGGCAGATCGCTGTGAGTTTGAGGCCAGCCTGGTCTACAAAGTGAGTCTAGGACAGCCAAGGCTACACAGAGAAACCCTGTCTCAAAAAACCAAACAAAAAACAAAAACAAAAAACAAAAAAACAAGCCCAGGATAGCCAGGACTGTTACACAGAGAAACTGTATCTTGAAAAACCTAAAATAATAATAACAATAACAACAATAGTAAAAATCATTATGTAGGGGGCTGGAGAGATGGCTCAGTGGTTAAGAGCACCGCCTACTCTTCCAAAGGTCCTGAGTTCAATTCCCAGCAACCACATGGTGGCTCACAACCATCTATAATGTAACCTGATGCCCTCTTCTGACCTGCAGGTATACAAGCAGACAACACTGTATACATAATAATAAATAAATCTTTAAAAAAAAATCATTATGTAAATATCTGTGTTTTCTGAAGGTCTTAGGTGACCCCTGTAAAAGCATCACTTGATGCCCCGCTTCCAAAAGGTTGTAACCCACAGGTTGAGAACCATTGCTCTATCATCCTAGGTGGCCACTCTCAAGAGTGCCCACCAGATAGAGAATCAGGAGGAAAACAATAGCCAGGGTTCTGGTGAGAGCCACATAGGGCTGTTAGAGCCCTGAAGATCCTGGGAACACCCAGGAGTGAGCTGAAAGGGGAGGGACAGAACAAGCGAGAATTCAGAGGCCTGCTCCTGTTGTGAGCAGAGAACCAGATGTGTCCCCAAGGGTCCCCCATGGAGGCAGGAAGTGATCAGAAAAGGCCTGAAGACATGAGGATAAAGCAGGATGGGGGAGCAGCTAGAGGAGGTGATAGGAGACATGAGGAGTTCTTGGAGGACCATCTCAGAGACAGAAGAAGAGGATATGAGGGTGATTCCAGGCCAATGGGCTGATACCAGGAGGAGCAATGGAATATGCCAGAATATTCAAACAATACACCCAGGGTAGGGAAGGGTACCAGATGACTTAGGGGTGTCCCACTCTGAACCCCTGCCTGGAATCAAAGGGATTCCCACCTGTCCTCCCAAAGTGGCTAACCAAGGGGAGGCCTGGGGCTTAAGACAATAGACTCAGCCAGGCGGTGGCACCCGCCTTTAATCCCAGCACTAGGAAGGCAGAGGCAGGAGGATCTCTGTGTTGGAGGCCAGCCTAGTCTACAGAGTGAGCTCCAGGACAGCCAGGGCTACACAGAGAAACCCTGTCTCAAAAAAAAAAAAAAAAAAAAGACAAGAGTCAAAGCAGTGCTCAGCAGTGGGGCTGAGGACACCCAAAGTGTCTGCAACAAGGTGCTTGTGGACCCCACCCCACCCCAGAAAAAAAGATGGTAAGGTTCTCAAGCCTGTGAGCCTGAGTGTATTTTGTTTTGATTTTGTAAGATTTGGACCCAGCCTCCTGAGTGCAGGGACTAAAGGAATGCACTACCCCACCTGTGTGAAGGGACCAACTCTAAAGAGTTTAGGGCATAGCCTCCCTGTGGTGCAGATCCTCCTCAGCTGCCCTGATGACAGCCACATCCCTGCCTGGCATGGAGGCTCCTCCCATCTCAACGCCTTGGGTCTGGGCTCTGCTGCATCTAAGAGAAATCAGGGTTGTGGCCCCAGTGCCAGCCACAGAGCTCATGTGGAAGGCCTTTCTCCCCAGGAGCCATGTTTTCCATCTCCTTCCGTGGGAGTTATGCACTAACAGTCGCCTCAGGTCCCTCTGCAATTCCCACCATCGTTTGGGTTAATTAACCTCAGTAAGTCTGTGCTGAACACACCCTGGTTCCCAACCCAATAGGTAGCCCCTGATTCTACCAGAGCCTGTCTTCTACTTCCAGATACCAGAAGCCCCAATAGACCCCTAGCTGGCATTTTACTGACTCGTAGGAGTGAAGAGACAGACTGAGCTCAGGCAGATCAAGGTACTCTTATGGCTCCATCAGAAAACCATCTCTTTGCAGCACTGGGGATCAAAGCCGGGCTTTGGCTGTGCGGTGGTGGCACACTTGGGAGGCGGAGGCAGGTGGAGCTCTGTGAGTTCAAGGCCAGCCTGCTCTACATAGTGAGTTTCAGGACAGCCAGGGCTACACAGAGAAATCCTGTCTTAGAATCCAAAAACAAAATAAGGCTTTGCACATGTCAGCAGGTGCTCTACCATTAAAGTGTATAACCCAGACCAGAAATACTCCATCTCCTCTATGCTGTGACACCCTCTTCCTCCTCCTCTTCTCTTGCCTCCTCTTCACCTCACATCACATAATTCAGCTGACCTCAAACTCTCAATCCTCTTGCCTGGAGTGTCCTGAACCCTGAGTTTCTGAGCCTGTCTGTGTTGCCATGTTATCCTTGTAGCAACAAGCAAGATGGCTGCCAGCCCTCAGCAGATGACAGAGTGAAAATGTTCCCCCCACCCTGTTTTAACAACATAAGTCAATATATCTGGTTAGAGGTGTTCTAGTCAATGCTACCTCTGAGACAACCAATCTCTGTGGCCAGGGAACTAAAGGTGTCTCGTTGTCTAAGACAGTCACACCCTGGCCTCTGGATCTCAGAAACAAGATCATATCTAGGGCGGCCAGAGAATGGGAAGGGAAAGAAAGGGACAGTTCTCAAGATGAAAACCCAAGAAGAGAGGATGCTGGTTGTAGGGCCCACTTCCTGGATCCTGGGAGTGGGCCGTTACGTCCATGTGGGGCTGAGAGCATTACCTTGCCCTCCCTTCTCTTCTTCCTCCTTTCTTCTAAGCATAGATATACTACATTTCCCAGTTCCTCTTGCGACTGGACTACAGCCTGCAGACTTTAGGAGGAAATGACATCATCACTCCCCAGGTCTGGCTTATGAAAACCTCCTACGACTGGGACCGTGTTCTTCCTCCCTCCTTGGCTCCATGACCTTGCCACCACAATGAAGAAGGCAGAGCCACCACAAAAAAAGCACTTGTGTCTCAGGGTCGCCAGGCAAGTGTTCAGTAGGCTGCATGCTCTGCACCATCAGAAGCAAACTTTTGTAGCCTGTAGTCCTGATGTCTTTATTTTGGGATAACTTTGTTGTGGCAGTTGACTTACCCTAACAAATACACCTGAACAAAGTGAGGCCCAGAAGTGTGAAGCACCTTGTCCGAGGCCACACAGCCTAGAAGACTTGAAGCTCCTTGCCTTAGAAACCAAACCAGGCTGGGCTGAGCACTCGGGAGGAAGAGGCAGGTGAATCTCTGAGTATGAGGCCAGCCAAACCTACACAGAGAAACTTTGGCTCAAAAACAAAACAAACAAAAAACCCAACCAACAAAACAAACAAACAAACAAACAACAGAAAAGGACTACAAATGTCCAGAAATCTGTTCAAATACAGGCATGTCAATAGAAGGACATCACCTCGGGCCCCACAAACAGGGTGCCTCCCTGTCTCTCCCCCCCACTCTCTCTCCCTCTCCCCACTCTCTGGATCTTTCTCAGCTCACTGCTCTCCTGTACTTAACTTTCCCTGCTTTTCCACCAGACACAACCCTGAGCCATACCCTCATGACCTCTGCTCTAAACACTGGTTCCCTCCTGGTAGGACCTCGGGCCTAAGGCTTAAACTGTCAGGAAAGAATCCTCTTGGCTCACTTCATCCTGTTTGTACTGTTAGGTCCGGAGTTCTCTTCCCCTTGGTGTGTGTGTGGCGGAGGGGGTTTGGGGGTGGAGGGTATACAGGTGGCTTCGGCTGCCTCCCAGGAATCCCTCTTCATTCCCAAATAGAGAAGTGTTCTTTAACATCTCTCCTGGAGTACCTCAGGCCCCTAACACCCACTCGGCTTCCAAGGAATCCTTTCTACCTCAACCTGTTGCCCTTCTCCCAGACCTGACCCCTACCCAGCAAGCTGAAGCCAGAAACTCTGGGTCAGATGTGACTCCACTTTTCTTTGCCCCACCCCCCACCCATCACTTCTCCATATTAGCTCCGTGGAAGAATTTTCTAGAAAGCAAATATGATCCTATCTCACATTGCTTAAAAGCCTTGAGGCCAAGACTAGGGTAATCAAGGTCCCTGATTTATCTTCCAGACCGCCACCTCCTGTTCCCACAATGTAGCTGTGCTGGGTCTGGGTCTTTGTCTTCCACAGAAGGCTGATGTTTCTCTCATTTAATCCAAACAGCTTGTGACTGCTTTCGACACCCTCTTCATGTGTCCAAACCCTCCCAGGGAACACCTGCCTCCTCCTGGCTATCCTGGCCCCTCACATGAGGCAGCCAGGCGAGATTCTTCTGGCGAACTGCCACCATCTGGCCTGTGGGAGAGTTAGAAAGATCTGGGACTAGCTAGGCCTGGAGCTGTGAGGCCATGACAGCTGCTGGAAAGTGAGGAGAACAGAGCTGCCCTTTGGACAACCTGCTCGTGACCATGCCACCATAGCCTTGAGCTATCTGTCTAGGTGCAGGCAGAGGACAGAATTAGAAACACAGAAACGATGGGCAGGGGGTTGGAGCGTGTGTGGGACTTGGAGAAAGTGCAGAGGGGTGCTCAGAAGCCCTGATGAGGACAGCTGAGCAAGTGGGCACACTGCCAGGTAGGAACCACCGTTTAACTCTGCCCATGGTGGTTTGAAGACAGGGTGGAGTGGGCTGGAGAAAAGGGTAGGACTGCAAGAGCAAACAATCAGGCCTCAGGGCCCTACCTTCTAGCAAACTCCAACTCACAGCTGTGGATGGAAGAGCGGGAGAGGTTAAGGGGTTAATGTCCCCTAAGGTCAGCAGAGCAGGAATCAGCCCTAAGGACACGTGTGCTGGGGAGGAAGTAGGGGTCTGCAGCTTGAATGCCTACAGCTTCATGTCTCGGATCCAGGTCTCTAGGATGGAGGTCTCTAGTGCGGAGCTATCCCTGGGTGGCTGTAGATAGCACAGTCTTACAGAGTTCTCTAACAGCTTGCAAATGGAGAGAGCCGGTCTGTGTGCTGTCCTGGTCAGAAGGAAAGGGATGGAGGAAGACACCCGGACATGTTGGAGTTGAAACTTAAAATGTCAGACTAGGAGGCCAAGCATGGTAGCATCCACGTGTAATCCTAATACCCTGGAAGCTGAGGCAGGAGGATTGCCAAGAGTTCGAAGACAGCCTGCACTACATAGCAAGACCCTGTCTCAAAACAAACACCAAGTAAATAAAATGTCATTTGGAAGAAGACACGGGTATAAAAGCACCATTCCTTCTTGCTACACCAGCTGAGGCGCAGCTGATGTCAGAGAGTCTGGACAGCCCTTCCAAAGCCATTAAAAGGCCCAACCTGACCCTGTCCTCAACCATTCAATATTCGGAAGGCATAAAGAGGTGGAAGCGCAGGGTGAAAAACTCCCGGCTCTAGGGTGCCCTAGGTCAGAGCACATGGATGCCGTGGGGCCCAGGTGCAAAGAGGTATGAGCTATCCTGGCAGCCGTGGCGACCCAGACATCGCCCTGAGTTCAATGGCGGGAGGAGCAGAGCTCACCTTCCAAAAGCTCCCCCTCTTAATAGGTGAGTGGTCTCTGTCTTCTCCCTCCTCCTCAGGCCTGCAGCCATTGGGCATTCCCTGGCAGTGCTGGTATTGGAGGTTTCCCTTTGTCCCTGTTCCTCCATCTTTCAGGGTCCTGGGCACCCTAAGCAGGTAACCCCTCTGCCTCGCTCCTGCTCTTGGGGGATCTCCCTGAATCCCCACCCGCACCATTCACCTGCGGGGCTGAACAGCTGGGTGCTCTTTACCTTTCTCCCTCCCTCCTGGGGCCTTTCTTAGGGTCTTAGAGACGCGAGTGCATAAGGAATGACCACTCATTGCAGGACCTTTGGGAAAGTGTAAAGCGCACACATTCAGCACCGGAGGAGGAAAGAAAGCATCAGGTGGCTTCCTCCGCAAGAGACTCCCGAGTGCACAGCGTCTGCTTCCCGAAGACCCTGAGTGGGGGGGGGCACCCTATGGACAGCAGCAGTTTGCCCTGCTCCTAGTTCGAGGCTTCCTAGCCTCAGCTTCAGGCCCGGGTTCGGTAGGACTGGAGGCGGCGGACTCGGTCCCCCGACTACCTCCCCCGCGCAGGGCGGGGCGGGCGGTGGCTGCGAGGGCGGCCGGAAGGGGTGTGGATGCGGGGCGGGTCCCGCGCCGCCCCGCCCAGGGGACGGAGCCCCCGGCGCAGCATCCTGGCGCTGGCCCGGCCGCCTGCAGCCACTGCCGTCGGGGAAGGTCCCAGCACGGTCATGGCCCCGCGAGGCGCTGGGCCCGGCCCAAGCGCATATAACCCGGCGCAGTAGCCCGGAGGAGAGGCAGCCTGGACGTCGCGGACGGACTGGCGGGCAGCATGGAGGAGGCGCACCTGCTCTCGGCTGCGGACGTGCTGCGCGGCTTCTCGGTGACCGCCGAGGGAGGCTTGAGCCAGGAGCAGGTGGCAGACGCGCGGGAGCGCTACGGCCCCAACGGTGAGCGCGGGTCCCCGCCCTGCGGTGGGGAGCGGTTGTCCCCCTCCTGGCAGGAAGCTGGGGCTCCATAAGCCTCACAGATGCGCGTGGGGCAACTGGCGGGGCCGCCTGGCCTCCTTCGCGGAAGAGGGCGGGTCTGGCTGCCTCCCTACTCCCCGTCACGATGCACCCCTGCAAACCTTAGCCCATTCTGTCCGAGGGCCTCTCTGGATGCCCGCACCCGCGCTGCTGTGCGACCCGCGGGCACCCTGCAGGTGCAAGCTCTCAGGGACGCTAGCCAGGGACTCCGAAGCCCAGCCTATCAACTGGCTCCGATGTCTCCCCGGAAAGTTCAATAAGGCGCCTGAGACGGAGCAGGTTGTCAGCTGTCAGCTTTGGTGCTCTTAAGCCCAGTCCCAGGTCTTCCTCTTTGTGCAACCTCAAGCGGATGTGGCTGGCGGGAGTTGATGTGGGTTTGAACTGCTGGGGCAAAGACCCACCTTCCTGGGGGGGGCAGGTCGGAGGTCTGCAGGCGCTCCCTAGGAGGCTTCTCCCCAGCTGGTGGTCTTGGAGCGGTTCCTACCCCATCTCTGGGCACAGAGGGAGCCCATGCACCCTTGCAGTTCACTGAGAAGAGGTATGGCTTCCTCACCTCCCTCAAAGGAGCATGGGATTCTCCTTCCTGCCAAAAGCCTCACCGATGCCAGTAGACTGCACCCAGATGTGGCTCACACATTGCTAGGAGCCTGGAAGCAGGCATGCAGAGGTCCCCTGCAGTGTCCTGAGCAGGACCTGTCACTCCTGGCCCAAGGCCACAGCACCTGTAGGCCTAAATGGTTCAGAGAGAGAGACACAGAGACAGAGACAGAGACACACAGAGAGAGATAGAGAGAGACAGAGGGAGAGAGAGAGACAGAGGGAGAGAGACAGTGAGAGAGACACACACACAGAGACAGAGACAGAGAGAGGCACAGAGACACACACAGAGTCACACAGACACACACAGACCACACAGAAAGAGAGACACACAGAGAGAGACACATAGACACACATACACACACACACACACACACACACACAGAGACAGAGACAGAGACACACAGACACAGAGACAAAGAGACAGAGAGAGAGAATCCCATCCACCCCAAACTTGTATCTTTTTTGGAGCGCCTTGCCCTTCTTGTCCTTTCAGAGTTGCAATGCGCTGGGGGAACCAGCGGGAACCACGGTCTGGCCTGGGCGTCCTTCTTGCTCAGACCAGGCTGGGAAACTAGGAAGAACCGTCAGAAACGGTGCTTTGGGTTTGTATTGGTTTATGAAAAAACCCACCTCTTATGTAAATATTATCTTTCTGGAGCAGAAATCCTTTTTCAAAAAAATTAGTTGCTATATTTAGTTGAGCTGTGGGAGGAACTAGGAGATAAATATTATTTAATATCCCCCATTAATGACTGGGCAGTGAGGGTGTCCTTTGCCGAAGGAAGACAGGAGTAGCGCATCTGCCCTGACTCTGAGGGGGTGGAAGGCAGGTCTGGGGTCTGCAGTCTGTATGATGTGACTGTGGTGCTTGGCTCTCATACGAAGGTAGAGGCTCCGTCAGCCTTTAGTTCTGCCCCAGGTTACACGGAGTCTGTCCCTGGGGGGCTCTGGCTCACGCCTTCACTGGGCCAGAAGAGGAGATAAGCAGGAGAGAGGGAGCCCCCAGCCCTCTTACATCATGTAGTTTTGTTTGGTGAGGGAATCTCAGGGTGTATTGATGTGCATGGTGCTGAGAGAGGACACTGGCTCGGTGTGGTGTGAAAGGACATGGCGGAAAGGTTGGCAGGGTGTTTCAGGAGCCTCTGCAATGAAGCTCCGGCTTCCTCAAGCCAGGCACAGGTCTCGGCACTTTCACCAACGAACTCATTTCATCTTCCAAACAACTCTGACTTAAGGACTTTGTTGCCCCACACACACCCCCAAGCCCCCCACTCCACCCCCCACCCCACCCCACCCCCGTTTCACTGAGGAGGTGAACGAGACACTGGAAGCTTAAGTAACTTGCCAAGGTCACAGTTGGTGGTAGAGTTGGAGCCTCTCTTTAGGTCCCAGTTTTTCCTGGGATCAGGCAGTCACAGGTTCCACCCCCACCCCTACCCCACCCCCACCTCCCCAACCCCCGGGCCGGCACCAGTACTAGGTGTTGGGGTTGTCTGGGAAGCAACTATTCCTGCTTCATTCCTCTGCTGGGTCCCTCTCATCCCTGGCTTGTTCTTCAGCTGAGCAGAGGGGAACCAGCTGTCCCTCCCTGCCTCCTGATCACTGCCTGGGGATGGAGAGGGCCTTGGGTGTCCCCCAGTTTCTGCTCAGCCTCTGGCATGGAGCTGGTAGGGGTGAGCACCCTATCTGTGCTCTGTCCTACGGCGGCCACTTGAACATTCTGCCTTGGCTTCCTTGTTGTGGGGCTACATACAGTGGAGCCCATGTCAGGGTTGTTTGTGCACAGTTAGTGAGGTCACTTACGTACAGTCATCCTGTCCTGTAGCCAGGAGGTGGGGCTGGGCTCTGGGCCAGAAGCTGGGTGATAGGGTGGGCAGGGTGTGCAGGCAAAGGGGACACCCCAGGGACTAGTGTTCCCCCTACCCCAGGCAGCATGCACCTGCAAGATTGTCAACGCTGGAAACCACAAGGAAGTCATTTGCTTAAGTCCTCCAAAGTTTGCAAATTCTGCCTGGGGTGGAGAAAAGGTGGGGGCCCTGGGAGATCTCACCCTGCCGACTCCTCCCTTCCCTGATTGAAAACCTCAGAGCCTGCTAGGAGCTTCACACAGCTATAGAACAGACCAGCCAGGAGGTCAGACACACATGAAAACACACCAGCCTCAGTAGCCTTGCTAGCTTGGAACTTGGGATTTTTCCTGCTTCAGTCTCCTGAGGGCTACGGTTATAGACCTGTGCCACCATGCTCAGCTTGAGTGATGTTTTATTTTGTTTGTTTTGGGTTTTTGTTTTCTTTTGTTTGTTTTTCTAGACAGGGTTTCTCTGGGTAGCCTTAGCTGTCCTGGAACTTCCTTTGTAGGCCAGGGTGGCCTTAAACGCATTCAGAGATCCTCCTGCCTCTGCTGGGATTAAAGGTGTGAGCCATCACCTCCAGCCTTTTTGTTTGTTTGTTTGTTTGTTTGTTTTTCTTTTAACTGTGATCAGGATTGACCCAGAGCCTTTCACATGCCAGGCAAGCTTTCTAACCACTGAGGTACATCCCTAATCCTACACTTATTTTTAAATGAAAGGCTATACAAAGTATAATTTTCAAAGGGTTCAAAAATATACAGTAAGGTCTCCCCAACAAGCCCATTCCCAGGCACCACCTCCTTTGTGGACACACAGAGGGGTGCGGAGGGGGTGGAGGGGCCGGGGCTAGGATACAGGGTTGTTTTTTACAGGGAAGGAGGTAGCCTGGTTGTGCTGGTCCTTTTGGCTAGAGCTCTTGGAGACATGTCCTAGGCAGCCTCTGAGTTTCCTTGTGCCTTCACAAGGTGTCACCATAGCAGGCTGCAGTTTCTTCACCCCGTTTCCCATGGCTGCTAGGTGGTTTGTGGTGTTTGCTGTTGCACACAGCATTATAAGGAACCCTCTATCCCTACGTCATGTCACCAAGGTACTGCGAGGGGCATTCCAGGACAAGCTCCTAGTGGAAGTGGTGAGCAAAAGTGTAGTGTTTTCACTTTTAGGCTCTGTGGCTGAGTGGCTGCCCATGGGGGGTGGGTGTAACAGTCAACCCACCCACTTCACCGTCTAGCCAGTGGTGTCAAAGCCCATACTTGACCTGAGCTGATCTGACAGGAAAGTTCCTTTTATGGCTTTCCTTGCATTTTTGTTTTTTGTTTTTGTTTTTGTTTTGTTTTGTTTTCTGTTTTCAAATCAGGTTCAGCATCTTTGGCTGCTCAGAAGCCATCTGACATCTGTATGTCCCTAAACAGCTCAGGCCAAAGCTAGAGGCTAGATCGTGTTTGGCTCATCCTGACACAAACACTGACCCCTGAGGACCCTGGAGAGCCAAGGATGTTGGGTTGGGTGAAATCCCAGGAGGGATCAACAGTGCCTTGGCTGTGACCTTGTTTCCTGCTTTCACCTCAGGCCCCAGCTGGCACCAGAAATAGGGGAAGCCCATATGCATGACCCCAGGAAACAGGTCAGTGAAGGGCATGACAGGCACGGCCTCACGCTCCAGCTGACCTCTGGGATACCATTTGGGTCCCAGCATCTTCAGCATAGCTGAGGTAGGACCCCACCTCCATCTCCTAAGTGCCTCTTAGGATCTGAAACTGCCTCTGTTGGGCGATATGTTACCTGTAGCCATTTTGGGCTTCGCCCTAGTTGTCACATCTCTGTCCCCATACTGAGGCTGCCAAGGGACAGTGTCAGTCCTGCACCCAGGACCTCTCACCCCTGCATACCCTGAGCAGGATGGGCTCTGCCCTGTGATGTGGCAAGATACACAGGTGTTGACAAGCCTTTCACCACCAGCTCCGGGTAGGCTCATGTGCCTCTCTGCAGCACAGAAACCACCTCCCTCTGGGTCCCTCAGTTGTCCCCCTCAGAGCCAGGCCATCCACTCTAGGTGGACCTTGGAGACCGGGCAGAGCCAGGTGGGTTGGGCGGGCCCTGCCTGGCTAAAGTCTCTCCCTGCCTCGCTGCAAGTGACAATTTAATTGCTCTGTAAATTTGCCTTGGAGGAAGACCTTGGTGAGTGCCTGCCTCTCCCAGCTGCAACTGACATTTAGAAGCTGAAATTCCAGTTGTCAATGTTGAGAGAAGGAAGGATATTGGAGGGGGAAATTAGAGGCACAGGTGGTGCGTGGAGCCCAGGGTGGGAGGTAGGGGTACAGCCCAGTGGTGTGCCTGGCTCTGTACTCTCTGGTCTATAGCTCCTGGGTGTGGGCAGCCCCCGTCTCTGGCCTGAGCAACAGAGTAAACAATGGCCGTGGGGCAGCAGGTGGGGACATGACTACACAGTGTGGTTCCAGGGATGCCTTAGCCTGCCTTGGAGCTACAGTCTAGTGGCAGGAGGCCCAGTACTAACACCTGGTTAAAAACTGGTGTAGTGACAAGGTGGTGGCCCTCATGAGGCCTCTCAATTGGTTGTAGAGAAACATACATGTAACATAGGGATGACTCTGGAAGAGCAGGCTGGGTAGATCAGGAAAAGTCTCAGAAGCTGCTGTCAGGCTCTGACGCTCTTGAGTCAGAGGCAGGGGCTCCGTGCTGTGTGCCAGGCGCTGCTGTTCCTGGTGCTGGAGATGTCGGATTGGCCAAGTCCTGCTTTGGAGGTGACAGTTGGATCGCTGTCAGAGTGCCGATGTCTGGTGATTGTGCTGTGTCCCTCTCAGGAGCTTTCTGCCAACCAGGTGACTTTCAGTCAGCCACAAGAGGTATTCCCATCATTACAGCCTTTATGCAGAAAGAGAAACAGATGCGGGGCCCATGAGGCCTGCCAGTGGCCTTAGCATAACAAGAATTAGATCAGGATTTGAAATCGCATCCTTGGAACCAAATTCCATGTCCTGAGTCTCTTTGTGTGAAACTCAGGGGTCCCATGCCTGGGCTGGTGTAGTGGGGATATGGTCCTATCAGGTCACTCACTGCCTTTGCCCTGTGTAGCTGTTGATACTATGGGGGGCAGGGCATGCATCCCTCAGTCCTTAGGATCTGCTGGGGACTTTTGCAGGCCTGGCCTTCCTCTGTAACCCTTGGGACTTGCTCATGTGAAGGAGGGAATCAGGCCTCCCACGGTCGTAGTAGAATTCAGATTTGAAGCAGAGCAGAACTGAGTAAGTAGGATGTAATGGCCCCCAAGCCCCACTTGTGAGGACAGCAGATCCTCTAGGACCAGGTGATCTGGGCAGCTAGATCTGGGCTTGCTACAGAGGAATGGGGCGTCCAGGTGAATATGCAGGATCCCAAGGTTTTTCAGGAACCAGGGAGAGGAAGGCAGGACTTCCTAAGAGTCATCACAGGAGGCCCAGAGCAGAGGTTGAGGGTCAGAAGGCCTGGGCATAGCGATGTCCCCTGACACTTTCCAGAATAGCGTGGGCAAACTGGTAGCTGGGCAGCTGGTGTGGCCCGTGCCGGCTGCTGGCGTTAGATCTGCAGTACACCTTGCAGGCTGTATGCCAGTCTTCCTGTTTATCCTCTGGACAAAGTATAGTAAGGCCATCTGTTTGGTCATAGTAGATATGGATCCTGACGTTGTTGGAATTTGTCACAATAGCCCCTTTTCGGAAGCTGTGGCCACACCATCTTTCCTGTCCGAGTCAGTTGCTTGCCAGATTAAAGTCTTCTGTGCCATGGGCAGGGGTCAGTACAGCCTCCCCCACCCCATCCCCTGACCACTGGGCTGGCTGAGCCTTTCTTGGAGTGGGTGGAGGGAACCTAGTTGTACAAGCTGGGCTGGGTAGAGGCCAATCATTGCATTAACAATTTCAAAATCTCGGTAGCTAGCCAGCTATGGTGGTGCCCACCTGGAAACCCAGGTGGCTGATGCTGGTGGCTCCTGAGTTCCAGGCAGCCTAGGCTATACTCATAAACTAACCGAACAAGAAAGCAGCCTCAAACACAAGCCTCTCAGTGTCCTAAGATGACAGGGTCTCACTTCCTGCTGTGTAGGGTGGCAAGTTGGTTATCTGTGATGTGAGGTGACATACCACCCTCTGACTCACGGGTTACCGACACTATAGTGGAAGGCCAGTATCCCAGATCAGGTTGTCCATGGTGACAGCCAGCTAGCTGCCTCATGTGGATACTTAAGTTTAAATGAATTAAGTCAATAAAATTTAAAATGTCACCCTCAGCCACATCAGCCATGTTCCCGAGACTCTGTGTCTACACGTGGCTAGTGAGTGCTGTGCCAGATGGGACAGAGACTCCATCCGTATCCTCACAGAACCGTCTGTGGGACAGCGACCCTTAGGGAGCCTTGAACCAAAAACCCAGTCTGCCAACTGGGAACTAACACACATCCTTCTTTTGGAAACTCTCCTGGGCTGAGAAGTGCATGGTTGCAGTGTGGCCTTGAGGGTGGGAGGTGGGGAAACAGAAGAAGATGAAGAAATGTGATGGCTTTTAAAGAGTGGGTCTCTGTGGGTCAGTGACCCAGAGGGGGAGATTCAGGTAGGCAAGTAGAAAAGGGGAGCTGGGGGATACCCCTAGGCAGGCAGAATGCACCTGCAAACTAGAACTGGTGTGTGTGTGCCTGTGACATATGTCCTGTCCCCAAGCCTGTTCCCTGATCCTGCCCAATGTTTATAATAAGGAACAAGGCAGCAGGGCGCGGTGGGTGGGGGCTTGTCTTACAGCAAAAGACCAGAGAGAGACAGCATGAGGAAGTCGAGCTGACTGCTCTTCTCTTGGCCATGAGTTTTAGTAAGGTAAGAGACTGCTGGATAGAGCCCAGTAGAAGCTGCTAATATGTGCTGTGGGGTGGGCACTGCTTTGTTTGGTGCAGGGGCATGGCTAAGATGACCTCTAAGGAACTCTGCTCCATTGGAGAACTGGCCCAGAAACCAGGCCTGGACCTCCCCCTACCTTTCCTGTTCGCTTCAGTTAAATAGATCAGAAGGGAAAGTCTGTTTGATTTTAATCTCAATGCAGGACACTGGAGATTACATTTTCCGTGGAAAAATGTCAGCCATTGCCTAAAATAGGACTTTAGAGAAAACGCTAGAAAGTGTATTTTTAGGTTATGTGTTTTCCTCTTGCAGCCCTGGGGCCAGTGGCTGCTTGCTGCTGTCCACGGCTCAGCTGACAGGTGCAGACCCCAAACTTCCCTGGCGCATGGTTTGGGGAAAGAGTTCCCACAGGAAAAAAGAAATATCTGTGTGGCCAAGAACATGTGGACAAATGTGAGGAACTGGACCACAGTCAGGAAATAGAAAGGGGAGGGTGGGAGGCTCAGAGTCCTGGGCGCCTCTGAGGCTTCCAGCCTATGAGTTGCCGAGGGCAGAAGGAGGCAGAGTTCAGAGAGACTGGCCGTGTGGGGGCTTCGGCCAGCTTCAGCCGTGGGAGCCACCGGCACAGCTCAACACAGAGACTGACTTGCTGTGGCACTTGCTCCAGCTGTTTGTCCACTCTTAACCTCTGTCCTTATATATGTGAGCTAGGCCTGCAACCTCCTCCACGTGCCTCTGCTGGGAGGCTGCTAGGAAAAGTTTAAAAATCCAGGTGCCCAAAGCAGCTGGCCAGCTGGTGTAAAATTGATTCAAGAATTGTACGGGATAAAAAGTTTGGCATAGGGGCTGGAGAGATGGCTCAGTAGTTAAATGCACTGGCTGCCCTTGCAGAGGACCCAGGTCTAATGTCCAGCACACACTGTAACTCTAGTTCCAGGAACTCTGATGTCCTCTTCTGGCCTCTTTGAGCAGTAGGCATGGATGTGGCACACAAGCAACACACTTACACATAAAACATAGAAATTAAAAGTAAACTTTTAAAAGAAGTTAGGCAGGCAAACTGAGGCAGGTGCTGCTAGTGATTAGAGACAGCATTCTTCACAGTGTTGTATGGGACTGGACACACGAGGACCATCCTCCTTGAATTGACCCCTGAATGGACCCAAACATGGCTGATTCCTTGATGTTTAGAAATCCTAGGAGTGGCACTTGGGAGGCAGAGGCAGACAGATCTCTATGAGTTCGAGGTCAGCCTGGTCTACAAAGTGAGTCCAAGGCTACACAGAGAAACCCTGTTGAAGGAAAGAAAGAAAGAAAGAAAGAAAGAAAGAAAGAAAGAAAGAAAGAAAGAAAGAAAGAAAGAAA
>OU015746.1:46606256-46628475 GCA_907169655.1 Acomys percivali | reverse complement strand
AAAGAAAGAAAGAAAGAAAGAAAGAAAGAAAGAAAGAAAGAAAGAAATACTCGGAGTGTGCAGGGAAGCTGGGTGGATGGGATTCCGAGGTCGTCTTTTCCTTGGCATCAGGAGGAGCAGATAGATTGGAGTCAAATAAGCATTGAGAACCTGTTAAGCCTGCAGGGAGGCTCTGGTCAGGGTTGGCAGCCATACAAGGAAGATCCAAGCCGTGGGGTTATGGGAACTACAGACTCTGTGACCTTGAATTCTTTCTCTTCTCCAGGCCTCAATTTCACTTGTATGATAAAGGGAGGGGCTGGAAGCCCCTGCTTCCCCTCTGGTCTCATTGTAAGGGGAGCCAGGCCACACTAGACATGTAACAGAGTCGGGTGGTGTAAAAGGTAGCTGTTGAGCTTGACTCTGACCTCAGAGCTAGGAAGACACGTGAGACACTAAGGTGTGCCCAGTGAGTTCCATTGGAGAGCCTTCCAGACTCCAGAAGGTCCTAGTAGTAACCAGTCTCCTCTCTCTCTTCCTGTTGCTGTGGCTGCCTGGATCCCACAGAGCTCCCTACTGAGGAAGGTGAGTGGGGTGCGGAGACTGCAGTCAGGCTGTGACACCCCATCCCAGAACAGGGAGAGGGTCTCTAAAAGTCCCTAGTTCTGAGTGGGGAGGGTGATGAGGGTGGGTGACCAAGGACTTGGGGCCTCACATTCTCTCTTGTTCCAGGGAAGTCCCTGTGGGAGCTGGTGCTGGAGCAGTTTGAAGACCTCCTGGTGCGCATCCTGCTGCTGGCGGCCCTGGTCTCCTTCGTAAGTAAGCCCTCCCTTGCCATCCTGTGAGCCAGGTCCTGCCGGTCCCCAGAGCCGTAGGCTGCTCTCCTCTCAGACATGGACACTTCTCAGGCTTCAGCTGCTCCACACTGAACCCCTGGCTCCCACCTGAAAACCTCTAACCCATTTATGCCCTGGTGCAGATGGCTTTCCAAGCCCCAAGCCTGCCTGACCTGTCCCTGCCCTGGCCAGGGTCTGTCAACCTCAGCATCCTTGACATTTGAACCAGATAGTTCTGGGTGGGGATGGGAGTGGTCTGATACACTGAGCATCCCTGGCCTCCCTATCAGATACCAGCCTCACCTCCCAGTGACAATCAAATGTGTCTTCAAACATTGCTACATGTCTGTATAAGGGCCAGACTCCCTTTGGGCCCTTGGGCCCTTCTTGGATTCCTCAAACAGACTTTAGCCTCTATCTTGGCTTCTCTTTCTCTCTGCCTTTCGCATTCTTGCCATCTAGACCCCTTCTGGACCGCAGTTCCTGGGCCCAGAGTGGGAGGTTGGGAGGGAGACAATGACTGTCCTCCACAGCTGAGCAGCAGACACAGGCCAATGCAAGGTGCGCAGGTCTGATTCCTGTTCCTGGGGAGGAGACCTCATCTTGGTGACTCAGAGTGTGCAGCCCCATGGGACTGGCTGAAACTGGCTCTTCCTGTCCAGTGGCGATTGGCTCACCTAGTAACCGTCTTTGTGAAAAGTGGAACTCTTAAAGAAGAAAAACTCCATCCATGTCTAAAATGGCAAAGATGAAGGGATTCCTCTACCCTTCCAAGAAAATAGATGGAAACACCGAAGACTTTGGAGGGAGGGGACAGGTCCCCAGTTGGGCCAAGAGGTGGACCAGGGACTTGACCTGAGTCCCATTAAAACTTAGATTCTGCCGTGAGAATGGTGTTCATCTTCCTGGAGGACGCTGAACATGACCACTCACCAGAATCTCGAAGGCTTGTTGACAGTTTCTGCTCAGGATGCCTGGGCTGGCCTGAGTACTTTGGTTCTAACAAGTTCCCGGGAGTGTCTGGGACAGCTAATGGAGGACCATAGTGAAAAGCAGGGAGGACAGGGAGGGGTCTCCAGCTGCCTCTGCCCTCTTGGAGGTTGGTTTGAGTGGGATGAGAGCTGTGGCTACCCCATCTATAAGATGAGCATCCTCCCTCCACCAAGGCCCTCTCTCTAAGCCCAGGATTCTCCAGGGGAGCAGATGGAATTCGGAGTATAAAAGCCAAGGGGCTTATCTCAGGGGCTCCCAGCACAGTCAAGCTGACCAGCTCTGTCTCTGCAGGTTCTGGCCTGGTTCGAGGAGGGTGAGGAGACCACGACTGCCTTTGTGGAACCCCTAGTCATCATGCTGATCCTCGTGGCCAATGCGATTGTGGGAGTGTGGCAGGTGGGAAGTTCTGGGAGCAGGCGGGGCCTTGGGATCTCACATCTGGGAGGTGTACTTTCTCCTTTCAGGTCTTTTTTTTTTTTTTTTTTTGGTTTTTCAAGACAGGGTCTCTCTGTGTAGCCTTGGCTGTCCTGGACTCACTTTGTAGACCAGGCTGGCCTCAAACTCACAGCGATCCGACTACCTCTGCCTCCCGAGTGCTGGGATTAAAGGCGTGCGCCACCACGCCTGGCTTCAGGTCTATCTTAAGCCCCAAAAGTTTTACCCTCAAGGGGAGGCCTCCCGGTACAGCAGAGGGAGACCACCTGCCCACTTCTGTTTTGCAGGAACGCAATGCCGAGAGTGCTATTGAGGCCTTGAAGGAGTATGAGCCCGAGATGGGTAAGGTGATCCGCTCTGACCGCAAGGGCGTTCAGAGGATCCGAGCCCGGGACATCGTCCCTGGGGACATTGTGGAAGTGGCAGGTGGGTATATCTGTCCAGGTCCTTCTCTTTTTATACTTGACAGCAGAGAGCCTTGTTTCTCTCTGTGCCTCCATCATGCAACTGTTGGGCAGATCCAGAGATTCCAGCCTGAGTGGCTGGGATCCGCCTGAAGGGTCATAGCTCAGGACGCCACCTCTGGCCTCAGTCTTGCCTCTGGGAGCCTTTCTGGCTTTGCTGGGGCTGGAGCCCCAGACTACCTTCAGCCGTGCCATTCTCCCTGTGCAGTGGGAGACAAGGTGCCTGCTGACCTCCGCCTCATTGAGATCAAGTCCACCACACTTCGAGTGGACCAGTCCATCCTGACAGGTGAGGCCCAGGGGCTATGGGTGAAATGGGCACGGGGCCAGGTGATGGCTCATGTCCAGGTGGGGCTTCTCATATCCCGTCCTGTAACCAGGGGAATCCGTGTCCGTGACCAAGCATACAGATGCCATTCCAGACCCCCGAGCCGTGAACCAGGACAAGAAGAACATGCTGTTCTCTGTAAGTTTTGGGGATGCTCGGGGCTCGGCCTGGACAGTAATAGTGAGTCCTATAGGAGCCCTGGTGGGATGGCTCAGCTGGTAAAGGTGCTGTCCACCCACCGAGCCTGAGTTTGGTCCCCAAGGCGTGAAGGTTGAAAGGAGATAACTGATTCCCACAGGTTGTCCTCCAGCCTCCACACTCACGGGGTGGCATATGCATGCTTACCCACCCCATACGCACCAAAAAAAAAAAAAAAAAAAAGAAGAAGTAATACTTTTTTTTTCAAGACAGGGTCTCTCTGTGTAGCCCTGGCTGTCCTGGACTCGCTGCTTTGTAGACCAGGCTGGCCTCGAACTCACAGATATCCATCTACCTCTGACTCCCAAGTGCTAGGATTATAGGTGTGTGCCACCAGGCCTGGCTTTGTTTGTCACCTTTTAAATTTTATTTTTATTTAGTGTTTTTGAGACAAAGTCTCGCCGTGTAGTTCCTTCTAGCCTGGAACTACCTTTGAAGATCAGGCTGGCCTCTAACTCAGACATCCACCTGCTGCTGCCTCCTGAGTGTTGGGATTAGAGATGTGCACCACCATGCCTAGCATGTAAATTTTTCTTTTTTTTTTTTTTTACATTTTCAAAATCCCATAGGAATGATCCTCTTGGTTATCAATAATACTAGTAGCCTTAAAAGCTTGTGTTTACTGAGGCCTATTTGCTTGGCATTGGTCTAAGCCATTTAAACTTGATAGTTTTATTTAATCCATACATCAAGCCATTGAAATAAGGTTGTCTGTGTCTTGTTATCTATATTTCCCAGCGAGGAAATAAGAGCTTAAGTCCATTGCCCAAGTTCACACTGAACAAGCAACAGAGTTGAGATCTGAGCTCAGACATCTGGTCTTAGGGATTTCCCTTTCCTGCGAGGATACTGTGCTTAGAGCTAGAGAGGGTCTGGGCTTGCCTTAAGCCACTCAATGGATAGCAGAGTGATGGGGCGAGCTGCGCATCATGTAGACTATGCCCCAGCACATCCAGGCACAGGGGTCTGAGAGCCTCCTGGGAAGTGGACAGGAGTGGAGAGCATCATGGGTCCTCAGAGCTCCTGCAGGGAGCCCTGCCCACCAGCATGGGCAGGTGAGCTGCTTTGAATGGGGAGGGAGGCGTGGCTTGCTCTGGGTCTTTGCTTTAGTTGTGAGCAGCTAGCAGGGTAAAGCTGCATTGATCTGGGTGAAGGAAAGGCAGGGTTGCCTGCCACCAGCCCCTGTGCTCTTACCGTCTCCCATCCGCATCTGTCCGAAGGGGCACCAGGCAGTTGGCCTCTAAGGAGACTGCATCTTGGACCTCCGTGGGGGCATTTTGAAGAGTAGGATACTGGGATAGAAGACTACCTGATCTCTACACTGGGAGTTGTCCACCACCACACACACCCCCACCAGAGCCTTGGGGACTGGGAGTACCAAGTCTCAGGTTTCGTGGATTCTTCAGTAAACATTTACAAACCACTTGTCTGAGATCATTGTCAGCCACGCTCCTTCCTATGTGGCCATAGTGGCTGTTTTTGGGTCTTATTTTGCTGGGTCTTATGGGTTGGGCTTGAGATGTGTAGCTGATGTCATCCTCGAAGCCTTCTTTGTACCAGGCCCTGTGCTAGGCACAGGTCATGTGACGACCCTCTAAATCCTTGACTTCATTGAACAGCAATCCAATAAGTGGAAGCACTGACCACACAACAGAGCCTGCTCTGGCTTGCCTTTGGGGATTCTGAGCCCTGGCCAGAGACTGAGCAGCACTTCCTTCTCCTTCTCTGGTCAGGGCACCAATATTGCATCAGGCAAAGCACTGGGTGTGGCTGTGGCTACAGGCCTGCACACAGAGCTGGGCAAGATTCGGAGCCAGATGGCGGCTGTGGAGCCTGAGCGGACACCACTGCAGCGCAAGTTGGATGAATTTGGGAGGCAGCTGTCTCATGCTATCTCTGTGATCTGTGTGGCTGTGTGGGTCATCAACATCGGCCACTTTGCCGACCCAGCCCACGGTGGATCCTGGCTCCGTGGTGCAGTCTACTACTTCAAGATTGCCGTGGCCCTGGCCGTGGCTGCTATCCCCGAGGGCCTGCCAGCAGTCATCACTACATGTCTGGCGCTGGGCACAAGGCGTATGGCACGTAAGAATGCCATTGTGCGGAGCCTGCCCTCTGTGGAGACCCTGGGCTGCACCTCCGTCATCTGCTCTGACAAGACAGGGACACTCACCACCAATCAGATGTCTGTCTGCAGGGTGAGTGGCAGCTGGGTTGGGAACCACTGGTGTTAGGTGAGGTTGGGCAGCTAGGTGGCTCCCTGACCTTCTTTTGGTAACCTGTGTGCTGTCTCCTAGCTGGGGTCTTCCATGTGTAAAACGCAGCACACCAGTCCTTCTCTACCTGCGTCCCTGGGGCCTAGTGTCACTGCAGTGTCCCGGGCAGGTCGTTTCCAGTCTGTGGACCTTAGTCTCCTCATCTGAAACCTACATGTGAGCCGTGCCAGGGATCCCAGAAAGAGTCGAGTGCAGTCCCCATGTCATTGGACCCAGGTTCTATCCTGCTCTGTCTTGCCTATTCACCTGATGCCTGTCACCAGATAGGCTGGCTCCAGTGACCTTGGAAGGGCTAGGGCAGCAATTATTTATTCCTGGGCACTTGATCCCACATCCCGGGGCCACTGTCCATGTGTTCTAGGGATTCTGGCTGGAATTCCAAGGGACAGAGGCCCATTCTGGCTCAGCAGAGAGAAAGCTGGGGAGATGGTGACAGCAGTGGGTTTCATACCTTCCCAGGCACTCACCACACCCCTTCTGCCTCTGCTCCCAGAGTTTGTCTGCCTAGTAAGCCCTAGGAACAGGCCCAGGACTCTTGAGACCTTACAACCCCATGAAGGTCCACCAGAGCCTGATGCAAGGGAGAGGCATGGGCAAGCTCTGTTGTCCCGCGTCCTCTGAGTTGTTGACATCCCTAGTGGGATCTTATCTGTTCAGTGTTCCTCGGCTGAAATAAAGATTGGAGAAGCATGGTGTGGGGAAGTGGCAGTGGCTGAGCATGCTGGGTAATGGACCACGCTTGTTGGAAGATTGCCCTAGAACAGAGAGGGCAAGAGGGAAGGATTAGGACAGAGTACATTTGGGGTGCTAGGCTGGCTACTGGCTTAAGAATGAACTGCCAGGAAGTCTCTCTCAGCTGGCTAATGGACCAGGAAATAGGGCTGCCCTGATAGGGGAGAGTGCAGCAGATAGGGGCTGAATGACCCGGCAGGCCCTGAGAGCAGAGGCTCCTTCTTTGGGGTCACCTCTGGACCCGAGGAAACTGTACCTGAGAGCAAGAGATGGCTTTCTTCCTTGGAGGTAAAGAACTGATCCCTTGAAAGGAAGGTGCAGCTAGGCTCTCAGCCCACTTTCTCCCTACATTACCCTTGGAGAAGTGAGGCATAGATGCTTAAAAAGGGTTTGCACAGAGAGATGCACAAGGGCCCAGGGAGCTTGCTCAACTCGGGTCTTTCTCATGCTGCCAGCTGCCTCAAGCACCGAAGAACAGGCCACAATACCCTCAGGAGTCCTGAGCAAATGGCCAGTGAGAGCCAAATACCACTGGGCTGAACAGAATCTCAGGTGCCGAGCCTAGACCTTGGACTCACTTCTTCACTCTCGTGGAGATGAAAGGTCCTTTGGTGGTTCTTGTGGAAGTGCCTCAGATATCCTCCTGGGTCAGGCTTTATTTAAGAAGATGGCCAACAGGAAGGGAGCCACCCAGTAGCCTGAGCCCACCTTTGTGCTCGCAGATGTTCGTGGTAGCTGAAGCAGAGGCAGGCACCTGTCGTTTGCACGAATTCACCATCTCGGGTACCACGTATACCCCAGAGGGCGAAGTGTGAGTGTGGGAGTGAGGCCAGGGTGGGACCAAGTGGGCGGACCTACCGTAGGGGTCCTTGGAAGTCGTTTCTTGGGGGTGAGGCCAATTCAGGACACCTCCCAGGGCGCCACCACCACCACCAGGCCCTGGGTTGACCGGTCCCTCACTGCAGGCGAC
Organism: Acomys percivali; assembly: GCA_907169655.1. NCBI lineage: Eukaryota > Metazoa > Chordata > Mammalia > Rodentia > Muridae > Acomys > Acomys percivali. The sequence goes on along the minus strand of OU015746.1, from coordinate 46,621,264 downwards.
AAGGGGAGCAGCCTGTGCGCTGTGGGCAGTTTGATGGACTTGTGGAGCTAGCGACCATCTGTGCCCTCTGCAATGATTCTGCACTGGACTACAGTGAGGTGAGCCTCCATTCCTTTTCACAACCTCCCTGGGTCCTGGTTCCCTCGGACAGACCTTTTTCCTTTGCTCAGAGTCTCGTTGCTTCCGGCTGATGGTCCTTGCTGCTTCAGAGGGCAACACCCCAGGAGCATGGTCAACCCTGCACACCCTCACTTCCAACCCTCCTTCTCATTCTGTTAAGGTTGTTTCTGTGACCTTGCCCCCCCCATGGCTCTTCAGCTAGGAGTGACAGGCTGCTGTGTAAGAGGCTGGAAGACTAGGGATGCTTTGGGAAGACACTGAGTCGGGAACAGGACAAGAGCAGACATTTAAAGCAGAAGGCGAGGCAGAGAAAGGGCTCATTCTGCCAGGGCTAGAGGTGGCATGCATTGAATATTATTTGTGTGGCTGGAGCTGGGGAGTGGAGAGTCTGGGAGGGTACTCCTGCCTTCTAGACGAGGCCAGCTCCCATGCCAAGCCAAGGACAAGCAGAGAGCCACAGGAGGGTTTTGTATAGGGGACAAGTGTAGCCACATTGCCTCTCCCAAAGATGCTCTGTGTAGACATTAGCACTGACAGATTAAAAACCCAGGAGCCAGGGAGCCCGGTGTGGTGATGGAGCAGGACTGAGGCTCAGCAAGAAGAATCCAGAATTGCCACGCTGAGGTGCTCGCATAATCTTAGTACTCGGGGAGGCTGAGGCAGGCAGGCAGGTCCATGTGAACTCGAGGCCATCCTGAGCACATAGCAAGACCTACCTCAAAATAAATAAGTAAAGGCTTCAGGAGGCCCTCACTCCCTGTGCACTCTGACCCTCCAGGCCAAGGGCGTGTATGAGAAGGTGGGAGAGGCCACAGAGACAGCCCTGACTTGCCTAGTAGAGAAGATGAACGTATTTGACACGGACCTGAAATCACTGTCCCCGGTGGAGCGTGCTGGCGCCTGCAACTCGGTGGGTATAGCCAGGGGTTCTGGGGTATCTAGAAACAAAAGATGAAATCACAGGCCTGGGCAGGGAGGGGGCGGGGTAGGGATGGGGGCAGCGCTTCAAGGAAGAAGGAGGACCCTTGGGCACCTTGCAAGTGAATCTGTAGAGCAGAGAAAGGAAAAGGCTGAATGTGGGCACAGGCTTCCAGTTGGAAAATGCACACATTTTGGGAGAGGAAGGAAGGACCCCCTTTAAACCTAATAGAGGGTTTAGCTCTATTAGGGGTTAAGCCCATCCTTAGCTTCATCCTTGAATGCCAGAGTCAGGGAGTATGGCTATCAAGCCACAGGAAGCATGAGTCTTCTCTTGAGTGGCTAGTGGGGGAGGGCAAGAGTTCCAGCTGTATCCTTCATGCCCTGACCTGCCTGGACCCCGCAGGTCATTAAGCAACTCATGCGGAAGGAGTTCACCCTCGAGTTCTCACGGGACCGGAAGTCCATGTCTGTTTACTGCACACCTACCCGTCCTGACCCCAAGGCCCAGGGCAGCAAGATGTTTGTGAAGGTAGGGTCCTGCCTGCGTGACCTGGGGTGACTCCTGGGATCTCAGGAGCGTTGGGGGGGGGCAGTGGGGGAAATCTGGTCTCTAGTCCCTGAAATCCCAGAGCGAGGGTAGCTCAGGTGGTAGCGTGTTTGCCTAGAGTGCAAGAGGCCAGAAGTTTGTTTTTCAGCACAGGAGAAACCAGTTGTAGTGGCGTATACTTACAACCTCTGGGCGTGGTGGCGCACGCCTTTAATCCCAGCACTTGGGAGGCAGAGGCAGGTGGATCGATGTGAATTCAAGGCCAGCCTCGTCTACAAAGTGAGTCCAGGACAACCAAGGTACACAGAGAGACCCTGTCTCAAAAAACCAAAAAAAAAAAAACAAAAAACAAAACAAAAAAAAAAACAAAAAACCAACCTCAACACCTGAGGAAGTGGAGATAGGATGGGTGAGTTTGAGTTCATGAGCCTGGGCTACATGAGTCCCTGTCTCGGAAAGAAAAGAAAGACCAATAAACAAAAGCCCAAACAAATAAAGCCCCACAAACTGCAGCTGTTGGGAGGCCCAGGGAGCTTTGAGGCCCATTGTTAAAGGGATGGCTCTAGAGTGGGGGTGGGCAACATGCCATGGGGAACTGAGGACGTCATCCAATGGCTGAGGGACTATGGTCCTAGCTCTAGCCTGAGGGCTACTGCCTGGCCACAGGACCCTGGAGTCATCAGTGCTCCTCCGGCATCCCATGAGAATGAGAAAGCTGTGCTAGAAGCTCTCAGAAGCCCCTTTTGCCTCTGGTGGGTGGTGATTGATTGATACTCCTGCTTTTGGAAGCTGAGACCTGGGAAGGGAAATAAAAGGTCCCAGCTCAGGCCTCCAGGGCCCCCTTACACATAATAGAGGGGTCCCATCCTTAGCTTCATCTAAAAGTGGAGGTCTTAGTGCCTGTGAAATAACAGGGCTTCCATCCTGAGACCCCTGGCCACGTAGAGAAGGTGGCTCCTGGGTATTTAGGCTAAGGGAGAGGAAGAGCCAGAAACCAGCTGAGGGCCAAGGGGAGACCCTGATGAAACTAGAGTCAGTCACCTCTCCACCAATAGCCACCTGGCCAGGGCCACACCTGTCACACAGAATGCCTCTCTTTCTAGTGCCCAGTGGGCTCAGCATTCCCTCCCTGCTGCTCTGGGAAGCGGGGAGGCACGCAGGTTCCCCTGGGAGATGCTGATCCCACCCAAACCTCCAAACATTGCAACAAGCCTTCTCAGTTGTGCACTGGTAGAGGCAGGGTCCACCCGCTGGGTAGCTGTGACCTCACCTGCCACACCCCCTTAGGTTTTCTCATAGTGAGGTCCACCAGGTTCCCCCTTTGAGCTTACAAAGAATGGCTCTTCCTCACCTGACCCACCCATCCCGCCCTTTTTTCTTTTTCAAAACAGGATTTTTCTGTGTAGCTTTAGCTGTCCTGGACTTGATTTATAGACCAGGCTGGCCTCGGACTCACAAAGATCCACCTGCGTCTGCCTCCCTGAGTGCTGGGATTACAGGCCTGTGCCACCGTGCCTGGCAAAACAGGTTTTTTTTTGGGGGGGGGGGGTTGTTTGTTTGTTTGGTTTTGGTTTTGGTTTTGGTTTTTGGTTTGTCAAGACAGGGTTTCTCTGTAAAACAGAGCCCTGGCTGTCCCAGACTCGCTTTATAGGTCATACTGGCCTCGAACTCAAAGACATCCCCTTGCCTCTGCCTCCTGACTACTGGGATTTAAGGCCTGTGGTTCTTCCCTGCTGTGAGCTCTCTTGGTTGGCCTTTCCCCACAACTGCTTGCAGTTTTCTCTACTGAGCAGCAAGGAGGGCCAGGGTCCTGGCTGGTAAGATGAACTGTTCTCCCTCCCCTCTACAGGGCGCTCCTGAGAGTGTAATTGAGCGCTGTAGCTCAGTCCGAGTGGGGAGCCGAACAGCACCCCTGAACGCCACCTCCAGAGAACACATCCTGGCCAAGATCCGGGACTGGGGCTCAGGCTCTGACACCCTGCGCTGCTTAGCGCTGGCCACCAGGGACAGGCCCCCAAGGAAGGAGGACATGAGACTAGATGACTGCAGCCAGTTTGTACAGTACGAGGTGGGTGCTGGGAGCTAGGCTCTTCCTGTGGTGGCCGGGCACACAAGAAGCCAAGGACGGACTCAGGCTGTGCTTCTGTGCCCCCTCCCCCCACAGAAAGACCTGACCTTCGTGGGCTGCGTGGGCATGTTAGACCCGCCGAGACCAGAGGTGGCTGCTTGTATCAAGCGCTGCTCCCGGGCGGGCATCCGGGTGGTCATGATCACAGGAGACAACAAAGGCACAGCTGTGGCCATCTGCCGCCGGCTTGGCATCTTTGGGGACACAGAGGATGTGCTGGGCAAGGCCTACACGGGCCGCGAATTTGATGACCTCAGCCCGGAGCAACAGCGCCTCGCTTGCCGCACGGCCCGCTGCTTTGCCCGTGTGGAGCCCGCACATAAGTCTCGCATCGTGGAGAACCTGCAGTCCTTTAATGAGATCACGGCCATGGTGAGGCTATAGGGGCAGAGCCTGGGAGCTGCTTAATTTGATTACAGCTGTAACCTAGTCTTGCTGTCAACTTTGACCTCTACACTGACCTTGATCTACAACTGTTTTTGTTAATCGCACACTTTACCACTGAGGTGAACCCCAGCCCCCTTGAGCCTCTTATCCTGATGTGTGTTTGAGTCTTGGCCTGGTCTAGAACTGATGGCAGACCCTGATATTGGTCCGCGCCCTCAACTATTCAATAATTTATGCTGATTTCAGTTTTTGGAGGTTTTATTTTGTTTTGTTGTTTGTTTTTGGTTTTCGAGATAGGGTTTCTCTGTGTAGCCCTGGCTGTCCTAGACTCGCTTTGTAGACCAGGCTGGCCTCGACCTCAGAGCGATCCGCCTGCCTCTGCCTCGGGAGTGCTGGGATTAAAGGCGTGCTCTACCACGCGCCACCACGTCTGCCTCCTGACTTCAGTTTTGACCAGGTCTCCAGTCTTGACTTGCAAACTTGACTGTGATATCACATATCACTCTGACATCCAGTTTGTGGGGTTTTTTTTTAACCTTCAGCCTGAGTCCTGTCTAGAATATGTCTGGCCCTTGCCTTGAGCCACTACCGTGACCTCATCTCCGAACTGAGTTCAGCTTTCCCCATAATCTCAGTTTCATGGTCTTCTTCATATCCGACCTGAATCTCATGCCTGTCCTCGGTTTGGTCCATCTCATCCCCACCCCTGCCTCACCATCCTCTGTACCTCGGCTTTGTCTTGTCCAGCTTCACCCTATCCCACATCCCTTGCCTTCTCTAATCTCATCTTCAACCCAATTTATAAGATCATGCTTATTTTTTCCTTTCCTTTCTTTCTGTGTGTCTGCACATGTGTGGAGGAGCAGGGGGCTGTTGAAGGAGATAGATCCCAGGACCCTCACGCTATCGCTGAGCCGCATCCTCTTCCTCTTTTCCCCTCTCATTTCAAGACAGGTCTCAATAAATGACCAAGGCTGGTCTTGAACTCGTGATCCTTCTGCCTCTGTCTCATGAGTGACTGGGACTGCAGGCTTGCCCTCTGAGCTCATTCTTGCCTCCACCCTTTCTTCGGTCCATCTGTCTGAGTCCTTGGGCACACTCCCCACCGCTACAATTTCTTGAGATAAGAGGAAGTAGGCAAGTCTCTCAGGTTGTGTACTACCTGGCCCGGCCCACAGACTGGCGATGGGGTGAACGACGCACCAGCCCTGAAGAAGGCGGAGATCGGCATTGCCATGGGCTCAGGCACTGCTGTAGCCAAGTCAGCAGCAGAGATGGTACTGTCTGATGACAACTTTGCCTCTATTGTGGCCGCAGTGGAGGAGGGGCGGGCCATCTACAGCAACATGAAGCAGTTTATCCGCTACCTCATCTCCTCCAATGTCGGCGAGGTCGTCTGGTAAGGCTCCATGCTCCCTCCTTCCACGCCCCTGTACCAACCAACTCTGTGTCCCTGAGAAGGCCACCCCAGGCTCCAGCATCCTCTACCATCCCTCCAGCCATGGTCTTCCCTCCTCATCACTTCTCACCTTGAGACCTATAAGCCTGGAGAAGCAACTTCGCCACAGGGCAACAGGGTGTCTACATGTATTGATCTGTGTGTGTGTGTACAGTGTGCTCAGGTGAGAGGTCTATGCTTAGGAATGTATGTGAACTCTTACGCAGCAGCATCATTGAATATAAACATACTCACTGACTATAATATACATTGAGTATATAAACAATGTATAACAGAGCATGTTTATGTTCACATTGCTGTTTGTATGGAAGAGTTGCCTATTGGATGCTGTGAGCTCGTGTGTACTTGATGCATGTGGATTCTGCACCTTGGCACTTTTGGGCCGGCACATGGGTGATTGCTTGTGTTTGTGTGATTGTATGACAGGTGTCAGGTATTTGTACATGTCTGATATTTGGGCGTGTAGTATGTGTACACACACACCCAGCTGTCCTTTGTTAGGCCTAAGGGGCAAATGTACCCAGTATACTCACATCCCTCACCCTTGGGCAGCAGAGGAAGCTGCAGAGGGCCCAATGCCAGCTGGAGTTGGGCCCTCTGGTGGTGGCTGCCCTGCTCGGGGGGACTAGAGCCTATGCCTCTGGTTTTAGCATCTTCCTCACTGCAATTCTGGGCCTGCCCGAAGCCCTGATCCCTGTGCAGCTGCTCTGGGTGAACCTGGTGACAGATGGCCTACCTGCCACAGCACTTGGCTTCAACCCACCAGATCTGGACATCATGGAGAAGCTGCCCCGAAACCCACGTGAGGCGCTCATCAGCGGCTGGCTTTTTTTCCGATATTTGGCTATTGGAGGTGAGCATCCTTCAGGAGCGTTCCTGGGCTTGCAGACTGCAGACAGTGTGACTCAGGCCGTGTCTGCAGACCGACTATGTGAACTCATGTGACTGAAAAGACTAAGCACGGGGTATGGCTGGATCCAGGCCATGGTCTGGTGTATCACTTTCTGCCTTGTTCCCTTCAGATAGGGTCTCTCACTAACATGGAGCTTCTCCTTTGTGTGGGAGGGTGTATGGGGGGACAGCCTGACTGGCTAGCAACCTCCAATGATCCTCCTGTCTGTATCCCTACAAACCCATAGTCCTGGGGCCTCAGGTACACATAGCCACATCCAGTGTTTTACATGGGTAATGGGGACCCAAACTCATATTTTCTTTTTTCTTTCTTTCTTTCTTTCTTTTTTTTTTAAAGATTTATTTAGCCTGGCATGGTTGTGCACACCTTTAATCCCAGCACTTGGGAGGCAGAAGCATGTGGATCGCTGTGAGTTCGTGGCCAGCCTGGTCTACAAAGCAAGTCCAGGACAGCCAAGGCTACACAGAGAAACCCTGTCTCAAAAAACCAAAACAAACAAAAAAGATTTATTTATTTATTTATTATACACAGGTTTTGCCTGCATGTACGCCAGAAGAGGGCACCAGATCTCTTTATAGATGGTTGTGAGCCATCATGTGGTTGCTGGGAATTGAACTCAGAACCTTTGGAAGAGCAGCTTAGTACTCCTAACCTGTGAGCCGTCTCTCCAGCCCCAAATTCATATTTTCAATCATGTCCATTTGAGTCATCTCTCCAGCCCAGGGAAATTTTGGGTTTATTTTTATAAAAGCCTCAGGCCTGCTTTTATTAGTGCAAATTGGTTCAGTCAGTCACTGTGCCTAAGAGTGTGGCTGATCAGGTTGCCATTCAGGGCCCTCCATTGGCACAGGGTAGATGTTAGCAGAACATGGCTTAGGGATGAAGAGGAAAATTCAAGGGATGGTTGGGAAGAGGGCGTGGATGGCAAAGAACCTCAAGTGCCTACTACAGTATCCCCCCTTCCCCTGCCCACAGTGTATGTAGGCCTGGCTACAGTGGCTGCCGCCACCTGGTGGTTCCTGTATGACATCGAGGGACCTCAAGTCACCTTTTATCAACTGGTGAGTAAGTAGAGGCCAAGACAGGTGGGCCTACAGATTACATGGTTGAGGGAGTTCCAGCGAGAGACTCAGCCTCCATGGCTGTCCTTAATACCATCCTCCAAGGAGGTAACTTCGTTGACCCTAGAAGCCCCCAGCTCAATGGGGAGACCTAGAGCCATAACTGCACAGAAGTATCTTACCTTTACCACAGAGCCCATGACACACTCAGGGCCCAGAGGTGTGAAGTCTGACATGGTGGGACTTCAGGCTGAGGGTCAAACCGAGGAGATCAAAGGGAGAGAGTGGCACCATCCACACAGATGGGACCCACTGACCTCTAGAGTCACATGACCGGCAGGTACCTACGACAGCACAGTGTGGAACTGCTTTAGCTCAGCTCAGCTCTGGGAACAAGCCAGACTCCTTTTAGCAGCTGTCTGTCCTTCTGTCCCTTTGCTTGAGGCAGACACCACAGAACAGTGTAGAGGGACAGCTGAGGGGATGGAGCCCTCCCGTGGAGCATGATTGGAGAAGAATCAGCCCATAAGACCATCCCTTCCACCTCACAGAGCACCGCCCAGCCTCCTTCAGAGGCTAATCTCTCTCTCTCTCTCTCTCTCTCTCTCTCTCTCTCTCTCTCTCTCTCTCTCTCTCTCTCTGGCTGTTATCCTCAGGCAGGGGTCAGGTCACCCTTGATCACCTCAGCACCTCTGGCTCCACCCATCTCTGAGTATGCATCCATCTTTTAGACTAGAGTCTCTCAACCTTCCTAATGCTGTGACCCTTTAATGCAGTTCCTCATGTTATGGTGACCGCCCCCCCAATCATAAAATTAATTTTGCTGCTACTTCATAACTGTAATTTTGCAACTGTTCCGAATCTTAATCTAACTATCTGATATGCAGATGGTCTTAGGTGACCCCTATGAAAGAGTCATTTGACACTTTGCACTTCTCCAGGGACCCTCCTTCCTCTGTTCTGAGATTCAACCCCATCAGTGCTGTTTACCGCCTTTGAGATACACCCCCCCCCCCAGGCTCTGTGTAATCCATAAGGCTCACACCAAGGCTGTCTCCTTCTCACAGCAATCTCTCTCCTCCATCTCACTCAGATCCAATGTCTGCCTGGTCAGTCAACCTGACATCTGAGAGTCACATTAAGCATCTCCTTAAACCTTCCATGCATCAGTCAACCTGATGGGATGTTTTCTTCTCAGCGGTCCTTAAGTCAATCCTTTTCTTATTCAGCCACTTGTTCAGGAAATGTCCATCAAATACCCACTGTGGCCTGGGCCCAAATTACTATGGAAGTGCTGGTCATCAGGGGGTCTCTATAAAGAACTGGCTGTCTGGGGGAGGGGCTGTGGAAATGGAGAATCCTATTCAGGGTGGACCGTGCTCCAGTGGGAAGTTTAGGCAGAACTTTAGGCTGTAGTCACTGATGTCTCTTCTCTGGCTCGGTGTCCGGGTCTGTGTCTGTGTGTCCCTCTCTCTGGCTCTGGCTCTCCCTCCCTCTCCCTCTCCCTCTCCCTCTCCCTCTCCCTCTCTCTCTGGTATTTATTTGTATGGGTGCAGAGGCCAGAGGTTGACATTGGGTATCTTACTTGAACACTCTAATTTCTTTGAGACAAAGTCTCCCACTGAACCTGAAACTCATAGATTCATAGATCAGCTAAGCTAGCTGGCCAATGAGCCCCAGAGGTCTCTCTGCCATCTCTCCTCCAGGCTCAAGTTGTCATAGTTCATGAGAAGGACCCTTGGAGATGCCCCCAAAGGAAAACACTGTGATACGTGACTAATTTTTCTGTGTGTGTTTGTTTGCTTGTTTAATAATTTATTACTTTTATTTTATGTACATTAGTATGAAGGTGTCAGATCCCTTGGAACTGGAGTTATGGGCAGTTGTGAGCTGCCATGTGGGTGCTGGAAATGAACCCAGGTCCTTTGGAAGAGCAGACAGTGCTCTTAACCACTGAGCAATCTCTCTAGCCCTGTGTCTGTGTGTGTGTGTGTGTGTGTGTGTGTGTGTGTGTGTCTGTGTGTGTGTGTGTGTGTCTGTGTGTGTCTGTGTGTGTGTTTTGGTTTTTCAAGACAGGGTTTCTCTGTGTAATGGCTCTGGCTGTCCTAGAACTCTCTATGTAGTCCAGGCTAGCCTTGAGCTCACAGAGATCCACCTGCCTCTGCCTCTGTGGGTTTGTTTTTAATTTCATGTGTAAGAATGGTTTGCCGCTTGTGTGACTGTACACCACATGTATCCCTGGTGCCTTTGGAGGCCAGAAGAGGGAGAGTCCTGGAATTGTAGTTGTAGTTGTAAGCTGCCATGTGGGTGCTAGGGATCAAACCTAGGCCTCTGGAAGAGCAGCAAATGGCCCTAGCCACCAAGATATGCCTCCAGCCTCCTGCATCATGACTTCTTAAACTTTTTATTTTGAAACTCCTTCTCAACCAAGAATTGTTTATATGACACTAAGTATAATGCATTAAAATACACATACAAAAAATTATTAATAGTAAATCATAAGGAAGTGTATTTTAAAACAATTCTGCCAGCTGGGACTTTAATCCCAGCACCCAGAAGGCAGAGGCAGGTGGATTTCTGTGAGTTTAGGCTAGTGTGGTCTACATAGCAAGTTGCAGGCCAGCCAGATATACATAGTGAGACCCTGTCTCAAAGAAAAGCAAAAATGGGCTGGAGAGACAGCTCAGCACTTAAGAACACTGTCTGCTCTTGCAGAGGACCTGGGTTCAATTCTCAGAGCATATGTAACAGTTCACAACTGTCTGTAGCACCAGTTCTGGGGGATCTAATGGCCTCCAAGAATATCAGGCACTCACATGGTGCACAGACACTCATAAAGGTAAAACACCCATACACATAAATTTTTATATATATACATATATATAGTATATAGTATATAAGTATATATATAGTATATATATAAGTATATATAAATTTATTTATTTATTTAAAGTCAAAACTAGGGCTAGAAAGATGGCCCCGTGGTTAAGAGCACTGGCTGCTCTTACAGAGAACCTGGGTTCAATTCCATTAAATAGGCTCACCATTGCCTATAGTTATAACTCTAGCTCCAGGAGATCTGACACCTTCACACAGACATGCACATACCAATGCATACAAAATGGAATTATTAAGAAAATCAAAACCACGCCAGGCGGTGGTGGCGCACGCCTTTAATCCCAGCACTCGGGAGGCAGAGGCAGGCGGATCGCTGTGAGTTCGAGGCCAGCCTGGACTACAGAGTGAGTCCAGGACAGTCAAGGCTACACAGAGAAACCCTGTCTCGAAAAACCAAAAAAAAAAAAAAAAAAAAAAGTAACCATCACACATCCTCAGTCATATGACCCCTTAAAGGATCCAGCCCCATTTCACAAGCTGGGCTTGGGCAAGGGTGCACCTCTGTGTGTAAAGAGTTGCCTAACATGCATGACAGACTGGGTTTGGATCATGGAACTAGGTGAACTGGGTGTGGGGAGCACATGCACATAATTTCAGCTTTTAGGAGGGACCTAGCCAAGCTGTAGTTGCCAGTAGTGTTTCTCCTGGGTGGCAGCAGGGCCTCATGCACAGGGCCGACGATGCTGTACTTGCTGCTAGGTCAGAGCCTGGACACATCTCTTTTGGAGGACTTTTCTCTACAGCACAATGACAATGGCTAAGCCCTAGCCTTAAAGATCTTCAGGTTCAGACTGCTAAGAATGGAATTACGTGCAGGAGACCCAAGCGGATTAAGAATGGTTGCACTCATCGCCCCTCAGACATCTCTTGAGGGAGGCCAGTGAGCAGAGAAAAAAGTCCATGGAGATGGAGGCAGGGCACTTCCTGTGAGCACTGACAACTTGTTAATTACAGAGGAGGTGTGTGTTAAGGCTGAGCCCTGGCGATGCGTTCTCTATGTTATAAGCAGGGAGCAGGGAGTGAGGTAGGAATAGAACCTTGCATTATGACACCGAAGAGGGCACATGTAGGTTTTGTCTACTCTAGAGGTCCGTTCTATTTAAGCATAACCGTGTTGATGGAAATGCACAATTGTTTTACGTATTTACAAGGTATCTTTTGATCACCTCCCCAACTCCCACACTTCAGAGTCACAGGAGTCCCAGCCAGACCCTTCCCCAAGCCCATGGCTTCCTAGTGCCTTCCGCAGCCTAACACCAGCTGCTCCTATGATCCACAAGTTTCTCCGCCCAGCACAGTCGCCATTGACCCATCCCTTGCCATCCTGTGCTCACTAGTCATCCCCAGGTGCATCCAGAGTTGGGGGGAAGGCTTCCCTCTCCTCTGCCCAGCACCTCAGTGACAGCTGTTCTGCCATCCATCACCTCATCCTCAGAGGAACTTCCTGAAGTGCTCCGGGGAGAACCCACTCTTTGCTGGCATCGACTGCGAGGTGTTTGAGTCCCGCTTCCCCACAACCATGGCCTTATCGGTGCTTGTGACCATTGAAATGTGCAACGCCCTCAACAGGTAGGCCTGGCAGAGGCATCCTGAGTTGGGATTAAGGGCCAGTGCAGATCCAAGACAGACTGGGGTCTAAGGTCGAAAGGGACCAGGATTGGTTTTGAAGCATGTTGAAGATTGAGGGCTCTGGTTGGAGGGGTCCATAATGGGTTCTGAGAGTCAGTGGGGCCGGAATTGGGATTTAAGGAAGAAAGGTCTGGGGTCTGATGAAATGGAGGTCCAGGACTGAATCTGAGGGACAGAGAGAGTGGGCCCAAGTTCCAAGACTGGCCTCTGGGATAAATGAGGCATGCAACAGAAATATCCACACTGGCTCTACAACATAGGTAGCGAGGTATTTGCAAAAGTGGGTGGGTCCGCCATGGCCTGACATCTTGCACTGACTGAGGCCCTGTGCCTTTGGTAGCGTGTCAGAGAACCAGTCACTGCTGCGTATGCCACCCTGGCTGAACCCTTGGCTGCTGGGGGCTGTGGCCATGTCCATGGCTCTACATTTTCTCATCCTTCTGGTGCCACCCCTGCCTGTGAGTTACCTCCATGCCTCCCCCCTCCTTAGTCCCTTGGGTTACAGTCACCACGCAGTCCTTGGACACGAGGAGTCCCTACTGGGTGCTGGGCCTTCTTAGGCTTCTGTAATGGAAGCCACCTGAGACAGTAGGAGAGAGATGTGGCTAGCCATCATCTCCCAGATAGGTTCCCACCTTCCGGGGGGCAGAAACAGTGGAGCCCGCTTGCTGAGGGCACTGCCTGGGCCTGAGTGGAAGGCCGGGAAGGATGGGGTGGGCAGGGGAATAGCACTTCCTCAGGGAAACCCAGTAGGCAAAGGTGTGCAGGAAGGGCTTCCAAGGACATGGCCATGAAGAGCCCACCGGCGTCCAGGTGGGTGACACATACACACAGCTGGCAGCCTGTAACCAGGCCTCCCTGCCCCCACCAGCTTATTTTCCAGGTGACCCCACTGAGTGGTCGGCAGTGGGGGGTGGTGCTCCAGATGTCTCTGCCTGTCATCTTGCTCGACGAGGCCCTCAAATATCTGTCTAGGAATCACATGGATGGTAAGTGGACAGCTCAGCCCCTTCTGCTTCCTCACCATTGCCTCCAGCCTGCTGCTGCCCTCTCCACCCGACTCCCACTTCATCAGATGCAAGGTACATGGTAGGAGAGCTAATTTTGGATCCTGAAGTGGCAGACATAAAGGGTCCTAGTGGCTATGACCCAAGGTGTTGCCTAGAGAGGCGTCTTGCACCACACTTGCCTTAACTGGACCTATTGGAAACACAGCTCAGGGCCATGCTGTCTCACTCTCCTCATTTGCCATCCCCTCTCCTCCCTCCCTCCTCGGGTACCCACTGCCTCCCACGCCTTACGCATTCATATGTCATCCTGGATTTGGCCTCTGATTTCCCTGTACTGGCCTGTCTTTTTTTTTTTTTTTTTAAAGATTTATTTAATTTTCTTATGCATTTTAATTTTATTTTATTTGCAAAATTTTAATTTTAATTTTAATTTGCATGCACACCTGCAGGCCAGAAGAGGGCATCAGATCACATTATAGAGGGTTGTGAGCCAGCATGTGGTTGCTGAGATTTGAACTCAGGACCTCTGGAAGAGCAGATAGTGCTCATAACCTCTGAGCCATCTCTCCAGCCCTGTACTGGCCTGGTTTTTCGAGACAGGGTCTCTCTGTGTTAGCCTTGGCTGTCCTGAACTCGCTTTGTAGACCAGGCTGGCCTTGAACTCACAGGGCTCTGCCTGCCTCTGCCTCCCTAGTGCTGGGATTAAAGGCATGCGCCACCACACACGGCCATACTGGCCTGTCTTAATCCAGGTATTCTCGGGACAATCATGCAGACCCAGAATAGGCAACCACCAACCATGTCCAGGACCTAATACAGCACTGGGTTGGCTTCTTGGGTGTCACCTTAATGGGCAAGAACAAGGGGCAGATCTGTCTTCCTCCAGGAGTGATGGACAGAAGCAGGTTAGACTGCTAGGAGAAACCTGGGTTGGGCCCAGCAACCAGCAAGACCTGCTTTGGGCAGCTGGGACTTTGGGGGCCACTTCTAGCTGGAATGTGAGCCCTGACCCAGGAAATAGACTATAAATAAACCCCGTGCCTCTCATTCCATAAAGGCCCCCACACCCTGTGCTGACCAAATCTTCTGGGTACTGAAAAAAGTTGTCTTCAGAAAAAGACCTCATTGAGTATTTTCCTCTTCTCCGCAGAAGCTGGCCTCTCAGAGCTCTGTACAGGGGTAGATAGCTAGACGCACAGAGGCCAAGAGTGGGGCTGAGGGCAGCTGTACCAGGCCATCCTGCCCTCTCCATATATGGTTCTTTTGGGCTCACTATTGGTGGACCCTGGGAGATGCCCTGAAGAAATGGGTATGACCCTTGACCTTCAGAACTCCAGCTCTGGCCAGACAGCACGAGTGTGTGTGTGTGTGTGTGTGTGTGTGTGTGCGCTCTCCTCCCGGAAACCCCTCCGCACACACTCAGCCTTGCGAAGCCTGCCCCTGCCCCCAGAAGCCTTGTCCTTGTGTGACAGCTCTCATCCCTGCTGACCACAGCAACCAAAGAGCTCAGCCCATTTTCTTAAGAAAATTTAAAAATGAAAAATTTCTCCCCGTGGCTAAAACTTCTCACTCCCTTGGGGAAACCCTGAGTCTGGGTTACAATTCCACACTGGATTCCTGGGCCCAACAGGAAGGGGTGTTCCTGGATGGGGAGATTAGAGGCCTGCCCAGTTGGAGCTAAGGGTAAATACTAGAAGATTCTGGATGAAAGTAGTTCACGCGCATAGGGTAGAACCTGGCAGGGTGGAGGCTGAGGTATCTATAATGGAGCTGGTACCTGGAGTGTGAGAGCAGAAGAGCGGAAGACACTGAAGGCCCAAAAGGCCAAGACAAGGCCCTGGTTATGGGAGTGAGGACCACAAAAGGTGTGTAAGCATGGACAGGGGCGTGTGTGTGTGTGTGTGTGTGTGTGTGTGTGTGTGTGTGTGTGTGTGT
>OU015746.1:46556659-46599078 GCA_907169655.1 Acomys percivali | reverse complement strand
GTGTGTGTGTGTGTGTGTGTGTGTGTGTGTGTGTGTGTGTGTGTGTGAGAAGAGGCTGTAGGTCAATGTCCTTTTCTTTGATTTTTCGAGACAGGGTCTCTCTGTGTTAGCCTTGGTTGTCCTAGACGCACTTTATAGACCAGGCTAGCCGCCTTGAACTCACATTGATCCACCTGCCTCTGCCTCCCAAGTGCTGGGATTAAAGGTGTGCGCTACCACACCCGACTTCCAATGTCTTCCTCAATGGTTCTCCACCTTATTTTTTGAAAAAGGTCTTTCTTTTTTTTTTTAAGATTTATTTATTATTATGTATACATTGCTCTGCCCACATGCCGGAAGAGGGCATCAGATCACATTATAGATGGTTGTGAGCCACCATGTGGTTGCTGGGAATTGAACTCAGGACCTCTTGAGGCACAGTCAGTGCTCTTAACCTCTGAGCCATCTCTCCAGCCCTGAAACCTTTCATTGAACCTAGAGCACAGAGATTGAGCTCGGATGGCTGGCTAATGAACTCTAGGGATCTGCTTCTCTCCACCAGTCCAGCACTGGGTTACAGATGTGTGCCACTGAGCCCCCGTGAGTGCTGGGGAGCCACGCTTGGGCCCTTGTGCCCATTGAACCATCCCTGTAGTCTCATGTGGCTGGCTTACTTTTGCAGGATGACTATCAAGAAAAGAAAATTGTGTCTTTGGTCCCACTTGGGTCATTTAGTACCTTCAAATGGTCCTCTGCTGTATTTCCCCAGTGCCACGGCTGATGGAGGATGGAGAAGACACAGGCCTATCCAACTAGCTATAAACCTGGCTTCTTGAGGATGGGGTGAAAAGGGAGATGAAGAGGAAAAGTAAGAGGGAGGAGAATGGAGAGAAAGAAGAGCAGGAGGAAGAAAGCCAAGGGGAGGAAAGGGAGGAGGAAGAAGTGACGTGGGGGAGGAAGATGAGGAGTGTGAGGAAAGGTGGCTGTGGCATGAAGCAACATACTGGGCCATGACTGCCTTCCTCTTCTGTCTTCTCTCATCCTTTCTTTTCTCCCTCATTTGGGGCTGGCCCCTCTAGCGTATGCTGTGAGTGTCATGGAGGAGGGCACAGGGATGGGTCGCATTCAGCACCCATTCACTCCTGTCACAAGCAGTCCATCTCTGGGGCCGCCTGTTCCAGCAGCTGGACATGAAATCCCCTGGGAGAGGAGGGACAAGCCCTTTTGTTTGGGTTCAAGACAAGGTCAAGGAGACTGAAGCAGCCTCAGCTGCTCAGGAGGAGAGCAGAAGGTATGGGTCTCACCACCCCCAACACGGCGTCAGGCAGTTGAGAGAGTTCCTACTGGAATGTCAGTGACTCTGTGTGTGTGTGTGTGTGTGTGTGTGTGTGTGTGTGTGTGTGTGTGTCTGTCTGTCTGTCTGTGAGTGTATGTTTGTGAGTGTGTATGTGAATATATATGTGTGAGTGAGTGTGTATATGAGTGTGCATGAGAGTGTGAATGTGTCTGAGTGTATGTGTGTTATAAATGTGAGTGTGTGTGACAGTGTGTGTATGAGTAAATGTCTGTGCGTGTGCATGTGAGAGAGGGCGTGTGTATGAATCAGTGTATGTGCATGTGAGAATGTGTGTGTGAAAGCATGTGTATGAGTGAATTTACGTGTGTGTGAGTGTGTGTTTTTTATCCAAGAGGGAGGGAATGGTCCTGAGTGTTGGGAGGGGACATCCAGAAAGCAGGCCTGCTTGCACAGAGGGTTGGTGCCCTGCCCAGGACCATTTTCTCCTTGCTAGTAGCTCATGAGGAAGAAGATTTCTTATCAGCACGCAGGGTAGGTCAGCTTGGCCTGGGGTGCAGGGCAGTGAAGGCTACCAAGGAGGCCTGTGCTTCAGGCTGGCTCTTCTAGTAGGCCCAGAGTGAGATTGCTCTCCTCTGACCCTAAGGGTACAGTGTGAGCCAACCTCAGATCTGGTTCTTGGGACCCCTGTGCTTGGAGTCTGGGTTACTACTGAGGAAGGCAAGGGCTGCACTGAACTTGACCCCCTAACTCAACAGCGATTTCAAGTTGTCCATCCCTGGGGTTGCTGGGACCCATCCTCCAAGGATTTCACTCTGTGAGGAAAGTGTAATATTGCCCCACTTTACAGAAAGCAGAGTTAAAGAGGCCAGGCATTGTCCCCAAGCCTTCAACAGGTGGCAAAACTGCCTAATATTAGGCTTTCCCAGCTGGGTCTTTGGACTCCCTAGGAATATGTGACCCTAGCCTTGTCTAGACATCTACCCCCCTATTCCTTCTGGTGACAGGGATGGGATGGGAGTGGTGTCAGGAGGCTCAATCACGCAGGTCAGATGGAAGGACAACACGGCTGCAGATGGAGACGCCAGCCTGATGCTGGATGTAGTGAGTATAGGCCAGGCTTGGATTTGGAGGGACTGGTAGGCGGGGTGTCCGAGGGCAGGTCTAGGCTACAGGACTTGACATCCACTTCCTCCCACCTCCCTACAGGTCCACAGGTCCCCAGAGTTGCCAACTCTGAGACTGTGGGGGTGGGGATGGAGATAGGGATCTGAGGGGTTTCACCTCAAGTCTTGGCCAGGCACTGCTCCCCTCCTCCCACCCAAGTTCTGTCCTGTAAGGTTCCTGGAGTAGGGCTAGCCAGTAGCTTTATCTCTGTCCCTGTGACTGGTGGTCATGGTGGTTTCCGGCCAGCAGCTCCTGTTTCCGGAGGCCTAGCAGAAACCAGGCGGAGCCTAGATGGGCAGTAGGGCTGGGCCTGGGTGGCCCCACTGGCTCCACCTCTGTCTATCTTTGGGAATTTATTTCACGGGGCACCACTGGCCGGTACTCCACTGACTGCCAGCAGCCAAAAGCTGTTCTGATCATCGGGGAGGGGGGGGTCCCTCCTAATCCAGACCCCTCCAACTAACCCCAGCCTCCTGGCCTCTGGCCCCACCTAGCCAGCTCTGTTCTTAAGGGGCTGGGAAGCCTCCAGTCACTACACTGCTATAGTTGTAGGTGCAGATGTTGGCCAGTCCTTGACCACAGAGGCCGTGAGGGGGCTCATCTCTGAGCTCCTCCTGGCCCAGCATGGCTCGGCGGCTGCAGGATGAACTGTCAGCCTTCTTCTTTGAGTATGACACTCCCCGGATGGTGCTGGTGCGAAACAAGAAGGTGGGCGTCATTTTCCGTCTGATCCAGTTAGTGGTTCTGGTCTACGTCATTGGGTGAGTCTAAGTCCCCTCCTCACCCCCTTTGGGTACCAGTCCTCTGAGCTCTGGGGTACTGAGGAGCCCCTCATCTCTCTACACACTGGAAAGCCTTTCTGGTAAGCCACCATGCTACTAGGAAGGAATAGGCCCTGTTAAGCCACTGTCAAGATGGAGATACCAAGGCAAGATGGGACACACTGCTCTGGGTGCATGGTGACCAAGACTGTTGTGGGTCCTGAGGAAGTGACATTGTAAATGGTCCTTTCTGGTGAGTGAGTGATGCTCACTGCAAGAGCCCCTTTCACCTCCAACACCCCACACGCAGCTACCAAGGCCGCAACACCCCATTTTACTAGCCAGAAGATAGGCTCTGCTCCTGTCTCTAGTCTGAATGAAGGCAACTTGAGTATCTGGGACCCTGGGAACTGAAAGACCCTTGGATTCTGAACACTCAGCATCTAGACCAGGGCATGAAGCAGGAAGTCGTCTCCATGCCCAACTGTGGCATCTTCTCCCCTGGCACAAGGTCAGAGCAGCACAGGTTTCCCTCAGCCATCTGGATAGCCTGAGAATCACGCAAAGGCCACATTTTAAAATTGAGTCTGGTTTTCCTGGAGGCAGGATCTTGCATATGTGTTGTGTTATGGTGCCGTGTGAATGTACCTGTGCCCTGCCCATGTCTTGTATGTCTAGGCATGTACCAAGGGCGTTATGTACCTATTGATGCATGTGCAAGCATATGGCCGTGTTTCTGTCTGCCCTGGGTCTGAGGTAGCTGGGTGCCTGATGTGTCACAAGTAAGAGGTGTTATGTTTATTCACAGTCATGCTGAAAAGAGCTCCTAGAGGCCCTGGGTCACTAAAAGGTTTGGGTCCTGATGGGAGCCTGCGAACATCCAGCCCTCTGGCGTGAGGTGGTTCTGAGGGCTCTGCAAATTCCCATTTGGGAGATTGGGACCAAGGGCCCAAAGAGTTACCCATGTGGTACTGACTCCATGGGAGCATCTAGCACCCAGAGCAGCCTCCTGCTCACTGGTCCCCTAAGATGCAGAGCTGATCAGATGCAGCCAAGGCCAGGACTTTTCTGCTGCCTTTCAAGCTTTGTCTCCTTCTTACTCACAAATCAGTTTGGCCGGGGCTCACAAGGAAAACTAAGGCCTAGGGAGGAGGCCTGGAATTTCTGGGTCACAAGGCAAATCATCCCATGGCCTTTGCTCTGCCCCCTCACTTCTCCTACCCCTTCATGGCTTCTAGGAAACACTCTGATGGGCACCAATGGCCACACTGAGCACACGAGGAGCCTGAAGTCCACCGTTGACTTAGTTCTAGTTCCTCCAGAAAGGGAGAAGCCACTACTCAGAGTTACCCTGTTTCTCACATGGGGAAGTCAAAAAGATGGTCCCCACTCAGGCCCTGAGGGCTCTCAGCTATGTCTTCAGAACCAGGGCTGTGAGCAGTTCCTGGCTGTCACATAGTGTCAGAACAGAAGGGACAGTCCAGCTACCCAGCCATGCTGTAGGTTGAGCCCCCCACCCCTCCTCCACCCTGATATAAACCTCCTGAGACAGGAATCTCACCCCCTCCCTCTTTCCTTTCTTCTGACCCAAAATGGTCCGTCAGCTTCAAATGGATGTAGTCCTAGTTGGTGTGAGGGTGAGGGTATCAGAGGTGAAGGATGCAACCAGTCTCATTAAAATGCCCAAATCGTATACCAGAGCCCAAAGCAAGGTTTTCAGGTCCCCAAATCCAGGCTTTCCTGCCCACTGGGGGAGGGGGAGGGTCTCTTACTAGCTCCAGCTGTGTCTCTTACTGTCTCTGTCGCCCTCATCTGGCCACTGTCTGGTGCTACACTGACCCTTGCAGCTAAGACTCACAGAGCCTTGGCATCTCAGGCTTCAGTTTCCCCATTGTCACAGAGGACAGCGGTAGGAGATGGCCAAGCTCTTCCTTGTGAGGGGAAGGGCTTTGCTCTAAGGATCCTCTTCTTTTCTAGATATTTGTCTGGCTTCCCTGTCGTGTGGGTGCTGCAGGGATGACAGGGATGCAGGGACAAGAGAGTCAGTCTCTGGGCACCAGACACAGCGAAGCCCACGTTGGAGATGGGCAGTGTGGAAGTGGAGATGGACAGAGAGACAAACATAAGGACACTGATGAAAGAGGCCCTGAGGTCGGGTAGTGGTGGCTCACGCCTTTAATCCCAGCACCCGGGAGGCAGAGGCAGGTGGATCTTTGTGAGTTCAAGGCCAGCCTGGTCTACAAAGTGAGTCCAGGGGGCTGGAGAGATGGCTCACTGGTTAAGGGCATCGCCTGCTCTTCCAGAGGTCCTGAGTTCAATTCCCAGCAACCACATGGTGGCTCACAACCATCTATAATGTTATCTGATGCCCTCTTCTGTAGATAAAGCACTCATATACAATAAAAAAAAATACAATAAATAAACAAAGTGAGTCCAGGACAGTCAAGGTTACACAGAGAAACCCTGTCAATAAAAACCAAAAAAAAAGAAAAAGAAAAAAAGAAAAGAAAGAAAGAAAGAAAAGAAAGAAGCCCTGAGACTTAGGAAAAGAGACAGATGGATGGATTGACAGTCAAGAAGCTGAGATGCCAAGACCTGGAACAGTCTTAGAGGAGGGAGGCTTAGCCTCTGGTCTCTATTGGTCATGTTCTTCCTGTAGGTCCAAGGCAACTAGGGGAAGAAACTCCGGAAGGTGGAGCCTCTGCTGGCCCAGGCTAAAGTGATGGCACAGGTGGAGTGCTCTTGTTGGAGGGGTTGGGCCCCTCTTGCTGGAAAGCAGAGAGGACACAGGGAACAAACCCTGCTGGGTGAGTGTAGGTGTGCCAGAGTGGCCTGGTATGGAAGTGCACACACATTTAACCCTAGCACATACCCTTAATCCCAGCACTTGGGAGGCAAAGGCAGGTGGACGTCTATGAGACTGAGGCCAGCCTGGCCTACGTAGTGAGTTCTAGAAAAGTTAGAGCTATGTAGAGAGACTCTGTTTCTACCTCAAACACCAAATAAATACAAAAAACAAAATTCAACTGGATCTTTTTTTTTTAAACTGGGTCTCACTGTGTAGCCTTGGTTGCCTTAGAGTCTTAGAACTCAGACCAGCCTGTCCTCGAACTCACAGAGACCCACCTGCCTTTGCCTTCCAAGTGCTGGGATTAAGGGTGTGTGCCACCGTGCCTGGCTCCAGCTGCATGGTTTTTTTTGTTTTGTTTTTGTGACTGGAACTTACATGAGACTTCAAATACCATACTATCCTGTCTTCTAATTAACTTGTCTTTCATTTTTTTTAATGCTAGGGCCTTGTACAAGCTAAGCACATGCTTACCACTGAGCTACTCCTTAGTCTTCATACACACACACACACACACTTCTGACTTGACCATGTTTGATGGGTGAGATTTACCTGTAATCCCAGCACTCATTATGGTAAGGCAGCCCAATCACAATTTCAAGGTTAGCCTGAGCTACATGGTGAATTCCAAGCCAGTTTAGAGCACAGGATGATGCTGTCTCAAAACAAACAAAACCTCACAAATCTGTGGTCATTATTATCCACAAGGCTGTATAATTATCATGTCTAATTATATTTCCATCACTCTAAAAAGAAACATTGTACCCCTTAGTAATCACCACTCCCCCATTCTCCTCATAGCTTGCCTTGCCTATTCTGGGCATTTCCTATAAATAGAACCACATACCATGCGCCTTTTTGTATCTGGCTTCTTTTACTTGCTATGTTAGTTGTAATGTGTATCAGTAACCCAATGCTCTTTGTTTGGTTGGGGTTTCTGGTTTTTTTTGAGGGGGATGTTCGAGACAGGGTCTCTCTGTGTAGCCTTGGCTGTCCTGGACTCACTTTGTAGACCAGGCTGGCCTCGAACTCACAGCGATCCACCTGCCTCTGCCTCCTGAGTGCTGAGATTAAAGGTGTGCGCCACTATGCCTGGCCCTAATGCTTTTTGTTCCAGATGTTGATCCATCATATTTTATTAGAGTACTTGTGGTTGGACATTTTATGCTGTTTCCACCTTTTGTCTCCTATAAGCATTGATGCCTTGGTATTGGTGAACCAGTACTTTGGTGGATTTTTTTTTTCTCTAAGGTATATATCTAGTAGTGGGGTTGGATCACATGAAATCCCATGTTTAAATTTTGAGTAACTACAGAGCTGTTTTCCAAACAGCCCTGTTGTATCTGGTGCAAGATGTGGGTCCCCACACATATCAGTTACCCCTCTTGCAGCTGTGACAAATTGACAGATAAAGGCAGTTAAATGTGAAAGGGTTAGTGGTGGCGCATGGTTTGAGGATACAGTCTTTCCTGGTGGTGAGAGCATCTTTGGCTGTGGCAGCAGGAGCCTAAGGCAGCCGGTCTCCCTGTGCCTGCAGTCAGGAAGCAGAGAGAATGGTAGCTTCCACTTGCTTTTTCTCCTTTGTATTCAGTTTACTGCATGGTGCTGCTCACGTTCAGGGTTGGTGTCCCATGCTCAGCTAAACCTTCCTTGCTGGGTATGTAGCTCAGTTGGGACTGTACTTGCATAGCAGGCACAAGAGCCCTGGATTCCATCCCCAGTACACATAAACATGGGGGCGCATCCCTGTAGTTGGGGCAGAAGTTCAAGGTCATCCTTAGCTACACAGTGAGCTCGAGGCCAACCAGGGATGTTTGAAACTTTGTCTCCCCAAAAACTAGCTTATTGCTTTTGAATTCAGCCTCATTCAAGTTCTCAGGACGGGAGCAGGATGAGGTCAGGTTCTTTGGCAGTATATAGCAAGAATGACCCAGATGGCCCAGTTCCCAAAAGAGCTTTTGTTCCCCTGTGAGACCTCATGATCTGAGCCCCACTGGCTGCATTTCTCTTAGCATTCTTGTCTTTTAAATTCCCATCAGAATGTCCTATTAAGCTCTGTTTACAGCATCTACGGACTTCTCTAGCCCACAGTTCCAGACACTTCCACAGACCAGTCTCAAAGGCCCAAGGTGTATGTGGTCAGGCTCACTGAAGCAATGGCCCCTGCTCCTCAGTGGCCGGGTCTGTACTAGGAAGGGTTCTCTACAGGAACAGCACTGACAGAATGTTTGTGCAGCATAGAAGGGGAGTCACTAGATTGACTTACACGGTAGATGCGGGCCAGGTAGTTTAACAATGGCTGTCTACATGTTGGAGAGGCCAGGAGCCTGGTAGCTGATCAGTCCATGAAGCTGGAGAGCTCAGAGGTCCGTATATGGCACTGGAGACCTGGAAGATTCCTGGAGAGCTAGTAGTGCTCAGTTCACGTTGGAAGAGCAAAGAAGCTGGGGTGTAAAGTCAGTGGAAGGTGTCAGCCCAAGAGACACACACTCTAGAAGGGAGTGGAGGCTTTTTCTCTGCATCTTTATCTCTGGGCCTGCTGGAAGCCACTGCTCACTCTGTTTTGTTTTGCTTTTTGTTGTTGTTTTGGTTTTTTGAGGGGTGTTTTTTGTTTGTATGGTTGGCTGGTTGGTTGGTTGGTTTGGTCTGGGTTTTGGTTTCTCTATGAAGTCCTGGCTGTCCTGAACTCGCTTTGTATATACCAGGCTGGCCTCGAACTCACAGTAATCCACTGACTTCTGCCTCCCAAGTGCTGGGATTACAGGAGTGTGCCACCACACCCAGCGGGCACTGTTCACTCTGAGTTAACTTCCCTTCTCACTTAATCCTCTGTGGGCAAGTCCTGAGGAGAGCCTCCTAGGCAACTCTGGATGCAATCAAGCTGACAATATTAACCAACAAGCAAACAGAGATGCAGACATTTGTGCAGACTTCTTGAGGGCATGCTCTTGGGTTTTGCACACTTCTGTGGTTTTAGTGTCAGGAAGATGGCCCAGATGATGGGCTACCTACATGCATGTTTGTTGAATGACTGCCTGGATGTGTAGGGCTCAGTTATAGGGGCAGACCACAGATGTGGAAGTAGATTAGCCAGACAGTACCTGTGACAGCTCACTCAGAGCTTGCCCTGGGCTGAGAATGGAGGTGAGGCAAACGGAGAGGATTTGATGAGAGGTTTTCATTTCGTGTGTCTACTGCACACCAGTCACTTTGTATAGATCCCTCTCTAGGCAATCACCAAGATGCTTTTGTCTCATGGACCTGGCCTGGGGCATCCTCTGTTTTCCTAAGAAAGTCAGGGCTCAGAGAGGTTTAGCTTTCAGCTTGCAGCTAAGCATCAGGCAAAAGGTAGGTCTAATACTTTAACATGGGATGCCTCAGTGTGTGTCCTCTTCCCAGGAACATTGGAGAAGGGAGCCCCAGGAGAGGTAGAGAGACTGGCAAGGGTCACACCTGGGAGCATGGGGGTGGAACTTCTGAAGATGTCAGTGTCTTTAACCTCTCACCACCTCTTCCTCCTCCTCTTCTTCCTCCTCCTCCTTCTTCTCCTCCTCCTCCTCCTTCTTCTTTTTCCTTCTTCTTTCTTTTCTTTTCTTGTTTTTTCAAGACAGAGTTTCTCTGTGTAGCCTTGGCTGTCCTGGACTTACTTTGTAGACCAGGCTGACTTCAAACTCACAGAGATCTGCCTGCCTCTACCTCCCCGAGTGCTGGGATTAAACTCCTGCACCACCACACTCAGCTGACCTCTGACCTCTTTGATGGCCTTCCCAGAGTAGTAACTATAAGGCCAGGCCGAGGCATAGCTTTATGGGAGATGACTCAGCAATTAATAGTGTATGTACAGCTCTTGCAGAAAATCTGAATTCAGTTCCCAGCCCCTATGTCAGGTGAGCAGCTCACACTCTCCTGTAATTCTGGCTCCACAGCAGTCAATGTTTTTCTCTTGGTCTTCATTGTTATCTATAGTTAAGTGTTCAAGCCCATACACAGACACACACACACACACACACACACACACACACACACACACACACACAGTTAAAGATAAACTCTTTTTTAAAGAAAAACACACACACAGAAAACATAGCTTCGGAATAGCAGGACTGTTGCTGCCATGCCAAAGCGAATATTACCAGAACTAAGGAAACAAATATCTGATTTGACATTTCCTTTTGACCATCAAGACCCAAGGGGCAGACATAGGCCAGAAACTATGTATTGGTCCCAACCCACAGCTGAGGCCAGGAAGGAGCTCTGGGAGACACACTCATACCAGTGCTGCACAACCCTGGATAGGACGCCTCCAGCCCTGGGTCTGCTCCTGATTGACTTCTGACTTTCTCTTTTCTTTTTCTTTCTTTCTTTCCTTTCTTTTTCTTTCCTTCTTTCTTTTTTCTCTTTATGTTTTTTGAGACAGGGTCTCTTTGTGTAGCCTTGGCTGTCCTGGACTCACTTTGTAGACTTCTCTGGCCTCGAACTCACAAAGACCCACCTGCCTCTGCTTTCCGAGTACTGAGATTAAAGGCGTGCGCCACCACTCCTGGCATTGACCTCTGACTTTCAGGAGGGGCATGCTCAGACTTCAGTTTCTCCACCTGTTGTGTGATGTGTTGCTCTTGGGCAAAGAGAGAAATTTGAGGTTCTGAGGATGGAGATGTGAAGGGGGAGGGAACCAGTGGCTTCTCTAGGAGGGCTCAGAATGTGCAACATCCTCCCTCCTCCACAGCAGCCCCTTTAAGGTGGGGTGCAGGGAAGATCCCTGAGTGCAGAAAGGGAGCAAGGGAGTAGGGAAGCCTGCTGAGGACTTAGCTTCCAGCAGGACAGCCAGGCTGGCAGCCTTAAAATAACTGAGACCTTTTTTTGGGTTCTCACCTGTTGCTTTTTGGAGCCTGCAGGGGGCAGCAGTGACCACACTTAGGCTTGGAAGAGAGATAAGTAAGTTCCAACGGATTTCTGGACAGGAGAGCATTGAAGTAGCAACAAAACAGCGGTCCAGATGCTTCGCTGGAGCCCAGGACATAGAAATGACAGTGACTCTGTGACTATGGCTTAGAGAATCCTATCCACAGAACAGATGACTCTGAGCTCTTTGTCTAGGGGAGGTAAAGGATGGAAGGAGCATACACCCACTGTCTTCTTCCTGCGGAGGGCTGTAGGTACATGCTCCAATGGGCAACACACTCTGAATCTACACAGTCTCTTCTAAAGAAAGAGGCTATGCCTGGAGAGACCTGAGATGCAAAACTCCTAGTGTAAGCAACAGAAATGAAACCTAAGGTAGTTCACACAATGGCTCATGGCCTAGGAAAGTCCAGAAACTCCCCGCTCCAGGGGTTCCAGCAACATGGTCAGGAGTCTGGTCCTCTTCATCTCCTGGTTGCATCCTCAGGCTTGTGCTTGGGGATGGAAAAAAAAATGGCCAACGGTAATGATGTCACAGCCAGCCTGCTTAGCCACCCAGCACAGAGGAAGTTTCTTTCCTAGAAAAATTCCAGAAAAAAAAACAAAAAACAAAAAAACTGGTTTTGCTATTGACACTACTCTAATGACAGTTAGACTCATTACTTCTGCCGGAAGGTGGGACATTGATTGGCAAGCCTTGGCCACGTTATCGTCCCTGGGAGTGAGATCAGTTCCTCTGAAACTCCTGGATTAAACATGAGCCACTCACACAACAGCCTGGGGGAGGGGCTAGATGCTGCAAGGCGGGGCAGGCAGCCTCAGTGAAAACCAAGCCTTTGTTGGGTCTCACCTGTTGCTGTACAGGACCTGCAGGGACAGTGCCCCCCTCCCCTTGTCCTGGCTTCCTTTCCCACTGTCCTCCTCCCCCTCTTTCTGGGTAGCCTTTGTTAGGTGCCAGCGGCATTCTAACAACTTCTCTGCACTAACTCACTCAACATAGACAAGCACTAATGTTATTCCTATCTTGTAGCAGAAAAGGAAGAGGAAGAACCCACTCCAAACCTCATGGCACTGAGGAGCCAGTCTCCTGGGTGGTCCTCATAGTTTGCTGGAAGCAGTATAGAAAGAAACAGGGTGTTGGGAAGGCGGATTGGGGTCAAGAGCTGACTAGCTAGCCCTGGCAAACAGCTCTTGGAAAAGGATTAGGAAGGGATAGTCGGAAGCTGCATGGATTGGTGGAGTGGTGGGAAATTAGGCACAGGCCAGCAGGGGGCAGCTGTCTTGCCTCCAGCCTGAGAAACAACTTGGAAAAAAAAAAAGCTCATAAATGTATCTGAAGCGGTCAAAAGGAGGTCCAGAGGATGCCAGAAAAGACGGAGGCGCTCACAGCCATTCACGTCCTTGGATGCCCTGCCCAGCGACGCACAGAACCTTAACTCCCATGTCTCCCCTGGCCTTCGGCAGGTGGGTGTTCGTCTATGAGAAGGGATACCAGACTTCAAGCGGCCTCATCAGCAGTGTGTCAGTGAAACTCAAGGGCCTGGCTGTGACCCAGCTCCAGGGCATGGGGCCCCAGGTCTGGGATGTGGCTGACTATGTCTTCCCAGCACAGGTGAGCTGGCTCCGGCCTTCTCATCCTTCCTCCCATAAGCCCTGGCTCGGGGTGACCAGTCCTGTTTCCTGCTCTCTGGGCCTCAGTCTCCCTTCCTTTGAAATGAGTCCTTTCACTCCACAGTGATATCATGGGATGTGGTGTCTGCTGGGTGTCAGGTGGGGTTCAGAGTCCTGCTGGGGCGGTGTTTAGATTCTTGGGGCAGTTCTACCAACTCTCTCATCTCCCTGTCCTTCACTTCCAGGGGGACAGCTCCTTTGTAGTTATGACCAATTTCATCGTGACCCCTCAGCAGGTTCAAGGCCATTGTGCAGAGGTGAGGACCCCATCCCTCTCCTGGACCCACAGGGGAGATAACGTAATGGAATTCCCTTGGGCCTTGGTGGTGATATGGGACAAGTTTTCTGATGAGGTTATGATGCAATGTTAGACAAAGAGTCATACAAAATAACCCTCAGCCATTGTTAGCATCATTGTTGGGCACTGGGCCTCTCCATCCCAACCTACAGTCCCCTGCCAGTGGATACTGACTCAGCAGCTGAGCAGAAACCTAGGATAAATATGGGAGAAGGAGCCTGTGAGCAGGGGTCTCCCACAGAATAGGAGATTTTACACTGTGGCCCTGGGGGCAGGAGAGGGTCCTCCTTAGGACCACACCCCAGGGCCTGGGGCCAGCAGCTTTTCCCTCCCCCAGAACCCAGAAGGTGGCATATGCCAGGATGACAGTGGCTGCACTCCAGGAAAAGCAGAAAGGAAAGCCCAAGGTAAGACTAACCCCTTCCTGTCACCTCCACGGCCACCTTGCTGTGTCTGCTTCTCTCTGTACCCCACATCCCACCAAGCCGCTCTCCACTGAGAGGGTCCTTCCTGTCTCTCTATTACCATGCTGTGGAAGCTCAGAGTGGGGTGGGAACGCAGGGGTTCCTTTCTCCCTGCAGGTATTCCTTTCTCCCTGCAGGTATTCGCACAGGCAACTGTGTGCCCTTCAATAACACTGTGAAGACCTGTGAGATCTTTGGCTGGTGTCCTGTAGAGGTGGATGACAAGATCCCAAGGTAACTGATGTCCTGCCCTTCCAGGGAGCTAGAGACAGGGTTCTGATCCGCAGACATCTGGATCTAGCAAGAACGGGATCTTTATACTTCTGATCCCACGCCTCATCCTATCCATGTCACCTAGGCCAAAGAGTCTTCCTGGTCTCAGAGATTATAAGCTTCTGGTCCATCAGCAGTGTGGCCACAGCAACCCCAGAGCACACCGATGCACCTATGCACTCTGTGGGAGAGCACCTGTGCTCCCTGTCTCCTGATAAGCTATTCAGGGCTTGCAAACACTCTTGGGGAGGGTCACTGAATGAGTGCTCTTTCCGCCAGCCCTGCTCTTCTCCACGAGGCTGAGAACTTCACCCTCTACATCAAAAACAGCATCAGCTTTCCACGCTTCAAGGTCAACAGGTTCGTGGGAAAGGAGGGCAGAGACGCAGGTGGCTTGACGCAGCTGCAGCTGCTCTCAACATGCTGTCTCCCTCTACCTCTGCTGCTTGCACTCAGCCGACCTCCTGCAGGGCGGCTTTCTCTGGAGGAGGGTTACTCCAGAGCTCTTGGGCGGTCCTAGTGCTTAGCGGCATGAGCACCCTCCCAGCCGGCACATGGCTGCTCCCTACACCCTCCACACAGGCACAACCTGGTGGAGGAAGTGAATGGCACCTACATGAAGAAATGCCTCTATCACAAGACTCTTCACCCATTGTGCCCAGTCTTCAGCCTCGGCTATGTGGTGCGAGAGTCAGGCCAGGACTTCCGCAGCCTGGCTGAGAAGGTATGGATGGGATGGGGTGGTACCAGCAAGAAGAGTCCAGCTAGGTGTCACAACACAGGCCTGCCAGCCCCATTCTGCCTCTCAGACCTCCCTGGCACAGGCCAAGTGTATGCATGGGACTGTCCCCTAGTGCTAGAGCCCCTGAGGGTCCTCCTGGTCAGAACCTGCCATGAAGGGGGTGCTAAGAATGAAGAGATGTGGACAGACAGCGTCACTTGGATGTTCAATAGTTTCTGCCCCCTCTCTCCCCTCTCTCCCTCCCTCTCTTCCTCCCTCAGTCACTCCCTTCCATTATTTTTTGTTGTTTTGAGTCAAGGTCTCCTCCCTATGTAACCTAGGCTGGTCTCAAACTCCTAATCCTTCTGCATCCAATGTACCCTAACACTGAGCTGTGCTGCGGCCTAAAATCAGTGTGCTGCTTTGTTTTTTCCCCATAGTGGAGATGAAACTGAGGGCCTCATGTGTTCCCTGGGTCCCAAAACCACAGTAAGGCTCTCAGAGATGCAGCCTAAGTCCAAACCCTGCTCTGCCTCCCAACTAGGGTGTGCCTTCAGATAGGCCTAAGTTCAGTGTCTGTGATTCATCACCGAGGACACTAATCGATGCATTGCTTCCCTTGGGAGTGCAGTGAGGATAACGTGAGCATGAGCATGCACCTGTTAGTGAGCACTTCAGCCCTGCCCTGTTGGGGTAATCCTGTGCCCTGTTCTTGCTGGGTCTTTCTTGCACATGCTCCTGCAGCTGCCTATGTGGGGAGGGTAACCAGTCGCTTTTCTGTGAGGTCACCATTCATGACACACTTGTGCATGACAGAGCTCTGCAGGTGTTTGCTGTCAAGAGCCACATGGAGGTAAAGCTGCTAGACAGTGGTTAACCATTGGTGTTCAAGCCTCAGTTTGCCTGTCTGTATAGGGCCATCAGGATGATTTACAACCCACCTGGTTTTATAACCCACACTTGCCCTCACCTACTGAAAGTGTTTGCATCTCTGTTCCTGCCTCCCTGCTGAGCTGCTCAGATCCCTGCCCACTTCTCTGATCACCTCTCTGCTCTTGGCCTGAGGCACCCACTTGTCCTGTTCCATGCTTCACTTCACTCTCTCAAGTGTTTTCTTCCCAGACCTAACAGGTCACTTTAGTTCAGAGGCTGCTTGCTTGTCTCCCCACACCACTGTGACTTGAGCCAGGAACTGAGAAACAATGATGAATGCCAGATAGCTCTGTCCCCTTGGACCTGACTGTCTTAGAGGAGAGAGATCAATAAGTAATCACACAGAATACACATACACATATGACAAGGCCTAAGATCCCAGCACACAGGAGTCAGAAGGAGGAGGATCAGGAGTTCAAGGCCAGCCTAGGCTACACAGTAATATCCAGTTTCAAAACACTAAGGAACTGGAGCGATGACTTGGCAATTAAAAACACTTTCTGTCCTTCCACAGAACCCAACTTAAGATCCCAGCACCCACATCAGGAGGTTTACCTGTAACTCCATCTCCAGGAAACCCAACAGCCTCTCCTGAGCTTTGAGAGCACCCTAAGGCATGGCAGACATTCACACAGATAGATGCACACATGAACTGAAAATTAACAAAAACCAGTCAACCAACCAAGGAAATAAAATCATAAATGACAAATGGCCTAAAAGAAAACCTGGGGCTGGGCATGGTGGCCCACAATTTTAATCCCAGCACTTGGGAGGCACAGGCAGGTGGATCGCTGTGAATTTGGGGACAGCCTGGTCTACAAAGTGAGTCCAGGACTGCCAGGGCTACACAGAGAAACCCTGTCTCAACACCCCCCCAAAAACCAAACCAAACAAAAACAAAACAACAACAACAAAACCCTGGGCTTTGTTTAGAAAGGGGCATATTTTAGGCTGAGGTGGTGGTCAGTGGTCAGGGAAGCCTTCAAGATAAATAGCCAAATAATGAGAAAGAGGCAGGTTTATGAACAAAGATCAGGCACAAAGGCCCTGTGGTAGGAAAAACTTGATCAGCGGTGGGAGGTGAGAGCAGAAACGGTGACAGACCTTCAGCAGGATCTCAGCGTCCTTTCTCAAATAAAAAATATCCTCTCTTTGACATGGTGCCAATGGGGAGCAAGGTAGCTGAGTTGGCGGAGGTGCTTGGTTGAATGCTTAATGATTTGAATGTACTCCCTGGTCCCACACGATAGAAGGATGAAGTCCACCCTCCCAAACTGTCCTTTGACCTCCATAGTCATACTGTGCACACTGTGCACATCTTTTTTGGGGTTTGTTTGTTTGTTTGTTTTTTGAGACAGAGTGTCTCTGTGTAGCCTTGGGTGTCCTAGACTCACTTTGTAGACTAGACTGGCCTTGAATTCAGAGAGATTCGTCTGCCTCTGCTTCCCTGAGTGCTGGGATTACAGGTGTGCCACACCACACCTGGTTCAGTGTTTATGTATCTACACACAAAATCATAATGTAAAAAACAGGCTTCTAAAGAGAAATGCCTATAAGACATTCTCTCTCTCTCTCTCTCTCTCTCTCTCTCTCTCTCTCAAAGATTTATTTATTTATTTATTTATTATTTATTATGTATATAGTGCTCTGCCTGCCTATACACCTGCAAGTCAGAAGAGGGCATCAGATCACATTATAGATGGTTGTGAGCCATCATGTGGTTGCTGGGAATTTAACTCAGGACCTCTGGAAGAGCAGTCAGTGCTCATAACTGCCTAGCTGTCTCTCCAGCCCAAGGTCACTCCGCCCCTGTTTTTTGAGACAGGGTTTTGCTGTGTAGCCTTGGCTATCCTAGACTCACTTTGTAGACCAGGCTGGCCTCAAACTCACAGAGATCCACCTGCTGCCTGCCGCCTGCCTGCCTCTGCTGGGATTATAAAGGTGTGCGCCACATGCCCGGCTTCCCTGTCTTTGAAACTCATGAAGCTGTTTTGCCAGTCTAGACAGGAGTGTTAGAATCCTGAAACCCAGTTCTTATGTGCCTACGTTCCTGGCAGGGCGGGGTGGTTGGCATCACCATCGACTGGGAGTGTGACCTGGATTGGCACGTGCGGCACTGCAAACCCATCTACCAGTTCCATGGACTGTATGGGGAGAAAAATCTGTCTCTAGGATTCAACTTCAGGTACCTGACAGGCCCCTGTCTATTTCTGAAGTGCCATGGGTTGACAAATGTTCCCAGGGGGAACAAGAAGACCCTAGATGGCCTCCGTCCTGTGTGAGTTGTTAAACAGGAACCAAGCAGGAACCAAGACCTTAAATGCTGGAGTCCTCTGCCCCCTGGAGGTCTTCCTGGTGGTCTCCTGGAATGACACTGGCCATCCTCCTTCAGCAGTGCTGGAGGGTTCCCTTCCTAATGTTCCAGCAACCCATGTGTTTTTGTCACCATCTCCTGCTATCTGCCCACCCCCTCCCCAGATTTGCCAGGTACTTTGTGCAGAATGGGACCAACCGTCGTCACCTCTTCAAGGTGTTTGGGATTCGCTTTGACATCCTTGTGGATGGCAAGGTAATTGCCCCTTGTGAAGGATGGCTGCCAAGGCACCTTTCCACTTTGGATGTCTATTGCTATGGGTGGTATGAAATAGGAAGGGATGGGTGTGTTCAGAGATCTGCTTCTAATGACAGTGGACATGGGTGATGACCTGGCCATCCACTCCTACCATTACTTTGGGTCCAGGGAAGCAGGGCTAAGGACAAAGCACAGGCTTACTGACCAGGAGCTGGATATCAGGAAAGCCATGGGCAGGAGCCTGTGGGAATAGTTTGGAGTTGAGGGAGGAGGGCTTGACTTTTACTAGCTGGGCCCCTCCTGTTGACCTGGCTGTCCCTTGGGCCCTGCCACCAGGCCGGGAAGTTTGACATCATCCCTACTATGACTACCATCGGCTCTGGAATTGGCATCTTTGGAGTGGTAAGTGCTGGGGGACACATGTTTGCTATCCAGGGTTTGGTTACTTCACTTCTATGTTCAGCGGCAGAACCCCAAAACGTGACCATAGCTGCCCACTGTGACTGAGGCAGCAGCTGCTTCCCCAACCACCGCAAACCAACAGTGTATCTGGGGAAAATGAGGCTCAGAGCTAAGGCAAGAGAGAAGTAGGATAGGGATGACTTGGACCCCGGAAGGGCTTGCAACCCTCATCCTGTCCAGGAAACTAGGGTCTGGAGTGGCAGGATTCAGCCAAGACTACAGTCAGTGGGGGGGAGGGCACTGTGAGACATGCATGGAAGGTCTGTATCTGCCACAGAGTCCATATCCTTGCCCCTCCCTGTCCTCAGGCCACAGTCCTTTGTGACCTCTTATTGCTTCACATCCTGCCCAAAAGACACTACTACAAGCAGAAGAAGTTCAAGTATGCGGAGGACATGGGGCCTGGAGAGGTAAGTGAACTTCTGAGCTCCGTGAGCAGGACCCTTCAAAGACCTCAAGCTTGCGTGTCTGTGCTGCCAGGCGCTGTCCTGCATGGCTTGGCGCTGCAGGGCAGCGGTTCAGCGGTCTGACTTGCATTCCCACGTTGCATACACAGGGTGGACATGACCCCGCGGCCACCAGCTCTACTCTGGTCCTGCAGGAGAACATGAGGACCTCCTGACCTCAGCCTTGAGCTCCGGACTTGACTCAGTGCGTGGCTTCCGGCGAGGGCTGGTGGCTTTGAGCCAGGGCAGAGGCCATTCTCAGGGGCTTTCCTGCCAAGCAGACATCAAGTTGCCCCATAGTTCAGAGTGGAGACAGGCAAGGCATTGCAATTCAGAGCTCTGGATCCAATTCCACACTTCCCCTCCATTCAACCCCTTGGAGTCCGTGCGGCTGGGCTCCTCACACGCCTACACCCTAGCTCTGTGCTTATGGCCAAGACCCTCACTGCCCATCCCACAGCCTCACCTGCCTACCTCTGTGCTCTTCCACATGGTAGCCACTAGCCAGATGTAACAATTTGAACTTAAATTATTTAAAATACAATAAAAAGATGGCTTGGTTGAACTAGTTAGGGGGACACTTTTGGCCCGTGGCTCGCATACTGGACAGCACAGGGTGTTTTCATTGTAGGAATCCCCTGGGAGGCTCATCAACAGTGTGGGTGCCTGGTACACACCCCATCTCCTAAACCAGAAGCACAGGCCACTTTGTGCCTGAGGCTTAAGAGTTGTTATCCTGGAGCTTCCTGACTCTTAAGCTCCCAGTCAGCCTTGGGTCAGCACCAACTGGCAGGCGTAGGCACTAAGCCGGGGTGGGGGTGGGGTAGATCTCAAACACCCACATCAAGTGTGTAGTGTGCTCATGTGCCACACGGGATTCACGAACCCCCATGTGCACACCACCCCCCTCTACACACACACACAACCTTCCATCCCCCACTGTGGGCTGGAACAGCTTGGGTACTGCAAGTGCAGCCATCTGAACACACCTACACCCCTAGGCAGGGAGGGACACATGGTCTCCATACAGTATCACCCCCGCGGGGCGATGCTCCTTCCTGAGAGAGTCAGGCCAGCCCAGCCCTTCAAGTCACAGAACCTTACTCAGCTACCTCAGGTGGGGATGTACCCTGATGAATCCTGGCTCCTTGCCTGTGGCCCAGTCCCAGTTTCCACAGCTTGCCCAGCTTGGTTGGAACACAAAGGCTGAGGAGGCAAGGGATGGGACACAATAAAAAGAAATGAGGACAAATTCCTGTCTTCTTTGCTTTCCTTTCAAACCCGTCTGAGTTCAGTGCTCACCTGCCAGATGCACAGCTGAGCTGAGTGGCTGACGTCCTTGTGGGCAGGCTGGTGAGAGGTGCCTGGGCCCAGCTGAGCTCACAGCAGTCCCTGGGCCTTGTCTCTGCACAGGACAGGGCACCCGCACTCTTCCCGGTGCTGAGCAAGCTCTTCTCCTGGCTGTGGGGGCAGTTGAGCACACCAGAAGCAGCCTTGGAAAAACAGAGCTGAGGAAGGGGCTTGTTGCCCCAGGGATTTAGAGACCCTGCCACAGAAGAAGTGAGGCTCGTGGCTGGAGTGTGGAGAAGGCTCCACGTGGGCACACCCTCCAGCCTGGGCTCTCAGCCAGCCAGGGGTTCTGAGTACCCCCACACTGCTCTGTCTAGACCAGTCTGTCCAGAACAGCTCCTCATAGGGATGGATCTGCACTTCCAATGTGCTGACCACTTGCCAAGGATAGCCAATGAGCACCTGGAGTCATTTCACTTTTATTTATTTATTTGGTTTTTCAAGACAGGGTTTCTCTGTGTAGCCTTGGCTGTCCTGCACTCACTTTGTAGACCAGGCTGGCCTCGAACTCACAGCGATCAGCCTGCCTCTGCCTCCCGAGTGCTGGGATTAAAGGCGTGCACCACCACTGTCCAACACTTAATTTTTTTTTCTTAAATAGTGCCTTGCTATGTGGCCTAGTTTGAAACTCAAGATTCTCTCTCGCCTCAGCTTCTCAAATGCTAGGATCACAGATATTCGTCACTATACCAGGTTCTTACAGACTTTTAATTCACCGACGTAGCTGTGTGTAGCTAGTGACTAGCAGAGTGGACAGGACAGAACAGTTGTTCTCTCAGGCCTTGGCCTTCCGCCATCTTCCCCAGCCAACAGCCTTCCACATCCTCTCTCCCAGCCCCCAAAGCCTGTGCCTCCTATCCCTTTCCTCGTGAGTGGAAGAACAAAAAAAAGTGTCCAACCAGCCCAGATGCCCCTGGCCGAGGCGGCCTCCTCTCGCTCACCCCTTGTCCTGTGTGTTTTCCTCTCTTGCCTCCTCTGGCTCTTGTTCTCCTGCAGAGCAGCCTACTCCCTCTTCATTGCCACCCTTCCAGAAAGACCAGTTTGCCATTGTCCAAAACTTGCCTCCACCCTGTCACTTCTAGATTCCCTTGCCAAGGTCACCAGCAGAGTCCTTTATGCAAAACCTACAGGGACACTTGGGCCTGCATCCAGTTGTTCAAGGATCCTTATAGCAGGCCTGGTGCAGCCTCTCCTGATTTCCTGGCAAGCATGGAGTGTAGGGGAGGAAGGCCTCTCGAAGCTCTCGCGGAGCTCACCCTGTGTCCTTGGCAAGTGGCTTCTCTCCAAGGCTCCTCTGTGTGTCAGGAGTAACAGCAAATTCCGCTAAGTTTGAGGTAAGAGAAATAAACACTGGGATCTGCCTGGTACACACTATCACTTACCGTCTCTGAATATGTATGTATGTATTTTATTTTATTTTATTTTATTTTATTTTATTTTATTTTATTGGTGCTACAACCCTTGCTCCTTGGTTGAACATATGACTGCCTATAACGGAGGTTGTATTTCCATTTGTGTTTTTTGTTGTTGCTGTGTTTGTTTGTTGTGTGTGTGTGTGTGTGTGTTTGAGACAGGGCTTCTCTGTGTCGCCCAGGCTGTTCTGGAACCCCCTTCTGTAGACCTGGCTGGCCTTAAACTTGGAGATCCACCTGCCTCTGCATCCTGAGTGCTGGGATTAAAGGCATGCACCACTGTGCCTTTCCGTGTTCTGTCTCTTGTGACTGGGTCTGGTTATGTGACAAAATTCGGGTTATGTGACAAAATTCTAGTTAGTGGAATGTAGAGGGAATGTTCTGTGGCACTTTCTGAGTACTTTCTTTAAAAGAGTTAGCTTTGGGCTGGAGAGATGGCTCAGTGATTAGGATCATGTGCTGTTCTTGCAGAGGACCCAGGTTCAGTTCCCAGGACCCATTTAATGACTCACAACCACCCACAGGCACACACATACATGCAGGCAAAGCATTCATCCACACAAAGGATTAAATTAAATTAAATTAAAAAAAATAATTTTTTTAAAGGAAAGAACTAGTGTTGAGCCTTTGTAGTTTTTCTCCATTACAAACCTAGAATGCATATGTGATAACTGGAGCTCTGGCCCCTATTCAGAACCATGAGGACAAAAGCTATTGCCAGGGTTTGGTGGTGCAGGGGTTGGATGGAGCCACATCTGGAAGGTTCTATGGAGCAGAGCCATCACGTCAGCCCAGAGCTGTCCCTCAAGGCTTACACGTGAGATTCCTCTGTTGCCTTGGTCAGAATTCTGATCCTACTTGGGACAAGAATTTTACTCTTGCCCTTGCTTCAGTTGATCTGTTCGATCCTTCCCATGGCTCTACTTATTATGCTGGGTCCTTGAGGATTCTCAAAACCATTTCTCTGATATTAGGGTGTAGCTCAGCGTTAGCACACTTGCTTAAATGTAGGAAGCCCTGGATTCAATCTTCAAAATTGGAGGGGGAAAAATATCTCTATGGCCCAGGTCTTTTTTCTTTTTTAATATTTTATTTAGTTTTAATCTATTTGCATTGGTGTGAAAGTGTCAGATCTTAGAGTTACAGGCAGTTGTGAGCTGCCATGTGGGTGCTGGGAATTGAACCCGTCTCGTTTGGAAGAACAGGCAGTGCTCTTAACCACTGAGCCATCTCTCCAGCCCCTATGGCCAAGGTCTTTCCTGAACTCTTGTCCTAGAGATCCAATCCTCTGATTGCTGGACCCAGTTAGTCATTCAACAAACATGCTGGGCGCTCATCAGGAGTCAGGCTGTGCTGGGTGAACCAAGAACAACCCTTGTTCTCAAGAGTTCCCAGCCCCGATGAGAAAGACTCAGGCAAAGAGGTACTGAGAGCTGGAAAGCTGGCTGGAGGGGGTGGGGGGTGGGGGGGGCAGTTACGGCTGGCCATCCTGGGTATCCAGAAAGCCGTGGAAAGGCTGGGGGTCAGGCAAGCTAGTGGTGAGGAGTGAGCTGTGAACGGCTTGAGGGGACCTATTCTCAAGGGATCAGGGAGCAATGGCGATCCTAGGTGTCTGGTGTCTCTGAAGCCCCAGAAAATCCAGTGGGAAGTGAGAGCAGGTGGTAGTGAGAGGCCAGGGCTGAGTTCAGGCAGGGGAGAAGGTGGAATGAGATGGATAGACTTTAGGGACCCTTAAGAGGTAGCATGGCAGAGCTTTGAGCACTGGGTTGGGTCAGAAAACCTGCTACACTGGCAACTCCTGGTTTCTGACCCCCGTTTGAGACAGGGGCACAGGCGAGAAGAGGTTGGAGCCTACAATATGGGTCAATATGGGTCTGTGTTTAAGGCAAGCAGTGATGTGGGGAATCTCCAAGAGACTAATAGCAGGATCCAACGCAGTGCTGGAATCCCCAGGCACAACCACAGCCAAGACCATTTGGTCCTGGGGGTGGGAGGGTGGGGGGGCTCTTTTCCATTCCCTCAGCCCCAGTTAGGGCTTCCCACCCACCCACCCCCGACGGCGGTTTTTCTCTGTGTAGCCTTCGCTGTCCTGGACTTACTTTGTAAACTAGGCTGGCCTCGAACTCACATTGATTCGCCTGCCTCTGCCTCCTGAGTGCTGGGATTAAAGGCGTGTGCCACCATGCCTTTAATCCCAGTTAGGGGCTTCTTGCCTCCCCAGACCTGAGTGCCGCCCCACCTCAGCACTCTGACGAACCTTCCTCCTCCTGGCTTACCTCCACCCCCTACCCCAAGAGAACACTCAACTCCTAGTTCTTCCCTCTTCCTAGCTTCTCCCTGGTGCGCACTGGGCCTCATCCCCCGAGGGAGGGATGCTCTTGCCTCTACTGGCTAGGACACCGGATTGAGGGCTCCGGGGAGCCGGGGAGAGTACGGTATGCTTCAGGCAAGGCTGAGGGGCCCATGACTTGTACGGAGGGATTTAGGGTTTCCCTAGCCTGCCTGTCTGCGGCCGCCGGGGGCGTGACGCGTCGGGGCCCAGCCGCAGGGCCCCTCCCGAGCTGCCTCCTCCAGATCTTGTTGAGACCCGCCCCCCTGCTCCCGTAGGCGGGAGGACCGGGCTCTGATTGGACGGTGCTGAGCAGCGCAGCCAATGATCGCGGGCCGGCGCCGCGGCGGGCGGGGGAGCGAGTGCTGCCTGGAGCTGCGGCGCCGGCGGGTTGAGCGGGGAGATCCCGGCCGGGCTAGGCGGGCAGGGCGGGGCACACACAGCCTGAGCGAGCCTGGCGCCCACCGCGGAGACTGTCACCAGGTGCCGAGGTAGGGGTCGGAGGCAAGGACTTGGAATGGGAAGCTAGGGTGCGGATGGCTGAGCCGCCCTGTGCAGCGAGCATGCTGTAGAGGGGTGGTCTGCGAGGCCGCGTCTACGTGGGCAGCGGGGACCTGGCGTGCAGCGATCCCCGCTGTGCCTGCAGGGCCAGGTCCGCGGGTGGCTCCCCAAGCCTGTATCTGTCTAAGCTGGATGTGCGAGTGCCTGGCCACCTGCGTCCCTTCCGCAGCTACTGTCTGCGGAACTGCATAGGAGCACCAAACGGGGTGCCTCGCCCCAGCTCTGGGTGGAGGCCGTATCTATTCGGAGTGGGCCTGGACGGGTACACCCACGTGTGGATCTCGGTGGAGCGCTCCTCCCACGGCCCTCCCGTGAGTCTTCCGTGGAGAGTTGGGGGGGCGGGGTGATGAATGGAACCGATGCGGCGAGGGATTTCAACTGCTGCGCAGTCGTCCCCTGGCTGAGGGTGGCGGAGGCGGCGCTGCGGTTTCTGGGTCTGGTGGGCACAGGAGTGGTGCGCCCGAGGGTGCACACGTGCGCGGGGAGCTGTGTGTGGTGTTTGGAGGCGGGTGTTCGTGCGTCACGTGGACACAAGAGTGTGCCTGTGTACGTGGGGTGGGGAGGCGTGAGTTTCAGTATGGAGTGGTGTGTGAACAAGGGTCACGAGGACATGGGTTACATCTGTCAGGGAAGGGGTGTGCTTGCCTCGAGAGTGTTGCAGAGTGTGCAGAGCTTGCTGTCACATGCCCTGGGTCCCAGGACAGTGTGCCAGTGAATGCCTCTCTTTGCCTTGGCCAGGTTCAGGGTTGTAAGAGAAGCACACGGCTTGTGTCCTTGAAAATCCCAGGGAAAGAGAAGAGGCACATTCTTACCTCCTCCATCTAGCACACACTGTGGGTCAGACTGTTCTAGACCCCACTACCTGCTCCTTGGTGTTCTCACAGCAGGAGTGGGGCTTATTTTAAACCTCAACTAATTGAATGGCCTCTCTGCTTAAGAGTCCTCTGGCAAGCTGGGCGTGGTTGCACACGCCTTTAATCCCAGCACTCGGGAGGCAGAGGCAGGCGGATCGCTGTGAGTTCGAGGCCAGCCTGGTCTACAAAGTGAGTCCAGGACAGCCAAGGCTACACAGAGAAACTCTGTCTCGAAAAACCAAAAAAAAAAAAAAAAAAAAAAAAAAAAAAAGAGCCCTCTGGCGTTAGAAGCCTTCTGGTTTCTCCCCAAAGCCCTGCCCAACCCTAGACCAAGCCTGAGTCCCACTTTGGCACAGGACAAACTCCCATCTTCCCTGCCCCCCCCAATCCTGCTGAGTGCTCAAAAAAGGAATTTCAATGTCACCTCCTCCAGGAAAACACCCCTAAGGCAAGAGTAAGTGGGCCTTGGCTTCTCTCCAGATGTACCCCTTCACCAAGGACCTCTCCCCTACTGCCCCATCTGCTGGGCATCTTCCCATCTCATGGCACTTGCACCTTTAGGCTGGTCCCTCTGACTAGAGGTGCTCTTAGATGTCCACACTGCTTACTGCCTTATTCCTTTCATAGCAGCTTGGAGCTTGCATTGAAAACAAGTGCTTCCTGCTCAACATCAGTAGTGTCCCCCAGCATCTTAACTCCTGCACTGTCTTGTTCCAGTAGCTGTCTTCCCAGAGCATCCCATGTAACCTGACATATAGCCATTACTAGTATTCTTATTTGTTGCTTCCTGGCTCTACCAAAAAGCAAAAGTTGATAGCGGGGGGGGCGGGCCTTGCTTTTTGGGCTCCCTGGTTTATCTCTTAGCACTTGAGTAGCAGATACCCAATGAGTAGTTGTGGCAAGAATACATGAGTCTGGATTTGCACGCCAGGAGTCAGTGTACCTGTCTGTTCCCCAGACTCTGAGGCCCCTGAAGAACTAGGGGCAAACTCCAAACATATCTGCATGTTAGAAATCCTCCCACTAGCAACTGGTGTGGACGGGAGCAGTGGGATATGAATCTGGAGAGGAGGAGACCCCAGCAAAGTAATGAAGGGACAGAGGAGGTCAGAGACTGACTATTTTGTCCCCAGATCTGTGCCATTTAAGGGGTTCAACTTAGTGAGCTCAGCCAGCCAGCAGTGGGGAGATCAAAGATGCATTTCAAAGGCGGTGATGTCTGAACTGGTCTTCAGGCAGCGAAGCCAAGGGAGGTGTGTTCCTGGCAGAAGACACAGCTTGTACAAAGGCCTGGTGACATAGAGCAAGCAGTTTTGGGAAGCTTGAAGTAGTGGGGTGCAGCCAGAGTGGAGAGCATGGTGCTGCAGGAGGTGTGGGGGTGGTGACAGAGAGGGAGAAAGGGGAAATGATCCCTCTGCCTCTTGCCTTTCTGGCCCAGGCTGTATGAAAACTTGGAGTGGAGTTCCCACTTCTGTGAGGGGGGGTGGGCAGAGGAGGATAACCCACACAAGGATGTTACTGAATTGGATGGGTCCCTGATGGAACTGAGCTGCCCAGGAACAGGGAAAGGAGGAACTCTCTAGAAAGAGCGATGTAGAAAAGGAGGCCTAGGGACGTCTGTTTCCACAGGTGGGCCGAGAGATGCCTTAAAGATAGCTGCAAAGGGGGAAGCACAGCCCACCTGGGTATTGGGGGATCCCCAGAGGTAGTGGGAGGGCCATCCTCACTCACAGCAGGCATCCTTGAGCATGACTTGGCACCAGACTGCTGGGTCTCCCTTAAGGGGACTGAGTCATCCCAGGCAGGGGCGGGAGCTGCAGCAGGCTGTACTGCCAGAGCCATTAGACCCTTGTCAGAAGCATAAACAGGCGACAAGGAAGTGGCCCTGAGATGTCATGACCACTTTGATATGTAGCCCACATAGCCACTACCTTTTTGCATTTTCCCCCTGACCAGTTGTTTGTTGATCAGGGCTGCCCATCTTCTGCCTGGATGGTGATTGGTCACTGGCTTAGCTTGCCTCTGAAATACTCTAACAGAATTCAGAATGATATCTGAAGTCACTGGTTCCTGAAGTAACCGTGGATAGCGCTGCTTGGACCCATACAGGTGACAGCAGGGTCTTCTTGCTCTTTCCTCTTTTGGCCTCTGTTGAAGGACCTAGCTGGATGGGGCATGTCCTCAGAAAGAGGTCAGATGAAGTGGGCTTCTGAAGCCAAGAGCTTGTGTTCTTGGGAGTGGCAGACACTTGGAGGGTGGAGTGCTTGGAGGAGAAGCTGAGTCAGGCCAGTCTGGAGCCAGGCACCTAAAGTGGGTCGTGTTTGGTGGAGTGGGGCCTGCTCTGGGTTGCCTTCTGCTACACACACATTCCAGCCACCTACTGTTCGTGCACAGACTGCTTCTGTGTCCATAGCTTCATCTACTTCCTTCCAGGGCTCCTAGAGAAGGTGGGACGGTAACCATCTGTGTGAGGTGCACGCCTTTAATCCCAGCACTCGGGAGGCAGAGGCAGGCAGATCTTTGTGAAGTCGAGGCCAGCCTGGTCTATAGAGTGAGTTCTAGGACAGTTAGGGCTACACAGAGAAAGCCTGTTTCAACCCTCCCCCCCCCCCCATAATAAAAATATAAACAAAATGCTTAGTGTCCTAACCCAGGTAGGACAGCTCCCATCTGGGAGGACAGGATTTGAGCCTAACAAGGGAAGACCTATGGCTGGGGCTGCTCACTAGGCCAATGGAGGAACCCCTTGCCCACAACTGCTATGCCCTGAGACAGGGTCTGGGTTTTAGCCTGTCTGTCCATCTTTCTGTTTGTCCACTTGACCCCTGTTTACCTGCTGAGTCAGCTTCTAAAAAGCATTCTCAAGGACTTAGTTTGGGCAGAGCCTTGAGGAGATCCATTGAGCCAAGGAGGAGTGGACCCTCAGGGCAGCCTTACAAACCAGCACCAGTAAAGGCTTGTAGGACAGATGACTTCGTGGGGTAATGAAGATTTAAGCTCTGAAGTCTGGCTTCCCTGGCCCTGGCCATATGGATGTGCAGCCCCAAAGCAATAGAAGTGCACATGATCAGCTAGCTAGTAAAAGGTCTTTAGAGAGAAAGACAGAGACAGACAGACACACAGACACACAGAGGCAGGGAGAGGGAGAGACAGAGACAGAGACAGACAGCAAGTGAGAAACTTGTCTGCACAGATGTGCTCTTAAGTACAAATCCACAGCACACTCAGACCAGCCCCTAACCTCCACCAGGATGTTCCTTCCCTGTCAGACACAGGCTTTCACGCATACAGCACAGCACAGCCACAGGCCAGGCACAAGGCCCTGTCTCCTGGACACTCGGCAGAAACTTTGGGCCTCCCTCCAGCCAAGCCCTGCTTAGTCACCTGAATTTGATCCAGGCAGAGGGAGGGATGGATGGAGAACCTGACGTCAGCTCTCACAACCTCCTCCCACGGCCACCCTCGCATCCATCTGGGCCCCAGCTCAGCCCACACAGTCACAACTCACTTCTTTGGAGCTTGTTAGTAGCAAGCGCTGTTCTGCGTTCCTAACAGGCTTCAGCTTCTTTACACCTCATGGCCACATGGGTGTAAGACCTGCCTCGAGGCCCATCTCACCAATGAGGAACACTCAAAGTTATCCGCCTTGCTCCCCTAACAGCTGGGAAGCGGACAGCCCAGCACCCCAGCTTGGGTAATAGTCTTTAGACTAGAATAGGAAGCCTTCTGTATCCACTTGCTGTGGGACTCCAGACCTATTCTTACCCTCATCTGAGGAAAGGGGGGAAAGGGAGTGAAAGGGATGTTGCCTTTTAGAAGTTATAGACTTAGGGAAATTATATGCAAGCGTTGTGGGCCAGTGCAGCTCGTGGCTACTGTCTGCTGGGCGCCCACAGGTCCCCGCTTGAGAGCAGAGGGCAGGAACTTCTGACTGTCCTCTATCCTTTCATGTGGTCTTGTAGCTTGAGGCCGCTTTCCCATCTATGTAATGGGACTTAGGGCTGTAGAGATCACTATGGCAACCACTTGTATTCAGCAAATATTTATCACGCTCTCAAGTGCCAGGCACTGCTGAAGACGAGAATGATCTTGTGGAGACAAAGCAGGCTGAGGAACTAATCTCAGTGCTTAGGACCTGGTGGGGAGGCCGTCCTATGGGGAATGGAAGAGCAAAGGGAGGAGGAGTCAGACTCTTCTCAGCCTTGAAGCCCTGCTCACCCTCCTCACCTCTTCCAGGGGGTCCCCTCAAGGCTTTAGCCTCTCAAGCACACACCCACCCCCTTTTGTTCATGCCAGCAGCAGGTCTGCTGTCTCTGCTGCCTCCTGGCTCCGAGTCATTCAGCATACATGGTCCCAGGCAGAGGCTCTGACCTTTGTCCCATTACAGTGTACCTCCAAGCCTAGTGGTAGCCAGGGCGGCTAGGGAGGCATAGCATCCACAGTACAGAAGTCTGGCTTGCTTTAGAGCTGTGGTAGGTTGGCAGCAGAGGTGGCTTCCCTACTAGAGGGGTA
The DNA here is from genome assembly GCA_907169655.1 of Acomys percivali. Taxonomy (NCBI): domain Eukaryota; kingdom Metazoa; phylum Chordata; class Mammalia; order Rodentia; family Muridae; genus Acomys; species Acomys percivali. Next base: position 46,569,269 of record OU015746.1, on the reverse strand, counting down.
GGGCATTCCAGCCAGCCCTGCCATCTTGGCATTGTTCGCAGCAACGGATGGAGAGCCAAAGGTAGAATGAACGTGGCACCCGTGGGACCTGTGTTCTGTGAGTTGCAGTCAGGATAGAGGAAGTCACCAACAGGCCGGAAGGGCAGAGGTTCAGGAGTCCACTTACTTCCTTTTCTGAGAAGACAAAGAGTGAGGCCCAGTAAGGAGGGAGTGGGGTGGGGGTGGAGCCAGAATGTGGGCTGTGGGGGAGATGGTGGTCCTGATCCAAGAGTAGATAAGGCAGGGCTCAGCCAGGCCCAGTGTGTAGCTAAGGGTCAAGGCTGAGGTGAGGGGTGGGCATTAGGCTCAAGCCAGGGCTCTACTGCAAGGGTTTTGAGCTGGTTGGGGGACCTTAGACTGCAATACATGGAAGGTGTGTGTGTCTCAGCACCAGCAGCGCATCTATAAGGGACATTTGGTCACATGAGTAGGCTGGAAGAAAAAAACAGGAGGAATACAGAATCTGCACTAGTGTCTTGTGTGGCAGGTCCCAAGGTGGCACCCTGTGCCCTAGTGTAGCCCCCTGGGCTGGCAGCTTTACTGGGTCAGGAAGGTGAATGACCAGATTTCCCTTGGGGTCTTGAAGATGGTGAGAGGTGGTGACAGAGACCAGAGACCTTAGAAAATATTCCTGAAAACAGTGAGAGGGACTGGAATGAAGGTCTGGGACATCCAGGAGGCCTTCCTGGAGGAGGTGTCTGGGTCTGCAGCTCCAACGCCTGGTCTGCTTCTATGGGGCTGTACTAGAAGGCTCTGTCAGCAAGGGTGGTGACTGCTGAGCCACTGGGCTGCCTGTATGGTTGGGACTGAACTGATGTGGGACTCCATGCCTTTTTGTGGCTAGGCCTCTAGGCCTGCCCACATCTTATCTGAACCGACTGCAGAGTCAGTTTTGTTGCATTTGTCTATGTTGCCATCAGAGCAGAAGTGACCGAACCTCTTTTACAGGCAGGGACACTGAGGGCTAGAGGGCGTTGGCACTAGCAAGCCAGGCCAAGAGAACAGCTGGCGGGGGGGGGGGGGGTAGTTGTGCCTGTAGTATAGCACTGTGGCTATGGTGGGAAAAGCATCTAGGCCCAATCCACTGGCCTGGTAGTGACACTTTGTCCTCTCTCAGGTCCCCAACAAAGTTATACAAAAGAGGATCCACTGACTGAAGTGATGGAGAGCGGCCCGGCTGTCTGCTGCCAGGACCCTCGGGCAGAGCTGGTAGATCGGGTAGCAGCCATCAGTGTGGCTCACTTGGAAGAGGCAGATGAGAGCGCAGAGCCTGCCAGAAATGGTGTGGACCCTCCGGCCCGGGCCAGAGCTGCCTCTGTGATCCCTGGCAGTACGTCAAGACCCACACCGGTGCGGCCCAGCCTCTCGGCTAGAAAGTTCTCCCTGCAGGAACGGCCAGCTGGAAGCTGTCTGGAGGCCCAAGCTGGGCCTTACTCTACAGGACCTGCCAGTCACATCTCTCCTCGGGCCTGGCGGAGACCCACCATCGAGTCCCACCGTGTGGCCATCTCGGACACGGAGGTTGGTGAGGTGGAGGAGTTGCTCTCGGACATGTCAGGAAAGCCTGAGGTTTTGCTTTTTTTGTTTTGTTTTTTTGCCCACTCTCTGTACCACATACTTAGCTTTCTTTGGTTTGCATACCTTTACAGCTGAGGAGCTCAGTACATAACAGCAGGGGCTTCTTCCTACCCAGGGAAGGGCTGACTCCTGTCCTCTTCCCACCCTCAGCCCAGCTATAGGACCCTCTCTTGCTCCTAAGAAGCCTTCTTAGGGCTCTGGAAACAGATCATGTATGCCCCTACCCCTACGTGAGCCTTAATCTCACCTTCAAGAGCCTGCTCTCACTTAGAAGCTGCAATGTGCTTCCAGTGTCTGGTCTCTTGTGGGCTTGGATTTGAATGTGACCTTGGAAGCACAGCATAGCTAGACCTTCACCTTTAATATGGCCACGTATCACCCCAGGCTTCTTGTAGCTCACGGTTGGTGCTTTCCAGTTCAAACTGGAAAGGCCAGTGGTGAGCATCTAGGATCTGGGAAGTAGGAACTAGGCCCTGAACAGCCTCCCAAGATGGGAGCACCACTGCATCTGAACGGGCTGTTCCTGATGCTGCCCTCTCCCCCAGGACTGTGTGCAGCTGAACCAGTACAAGCTGCAGAGTGAGATTGGCAAGGTAAGACGCAGGCAGGATGCGGAGGGCGGGCGGGAGAGGGCCGGAGTGGGGGGGGCGGTCAGGGAGGGGAACCAGGAACACCGCAGCCTGACTGGGAGATCATGAGAGAAGGGCGGAGACAGCTTCTGCCTCCTGACTCCCAGGGTTCTGGATGGGAAAACAGGGGAGACAAGGGGTTGCAAGGAGCTGTGAGGCAGGTGCACGGGGTTGGGGATGGGGTGGTTTCCAGGGCAGAGGAGTCCTCTCCTCACCTGTTGGAAGGGTGAGCCCAAGAACCAGGTGGTGGGAAATAGGGTGACGGTGGGGTGCAGAGGCTGGGACCAGAGTTGTCAGGCCTGTCATTTCCTGAGCTAGACCCAGAGAGAAGGTGGCTGTGCCTTGTGGGGCTGACCAATGGCTGTCTGCAGGGTGCCTACGGTGTGGTGAGGCTGGCCTACAACGAAAGTGAAGATAGACACTATGTGAGTCTGGGGCTGGGAAGGGGTGTTCCCTTGGTCCGGCTCTAGACGCCCGGGTGGCAGGCACAGGTGCTGGGGAGAGATCAGGGCTACTTCTTATGGGGAAGGTTCCTGTTGCCGGGTGTGCTAAGGGAATGAGCTTCCTGTTCCTTGGGGTATGTACGCTGAGCTGGCTTCCTCTGAAGGGAGAACAGAGGGAAAGCCTAGACTCAGCTATAGCATAGACACATACCTGGCCGCGTGCTCAGTGCCAGTGGCAGCTGCCACTGTGCCCATCTGGACCCCAGTCCCCATGTAACCATCCTTTTCTAGCCCCCAGTGGCTACACACACGATACTCCTTTCTCCATAGGCAATGAAAGTTCTTTCCAAAAAGAAGTTATTGAAGCAGTACGGCTTTCCTCGTATGTATGCCTTGACCTTGGGAGCTCCTAGGCTGGGGTCAGTGGAGGAGGGAATGGTCCCTAACTACTTTTGTCTGGGAGTGGGGACAGAGGGTAGGAAACAGGAGCCATGGCCTGGGGATGGACTAGGCTTGGTGAAGTTGGCGAGATCTCAGCCTTGTGAGGGTCTTCCACCGGAAACATCTCCTTGACTTGCTTTTTGGTCACAGGCCGTCCTCCCCCTAGAGGGTCCCAAGCTGCTCAGGGAGGGCCAACCAAGCAGCTGCTGCCTCTGGAGCGTGTGTACCAGGAGATTGCCATTCTGAAGAAGCTGGACCACGTGAATGTAGTCAAATTGATCGAGGTAGGAGGGGGGGGAGAGGGTACTGGAGCTTGGTGGGTGGGGTGGGTGCTCAGCCTACCAGGGCTGGGGAGCAGGTGGGTGAGGCACTGAGGACGAGTGAGCCATCCTTGCACGGGGCTGTGGAGATATTGAGGCAGTCCAGGCCGGTCCAGGGTGTTCTTGTTGAGGGTGAGGTAACTGTGACTCCCTTTTCCATGGGGAAGGGAAGGTCCAGTGTTATATAGAGAGCTAGGGGGAGGCCAGTGACTCTGAGGCCCCTCTCTTGGCATCTGTTCAGTTCCTGCTGTGTCCAGGGGCTGCAGGGCACAGTAGGAGTCTTAGGTTAGAAAATGATAGGAGGTCTGGATTCCCCTAACCCCATTCTTCCTCAAGCTCTGTGTCCGTGTCTGCTTTCTCTGACCAGGTCCTGGATGACCCTGCTGAGGACAACCTGTATTTGGGTGAGTGATCCAGCTCACTCCCACGACAGCACATCTAGGGCTGGTCTCAGTGAGGGCTCCCCAGAAACACAGCACGTTAGTTGGCCGTGATCTCCTGTACTCTCAAGCCCTGGATTCCCTTGCCCTGCACTGGAGAACTAGGCTTAGATTAAAAAGATTCAGTGACTGTTTTTGGGCCCCCCACCTCCCTGCCCCTTTCCACACCCCCCCATTACCAGTCCCAGGCAGTGTGGTTCTGCTCTCAGCAGGTGCAGGAAGCTGGCTGAGTCGGCAAGTTTGGGCATCCTGTTTCAGTTACTTGATCTATAAGATGGGATAATAGGGTTGGGAGTGTCACTCAGCAGTAAAGGACTTCCCCAGCGTGCTTGGGGAACTGGGTTCAATACCCAGCTCTTCCAAAAATAAAAAATAAAAATGATAGTTATAATAACAAACTAATAAAATGAGATAACGGTGGTATGTATCTCATAGGGTTGACATCAGGAGATGTGCACGTTGGTAATTACCAGTGTCAATATGGATGTTACTACTTAAATTCCTTATCCTGATGAGGCTTAGCTTTTTCCGGAGGAGGTTTGGAGAAATGGGCTGGAGGTGAAGGTCTAGAGATTGCCCAGCACACTGCTGCCTGCCAGGCGTGGTGGCGCACGCCTTTAATCCCAGCACTCGGGAGGCAGATCCATGTGAGTGCGAGGCTACCCTGGACTGCAAAGCGAGCCCAGGACAGCCAGGGCTACACAGAGAAACCCTGTCTTGAAAAACCAGAGAGAGAGAGAGAGAGAGAGAGAGAGAGAGAGAGAGAGAGGGGGAGAGAGAGAGAGAGAGAGAGAGAGAGAGAGAGAGAGAGAGAGAGAGATTGCCCAGCACGAGCAAGACCCTGTGCCATCACAGAAAGGGACCAGGGCAGAAGAGCTGGCTGAGGTGTCAAGAGGCAAGGCTTTAGTCAGGAGTGTTAGACTGTGTGCCCCCTCTCAAGCTTCCGGTCCTCCCTGGGGAAGGAGTCCATGCTGACTGTCTCACTTGGCACCGTGAGCCCACTCCCACCTGTCCTGCCCCTCTGCCCCTCTGCAGAACAGGGAGGGACCTTGGCACTGGCTACCCTACAGCCTTACAACACCTTCCCTTTCTTCTTTTCTTTCAGTGTTTGACCTCCTGAGAAAGGGGTGAGTTCCCCGGCCCAGTCAGGCAGGTCTTTCTAACCCAGGTCTCCCTATCCTCCCCTTTGTCTCCCTGCCCAGGGGCCAGCTAGTGTAAGAGAAAGCAGAGCTGTGCACCTGCCCTCGAGAACTCTTGCCTCAGGGGTAAATAAGAGACCTGGGACCAGTCTGTGAAGGCCAGTGGGGGTTGCTGAGACTGGGGGAGTCAGGCTGGGAGAGGGATGGCTTTCGAGCCAGGCCTTAAAAACCTAGGGAGATATTTGCATGAAGGGGGGGGGAGAGATGTTTACAGGTAAAAGTGTAGCTATGTGATACAATGCACATTTGCATTTAAATCACCAAGGGTTCTTTGAGACTTACTACCAACTCATGATTGTGGGAGGGAAAAGCCAAGGATGAGAGAAGGAAAATGGCTTGCCCAAGGTTTCACAGCAAATTGTTGATGAAGCCTGCCCTCTTTGATCTGCCAGAACATTTGCAGAGCAGCTAACATAGACTAGTGGCCACAGGACTGGGTGGACCTGAACCTCTCACAGCCAAGCCTCTAATGATGGCTGTGAGCTATCCCTCTGCCCAGTGCTTTCCTGAAAGGCTATTTAAAAAACAAACAAACAAAAAAAAAAACAAAAAAAAAACTGCATTTAAAACAGGAGGTTTTTAGGGGCCAAGCCTGAAGCTGAGCTGCTAGACTGCTTACCTAGCATGCACCCACCAGGGGTCCAGTCCCTAGCATTGCATAAAAGCAAGGATGGCAGCTACTAACTATAATCAGGAGGTGGAGGCAGGAGGATCAGAACTTCATAACCTACAGTCATCCTTGGCTATGTATTGAATTCCAGGCCAGCCTGGGCTACATGAGGCCCTGTCTCAAAACAACAACAAGAAGTATATGTTTTTTTCGTTCATTTGTTTGTTTGTTTTGGAGACACGATCTCACTATGTAGACTTGACTGAATTCGAACTCCTGAATGGCGATCCTCCTGCCTCTGCCTCTGAAGTGCTGGGATTGCAGGCACTTGCAGTAACACCACACTGTTTTGTTTTGAGACAAGGTCCCCTACATGGCTCTGGCTTCTTAGAACTTGCTGTGTAAACTAGGGTGATGTCCAAGTGACAGAGATCCTCCTGCCTCTGCCTCCTGAATGCTGGAGTTAAAAGTGTGCAGCACCATACCAGATTTAAAAAATAGAAGTTTGTGTTGCTGTCCATATCTGTAACTGATCATCTGGAAACATGTGCTATACAATTCTGAAACATTCATTTTCATTAGAAGAAGAGAAACAGACTCCTTGATTGATTCCATGACTTGGGTCTGGGTCCACGGTTTTAAAGTTAGCGGTTTAAATGGACCCTTTGTGGTTACACTTAATTTTTGCAAGAACTATGAGCCAGTAGAAATGGAGACAAAGCTGCCTTGAAATTATGATTGAAAGGATATAGATAGGTCACAACCTTTTGGCATATCAGAGAAGCTAACATCTTGAGTTCTATGAACCCATGAGCACCAGGCTCCCTGGAGGGTCCCCATTCCCCTTCCCCCGCCCCCTCCCAAATCACTGCAGCCATCTGTACACCTGATGCGGCTGAACAGCCAGCCCTCCTCCCTCCTTCCTCACAGGCCGGTCATGGAAGTACCCTGCGAAAAGCCCTTTCCAGAGGAGCAAGCTCGCCTCTACCTGCGGGACATCATCCTGGGCCTTGAGTACCGTGAGTGAGACCGCCTGTCCAGTGGGACTGGAGCTAGAGGACTTAGAAGGGAGGCTGTGCCCACGCTAAACAGCCACTGAGCCCGTCCTGTCCGTCAGCGCCGATTTACCAATCAGCTTTAGTGGAGATTGGGGCGGGGAGGTGTGGGTGGTGGCCATAGTGGATTTCACTGGGCATGCGCTAGATCCTTCGCTGTGCATTGCATTCACCACTGGGTGGCGCTGGGTTTTCTGGCCTTGTCTTTTCTGCTGGGTTCTATCCAAGCTTCCCCTCTCCCCAGGGCGTCAGGATATGTGGGATGGAAGCCTATGTGTCCAGCTGCTTGGGGAAGAGAGTGTCCTCGCATGGTGCCTGTGGTGACAGCAGGGTGGGTTTATCTGTGAGGAGCTTTAAGGCAAAAGCTCAGGGGCGCATAGCGTCTGTGCCAGAAATTCATTCACTTACTCTTTTATTTATTCACTTCACTGACTTATGTGCACATACTTGGGGCACACAGATGATGGTCTCCGACCAAGGGAGTTTTGCTCAGGAGTGGCTAGTGATGCGTGCCCAGGCTGGGGAGGCACGGTGCCGGGTCTGGCTTTCTGGAAGAGGCTGAGAACAGGTCCTGAAGGAAGAGTGGGAGTTCACCGGCCAGCTTTGAGGGGTGATCGCGGGAGAGCCTATCTGGCAGAGGCAAGAGAGGAGTGGGGCTGTACTGAAGTTTAGAATTCAGTCTGGATGGTACACGCAAGCGGCATGGCCTGGTGCCTAGTGAACAGTAGGGTTGGAACACTGTCCAGCCCACACTGTGGGGGCCGGAAACGTCTCTGAGGAAGACTTTCTGACGGATTCCTGCCAGTATTATGAGAGCTCTGAGCAGGGGAAAGGCCTGACAGGATTTGCTTCTTAGAAAGCTCTGCCTGGCAGCTGTGTGGTGGCTGGACAGGGTGTGAGAGGCGGCCAGCTGGCCAGGGTAAAGGCTATCTGTCACAGCTCAAGTGACAGATGGTGGGGTCAGGATTAGGGCAGTAGCAATGGGACGTGAAGGAGATGGGGTGGCCGGCATGGGGTAACTGGCTGGTCTAGGAAGAGGAATGCCCTCAGAAACCTAAGGTTCGGGCCTGAGGTGGGGGCAGGGGTGGGGGCAGAGATGCTGCCCATCTCTTTAACATCTTATCTGGACCTGTGAGTGTATTCGTGTGACCCACAGTGACATGGGGCATCTTTGTGCGGCTGAGTTGCTCTAGTGGCTTTAGATTGATGCTCTCTTTGTACATGTAGGGAAACTGAGGCACACAGAGGAAAGTAAGTGCCTAGTCAATGCTGGGCAGGAACAGCTTTTCCAGAGCGTGCCTCCACCCCCTTCCTTTTCTTCAGCTCACTCCAGAAGTATGCTAATCTAAGGTTCTAGGCTCCAACCTCCTCAGGGTCTAGCTCTCTGGGGTGAGTGTTAGCACCAGGGACTGGAGAGGTGGGTGAGGGAGGCACTTGGGCCCCTGCCACAGACTGTCTCAGTCGGGTATTGGTGCTTGGGAATGAGAGTTCTTGAAACGTCGGTGGACAAAGATAGGTGAGTGACAAACAGACAAACCAGGGGTAGTGTTTGAATCTGAGTGTATTTTGCAGACAAGCAAGCTAGGTTTTTATACATTTTTTTTAAATGGGGGGGTGGTGGTGGGTGGGTTCTGTGGTTACATTATTTTTCATGCAATTCAAAATACAGGATGCAGAGTAATAATGTCATCAATCTTGAATAATCATTCTTAAGTCATTAGATTGGTATCAGTGCATGTGCCCTCTTTTTCAAAGGTCAGTGTTCTCTCATTATGCCAAACATCTGTGAGTCAAGACAGTTTTTTCTTAACGCTTCTGTCACTATCTGGAGCTTTCTTAAACACTTTATTTGTAAGTCATAATATAAACTATGATTAATTCTTAGCCATGTTTTTATTAACAAGTGGAACAGAACTTGGTGGTAAAACCGCCTGAATGACCCTAGGCTGCGGTCCCAAGTTAAGGGTCTCCTAGCAACACAATTATGTTTGAAAAGTTCTTGATATGACAGTAGGTCAGAAGAACAAAAACAAAGACAGGATACTCCAAAACAAATGAGTGAGAAGAAAACCGCAATCATTTACTCCTGGCAAGAACATCAGACCCATTCCAGGAGGCTCTCTCTTGAGTAGGGGCCTTTGCCTTGGGTCCTACAGTATTATTTGTCACACAGACTCCACTGGAGGGGTCGTGACAGGCCCCCAAACACTTGTGATTATGGTGTGTGGAGAAACAGTTGTGGCTAGTCAGAAATGACTAGGTGATAGAGGCAGGTGCTTTAAGATAGACACTAAGATACAACACACACACACACACACACACATACACACACACACACACACACACACACTATTTTGAGGTTACTGTGTTGCCCAAGTTGGCCTCAAACTCCTTGTCTACCACAGTCTTTTGTACGTACCTCAGATTATGGTGGATGACAATGTATACTGCTGTACCCAGCATGGCCTATTTTCACCTTAAGCTCCCGTGGCTACTTGCTCTAAGGACAAGAGGAGGGTGAGCTGAGCTGGCCTTGAATTCTTTGAAACCAGTCTTTAGGATCAGAGAACAGGAGAGGAAAACGTGCAGTTTCTTTTTCCCTCTTCTTTTTTGAGACAGGGTATTGCTATATAGCCCAGGCTGATCTTGAGTTTGCAGTCCTCCTGTCTCAGCTGGGATTACTCTGCCTGGCTAGCACAGGGATTTTCTCTTTTGCTAGTGATGGGGGTTGTAGACAGATGTCAAGTTCAAAGTTGAGATGTATGTTGATATTCATATCTATTGGACATCCACACGTGTAAAGGGCCTGAGCTCACAGGCAAGCCTAGAGTTGAGAAAAGAATTTAAGGCCATATTGCATGGTCAAATGTGCATCATTTGGGGCTTCAGGGCTAGACCTTGGAGACAAGACAAGCTCTTAGTGTTCTGTGCTATTTCTAACTTTGGCTTCATTCTATCGGAGATGCCTGACCTTCATTCCAACCATCTTTATCCTGGTGGTACCGAGGCCTGGCGCCTTCTCTGAAACCCTGCTATTCCAGATCTCAGGCCTGAGGCAATGCTGTTGTGTCTGGAGCATAATATGCTCCCCACAAGCCAGGCATCCGTCCTGGGAGCGGGGATTCCCTTGATGAGGCCGGGTATGGGATGGAACTGGGAATAGGTTTGGATGGGGTTGGGGCCTGCAGACAGCACTGATGTGGGAAGGGCCCATGGAGAAATTCTCCCCTGTATTTTCCTCTGACTTCCCTCCTCAGCAGGAAATGCCTTATTTGTTGTGGAAAGAGCACTGGACTCGGAGTCTAAAGACTCCCAAGATCCCCTTCAGTGTCTTCACTTGAATAATGGATCAGGTGCCCCCCCATGTCACTTTCTGAGGTCCTCTCATGACAAGAGTGGACGTGGGCTGGGAGGCAACAGCTTGCTTCCTAGGCTGAGTGAAGGCAGGAGAGGGGCCCCGGGGCAGCACCCCCCGCCCCCCGCCAGGCTTGAATATATATCACCTGCTTCCCTCTACAGTGCACTGCCAGAAGATTGTCCACAGAGACATCAAACCATCCAATCTGCTCCTGGGGGATGACGGGCATGTGAAGATTGCCGACTTCGGGGTCAGCAACCAGTTTGAGGGGAATGATGCTCAGCTGTCTAGCACAGCAGGGACCCCAGCATTCATGGCCCCCGAGGCCATTTCCGATTCTGGCCAAAGCTTCAGTGGGAAGGTGACTCCCAGGGCCTGGGCTTGGTTGACTTTTGGGTGGAGGGCAGAACAGCTTGCAGTCAGTGGGGGTGGGGTACTTTGCAAGCTGAGGGTTCCAGGCTTCTTGTATCAAGGTAGCAGCATGCCTGCCTCCTTCCTGGAGCCCAGCGCATACCCCATCTGGGGCTCCTCTCATTTCCTAGCAAATGGTTACAACCTCGCTTGTATCTGTTACTGCTGCCTGTTCTGTGTGGGGCTCTGTGCTGGCCTGTGGGACAGGCAGAACCAGGGCAGTCCCATTCCTATCTTTCTGTGTGGTGGTGAGGGCTGAGAGTCACAGTTAGAGGAAGGTGGAGGCTGCCTTGGGTCCTAGACATCGCAGGGTCTAGACTGGGCCATGAAAACAGAGAATATGGCGGGGGAGAATTTGAGCTGGTAGCAGAATGTAGAGATATGCAAGAGGATTGAGAGGCATAGGGCTGGGCAGAGTTTAGACTCTCATGTGGCTAAGGGTAGTTATGAATGCAACCCAACAAAGAGTTGTAAGCTTACTTACAACCCATATGGGGGGTGGGAAGAGAGAGACAGATTGTTACTTGGTTGCATGGTTCTCCAGTATCATCATTGTAGAGGTGCCTGGTTTAGAGGGCCTGAAAGTTCTGGTCTTGCCAAAGTGACAGGCAGGTTTCCTAAGGGTACTGCAACAGTGTGCATGCCTGCCCTCACTGCCTGGAGCTTACTGCAGTAGTATGCATTCCTGCCCTCACTGCCTGGAGTTTACTGTAGTATGTTTGAATTCCTGCCCCCACTGCCTGGAGCTTATTGCAACAGTGTGCATTCCTGCCCTCACTGCCTGGAGCTTACTGCAGCAGTGTGCATTCCTGCCCTCACTGCCTGGAGTTTACTGTAGTATGTTTGCATTCCTGCCCTCACTGCCTGGAGCTTATTGCAACAGTATGCATTCCTGCCCTCACGGCCTGGAGTTTACTGCAGTGTGTTTGCATTCCTGCCCTCACTGCCTGGAGCTGACTGCAGTGTGTTTGCATGCCTGCCCTCACTGCCTGGAGCTGACTGCAGCAGTGTGTATGCCTGCCCTCACTGCCTAGAGATTACTGCAGCATTGCATGCTGTCATGCAGGGGAGGAGAGGAGGCAGTTAGACAGTGTAAGGCTTGGAACTCAAGCAGAGGCCAGGGGTATACATTATTTTTTTCAACTTTTTATTTGAGGCCAGGTACAGAACTCAGTAGTAGAAAGAACATTTGCTTAGTATGTGTGTGCTGGGGTTCATTCCTCAATGCTGCAAAACAAAAAGGATTTTTAATTTTGCTATAATTCTAAATGTATTGAAAAGCTGTAAGAATGGTACAAAAGAATATTATGTAGCTTTAAAAAATTTTTATTTTATGTTGTGGGTGTTTGGCTTGTATGTATGTCAGTGCATGAATTATGTGCCTGATGCCAGCAGAGGCCAGAAGGGTGTTCAATCCCCTGGAATGGAGTTACAGAGAGCCATGAGCCACCATGTGGGTGCTGGGAACCAAACCCACATCCTCTGGAAGAGCAACCAATGCTCTAAGCCGCTGAGCCATCTCTCCAGGCCCCCATGTAACTTTTTTTTTTTTTTTTTTTTTTTTTTTTTGGTTTTTCGAGACAGGGTTTCTCTGTGTAGTCTTGACTGTCTTGGATTCACTTTGTAGTCCAGGCTGACCTCGAACTCACAGCGATTCACCTGCCTCTGCCTCCCGAGTGCTAGGATTAAAGGCGTGCGCCACCAAGCCCGGCTTGCCTATGTAACTTTTTACCCAGCTTCATTAGCGTGGCCACATTAGGTTTTCACTGTCTTTATGTTTCTGCATATCCTTGTTACGTTTTTCTGAGCCCTTCAGAAGTTTGCTTTGAGACAGTGTGCTTGTTCATCACTGTGCACTTTAGTGACTCTCCTAAGGTGGAGGGCACGCTCCTAGATAGTCTTAGTACAGTGGCCAAGCTCAGGAGCTTATCACTGATGAGACTGTTTTACAATGGATCACACACATTTAAGTTGTTATGAAATGGTATTTAAATGTCAGCTTGCCTGGCGTTGTTGTTGTTGTTGTTGTTGTTATTATTATTATTATTATTATTATTATTATTATTATTATTATTATTATTATTATT
>OU015746.1:46509779-46556649 GCA_907169655.1 Acomys percivali | reverse complement strand
TTATTATTATTATTATTATTATTATTATTATTATTATTATTATTATTTATCCTGGGGAGCCACATCTCCTTAGACTCCTCTGGAGGAGTTTCTCTTCCTGGGGTGAAGGGTAAGGACAGGGTGCACGTAGCCAATGCTGCCCTAGAGCTTGCTGTGTAGCTGAGAATGATGACCTTGAACTTGTGATTCTCCAGCTGCCACCTCCCAAGTGTTGGTTTACAGACGCGCTATCCTGGGCTCTCCCCCCCTTCCAGCCTCTCGGCCTCTCTCTGTCATTCTGACCTTGATTTTTTCTTGGAAAAGCAACCTGATGTCCTGCCGAACACACCAGTTTGCACTTGTCTGGTGTTCCCTGCATGGGTGAGGGTGGTGATGATGATGACGATGATGATGGGTGCCTGTGTCAGGGGCTGCACACGTGAGGATGCTATGTGGAGCCCTACCTGGGCCTGAGAGGAGTTGTAGGCAGGCATGGGGACAGGGTGGGCAGGGGTTGCCTCTGGCATGGGAAATAGCTACACAGTAGCTGAAGTGTATTGAACAGCAAAGTTAATACACACTGCTGTTTAGGGAGTAGATCTGTGTCACAGAGGCAGCAGATCGAACCTGTTGAGTTAGAAACACTGTCTGTCCTGACCCTGGCCCTAGAAAGTTCCACAATCCCAGGACTACTGCAGCTCTGTTCTGGTCATCCCTCAGTGCTTAGCACAGGGCTCAGCAGAGAGCAAGCCCCAGGGAGGACTTGTTGACTGATGCCTGCTGGGGAAGGAGGGTCCCTGCAGGGCTCTTCCATAGCCTGGTAAAGCTGGGTGGGGTGGAGGTGGTAGCCATACATACTGACGTGGGCATGTTTCTTTCTAGGCCTTGGATGTTTGGGCCACTGGCGTTACGCTGTATTGCTTTGTCTATGGGAAGGTGAGTCTTGAGGGGTCTGCAAAACTGACTGTGTGACTGGATCCAAGAAGCCAGGAGCAGGTGACAGATGTAGGGCCTTCTAGACAAAATGGCTTTTTGCAAAAGCCCACCTGGGTGAGGGGTGGGGGCCCGGGGTGCTGGAGAGATGGCTCAGTGGTTAAGAGCACCGACTGCTCTTCCAGAGGTCCTGAGTTCAATTCCCAGCAACTACATGGTGGCTCACAGTCATCTGTAATGATATCTGCTTCCTTCTTCTGGTGTTCATGAGACAGAGCACTCATGAATAAAATACATGCATAAATAAATCTTAAAAGAAAAAGCCCACCCGGGTGACAGTGGTGCTACCTCCTCTCCAAGCAGTGAGCCCTGTTCTTCTATCGATGCAACTTATTTCATCCATCCGATTATTTATTCAAATGCTTGGGTCTTGAGGACCTCTGACACTGACGTGATCAAGATTGCTGCCCACAGGTGCTTTGGCTCTGGTGACCACACTTAAGGAGATGGGAGGATCTCAGGGAACATGTCCCCAAACCCCAGGCCCTGAGAGAGTGAAGGCTTTGCTGCAGGCAGCTTCATTGCTGGTGGCAGGTGCAGCCAGCCTAGTTCTCCAGTGACTCACCCGCTCAATTACATTTGCTGAGCCCTCGCTGTGTGCCCTGAACAAGTTAAGTGGGGCCCTTCCCATCTGCCAGGGTGCTAAGCTGCCTCCCACCACTGGCCCCCTGCGGTGTGGATCAAGGCCTGCATCCTGTCTGTCTCTTCTCCCCACAGTGCCCCTTCATTGATGACTACATCCTGGTCCTGCACAGGAAGATCAAGACTGAGGCTGTGGTGTTCCCTGAGGAGTGAGTTGTCCATGGAGGGACTGTGGAGGCTCCCGCCCACTCCTGGGGAGGGTAGCTAAACCCTAGCAGAACATTTGACTCAGGAGGGGTCCCACCTCAGCCTTCGGAGTTATAGTGGGGCTACCAATCCCTGGGAGCAGCCAGAGCAGATGGGTGGCCTCCTGTCCTTCAAAGTGGTTGGGTTTATTCCTGCTCTCAAGGATGGGAGAGGGGGACCCTCCTCAACAGTGACATATGCATTCCTTTCCTTCCCTCTGCCTAGGCCAGAGGTCAGCGAGGAGCTTAAAGACTTGATCCTGAAGATGCTAGACAAGAACCCTGAAACAAGAATTGGGGTGTCAGATATCAAGGTGGGAGAACAAGAGGCCATGGCCTATGCCAAGGTCTGTGTCCCTTCTCGGGGGGCCTACAGTGGGGCATGTATATTGGGTTTGAGATGTGTGCTGGGCGTGGTGGCGCACGCCTTTAATCCCAGCACTCGGGAGGCAGAGGTAAGCGGATCGTTGTGAGTTCGAGGCCAGCCTGGTCTACAAAAGTGAGTCCAGGACAGTCAAGGCTACACAGAGAGACCCTATCTCAAAAAAAAAAAAAAAAAAAAAAAAAAAGAGAGATGTGTGGGTTGAGGGGACTCCTTCAAGGTCAATGCAGGGATGCCTGGGCACCATTGCTGTCTGGCGTCTGTATGCCTATGGCCCTGAGCCCTCCCCATCTCCTCGGCTCTACAGTTACACCCGTGGGTGACCAAGCATGGAGAGGAACCCCTCCCTTCGGAGGAGGAGCACTGCAGTGTGGTAGAGGTGACTGAGGAGGAGGTGAAGAACTCTGTCAGGCTCATCCCCAGCTGGACCACTGTGGTAAGAGGGTGAGGGGTAGGGCTCTTGTCTAGAAGGGTGTGGCCACTGCCTGGGACTTGCTCTACTCTTGGCCTTTGAGGCCAGTCAGCCTTTGCTCCATTGGAGTTTAATGGGGAAAGATCGCCTTACTTGGCCTGACGGTGGAGAGACCTGAGCCTTGACGAGGGCCAAGGCAGGAAGCAGCGGTCCCTTGCTTGTATGCATTTGGTGAGCTGCCGCTCTTCCTGAAGCACCACAGAGGTGCCAAGCATGACAGTGAAAAGCCTGGGGACATGGCTCTATGCCCCCACCGGTCAGTTAGACCACATGCTACCCCCAGAAGCCAGATACTTGCCTAGGTTAGGACCGGCTGACCAGGCCTGTTGCGCATACTGACCTGTGTTCCCTAGATCCTGGTCAAGTCCATGCTGAGAAAGCGTTCCTTTGGGAACCCATTCGAGCCCCAAGCACGCAGGGAAGAAAGATCCATGTCGGCATCCGGAAACTTACTAATGTAAGTACAGAGGGCTGAGGCCTGTGGGCTGCTCCCTGGGCGGAGGTGTGGCACTGAAGTATGTTCCCATGTGCTAGCAGGCAGCTGTCCCTAGAGCCTGGCATATATCCAAGTTCAGAGCAGGGGCCCATTTGCCACCTGTCCTGGCCCAGTGTCCTTCACACATACACTGGACTTACCTCAGCCCTCCCTTGAACAGATCTTTCTGGAAGCTTGCTGGGGAATGCTCTCCTCCGGGCTGGGTGGGCATTTGATGCCCTCCTGAGTGGAGAGGAACCCTTGTTAACTAAGGGGTACCTACTTTGAACAATATGTATGCTACTTTGTGGGAGAGGCCAAGAAAGCAGTTCTCTGAACATCGATTCTGACTTCCAGTTTTTTTGCCTTAGTAAAATTCACCTGCCAGTTGTAGAGTCTGTGCACAGACCTTCAGAGAGAACTGTGAGGCACTGTGAACCAGACTATCACAGTCCTAGGGCAGTTAGGCACTCTCTCTGGGCTATGAAGAGAGGGACGTACTTGCCCTGTGGTAAAGGGACTTTCCCAAGAAGGTGAGCATGGACGTTGCGCAGGTTCTTTCCTCTCTGCCCTTGCAAGGAGTGGCCACGCAGGGAGAGGTGGGGCTGGGAGAGCTAGCTTTAATAGCTACACACTTCTGGACTCCTCTTTGATGTAGTTGGTCTCAGGGCCCTGATGCTCAAGTTGCACTGGTGGGGGCCATCATATAAACTTTGACAGACAAACTGGGACAGATACGAGAGTGAAAGGGAGTCTGTTAATGATTATGTAAGGAGAACAGTCTAAATCACAATTGTTAGGGTAAACTGGACCACGCCAGCTCAGTGCTTGTGTCCTGGCGCCCCCTGGTGGCACAGTGAAGCAGCTACCGGTTAAGGATTGGTCTGACATCTAGTTTATTCCCTGGAACTGAACAAAAACAGGGATAAAGTACGCTTTAACCTCATCAAGAACCTTGGGGTCCTTGGTAGACCCCATTTTTTAAAAACATTTTTTATGATAATTTTATTCCAGCTCAGTGATATTGATCCTTTGATTGGATATTTTTTTAAACAAAGGTTGGGAGTGGCGATGGATGATCAGATTCAGGGATCTGTTGAATAATGGAATTCCAAGATTGATGGTAACTCTGCCCTGTGAACAAGGCAAAGAAAACTCAGACTAAAAGCCCTTATGTTCGCTGGGGGCCAGTCAAAGTCAATTCAGAAGACCTTTGACCTGGCCGGCACTCATGGGATACCAGGAAGTCATCTGGGTTAGGTCATGAGAGGCTCTTGAGAGGTTTAGAGTTCATCCCAGAGCAGTGGATATCCACAGGAGGGTTGTGGTTTGAGCCTGGGGCCAGAAGAACTAGCGAGAAGGAACACCATGATGGGAGAGGTCGTAGGGAGGCCTAGCATGGAGTGTGAGTGTGAAAGACTATAGAACAGTGATCCATATGTGAATGTGTGTGTGTGAACCCCTGGTGCATACACTCTGACTCCTGGGGTCCCTCTGCCCCTTGTGTTTCCTGACAGGAAAGAAGGATGTGGAGAAGGAAGCAAAAGCCCAGAGCTTCCCGGAGTCCAGGAAGATGAAACTGCGTCCTGAGTCCCTGCATGTGCCCAGGGCCATCGGCAGCATGCTCATCCCGCCTCCAGAGGCCCACCGCCCTCATGCAATAGTCGCCCCTGCAGGCAGGGGGCTGGGCACTGCAGCTCCTCTCCCGGCCCCCCTTCACCCATTGTGCTGCATGACCTGCGCACAAGCACATCCAGGGACAGGATCAGAATGTGTTACCATTTGGGGCTCGGGGGGCCTGGTTGGTTCGCTCTCTTCTGATCCATCTCGTGGGGAAGCCTGGGGCCCACAGGATGTTAGAAACCCTACCCGACTGGCTGGTGAGGCCCAGGGCAGAAGACAGGAGACCAGAATGGCAGAAGGAGGCCTGGTGGGCTGCACCTCAGAGAACTCCCATAGGGCTAGGTGGCCCTGTCCAGCTGCCACACACACGGAGGGGGGATGCCTTCACCTCTGTGTGGAAGGTGCCGCGTGCTGGCCTACTCAGATCTCTAGCACTGATGATACAAATAATGACGTGTGCCTCGGAGAGGACTGATTCCGGAGAATTCGGGTTCCTCTTTTTGTGTCCTTGACCTGAGGGCCAGAGTCGGAGCAGCTCTTGTGAGGAACGTTTTCCTCCAGCTTTGGGTAGTCCCTGCCACGTTGTCCAGCAGTCACATGGACCTGACGTTCATGGACTGTGTTTTATACTCGGCAGTAGCCGGAAAAAGGGCTGAACCGAATCCCGCTCAGAGCATAGGCCTAGGCTGGGAGAGGTGGGGGTGGGGGGTAGCAGAGCACCTCCCCTGCTGCCCTCCCTTTCTCCCTTACACATCTCCAGAGCGAAAAGAGAGCTGGAGCGGCACTGAGGGCCACAGACTCTCAGAACTCTGGCCCTGCAGATGTGGAAGATGTGAAGGGCCTTCCAGGATGCATACCCTGTCAGGAAGATGGCCCTTCTGCCAGTAGCTTCAATACAGAATATCAGACAGCCTGCGCAAGGCAGAGCCGCATAACTGAGACACATGTGGACCTCGCCCTTCCGGAACAGATGTCAGCTCGCTGGGTTCTGTGGTCGTCTGGCTATTTTAATGTTTACTGACAATGCTCATAAGGATTGGTCCCCAAAGGGAGATGAGCAGGACTCAGGTATCCCACCCCCCTCCCTGAAAGCATTCCCACAAGGAGATCCCAGCTGCCCACATGGGTTTCAGAATGCAGGAGTGCTGTACTAGAAAAGAGAGAGGCTGGGCGGGAGCATGGCGTCCCACCACATCTCTGTGCCCATGGGTGTGCATTGCTCCTTCATGTGCACGTGTGTGTGCGTGCCCATCTGCTCTACACAGCACACTTGCATGTCTCGTACTGGCACATGCATCTGTAATATAGTTTCTATGTCTATTTACCACCTAGGAGCAGAAGGTAACACATTGTTAATGGGCTCCCATTTCAACCCAGCTCCTCTGCACTAAGGCAGCCAGTGTAACCTAGAGCTTAAAAACAGATTATCTAATGCTATCTGATGTATGATTTTTTTGTTTTTTGTTTGGTTTTATTGTTTTTTGTTTTTCTTTTTTTGTTTTTGTTTTGTTTTGTTTTGAGACAGCGTTTCTCTGTGTAGCCCTGGCTGTCCTGGACTCACTCACTTTGTAGACCAGGCTGGTCTCCAGTTCACAGAGATCTGCCTGCCTCTGGGGCTATAGGTGTGTGCCACTGTGCCTGGCTACATCTAATCCTATTTCTAAAAATAATTTTATAGAGTGAATGAGAAGCAAGTTAAATGCCAGTCATTAAATAACAAGCAATCTGGGAGCTTTGTGGATGGGACCCATGTGGCAAGAGGAGGGAAAAGCCTAGAGTTGGGTGGCTGGCCTCACTGTCCCCAGCAGAGCCAGGAAGGCATGCTCACTGTCACCTGTTCCTGACAGCTTTGGTTGGCATTGGTTTTGAATGTAGCACACGTGAACAAACTCCGTAAGAGTGTTTTTAAAAATTAACTTCTTAGGAAGTGAATTAAAAACAATAAAAAGCCCTTTGTTGAGTTTAAAAAAAAAAAAAAAAAAAGGCTTTGCATGTTTTCTGTATCTGGGTGTGTTTTTCTTAGCACAACTGACTTGGCTTAATTTTCTGGAAGGCTCTGAGGCGCTGTAGGCCCCCGAGCAGTGTGGTAGGGGTATTGAGAGGTGGGGAGAGGAGAAGTGGAGGAAAGAAGGAAGTGGAAAGTGGGCTCAGGAGACTAAAGAACTCCGATCTCGGGCTGGAGAGATGGCTCAGAGGTTAAGAACACTGCCTGTTCTTCCAAAGGTCCTGAGTTCAATTCCCAGCAACCACATGGTGACTCACCACCATCCATAATGAGATCTGGTGCCCTCTTCTGGTATGCATGCAAGCAAAACACTGTATACTTAATAAATAAATGAGTCTTAAAAAAAAAAAAGAACTCTGATCTCCTATGCAGCCCCTACATGGGGAGAAGTGGGTGCTTGAGGACCAGAGGGCTGGCGGTAGGATACACTTCCTGTTTCATAGTGATTCAGCGAGGCTTCGATGGGGAGCTGGCATGCCTAGTGTCTCCCCTGTAACTTCTTAGCCTCAGCACTAGTACTCCAGTCATAGGGTCCTCCAGGGTAGTGATATCAAGTGTCATCCTTGAGATCAGGCAGCCTTGAGATTAAACACAGTTTGGTTACCTACCTAGTAGCTGTAACACCTTTGGCAGGTTGTTGTAGGAGCCTCAATTTTTTTTTAATTGGCATAGTGCAAATAGTGGAGTTTTGTGACAGTAAATTAAGTTCTTGTTACAAGAGCCTGGCTTGTAATAAATACTCAGGGAGCACCTTAAGGGGTAACCTGGGAGCCAGTGCCCAGCAGGCCCCATTTGGCTGCTGTCTGTGTGTTTGTGGGTGGGTTTGTTTACTTGCGTACCGCACACTCAGAGGCCAGGGGAGGGTGGAAGATCTCCTGGAGCTGAAGTTGTAGGTGGCTGTGAGCTGCCTGATGTGGGTTCTGGGAACTGAACTTGGGTCCTTTGCAAGAACATCATGTACTCTTAACCACTGAGCCATCTCTCCAGCCCCCTCCACTTTATTGTTTTAGACACCTGGGTCATCTGTCTGAACTTTATGTGCTTTGTTGAACTACTTTAAGGGTTCGTTTTAGCTTTTGAGACAGGGCTCTCAATGAATCTGGTGTGGCTAGGATGGCAGGCCAGTGGGTGCTAGGATTGGCCCATCCAGCACACGGGGTGGAGGTGGGGGTGGGGGGAGTGGTTTAGATGCTCATCACTTTGCCAGGCTTTTATGTGTGTGCTGAGGGCTTAGAATCAGATCCTTGCACTGGAGGATCTACCAGGTGAGCAGTCTCTCCAGCCCCATTAACTGTAACTTTCTGAAGATAATTCTTTACCACCTCCTAAATTCTCTGTGGTTTCACCTCATTGGCCTGCCCTGGACAGGGAGGCAGGTGAGATGAGTTGGACGATCAAGTAGAGAAACGTATAGGGCTATTCCGGCAGCAACCTGGGAGCTGACTGCCTGTGTCTCCTGCTAGCTGTGGATGCTCCACAGCCTCTAGGAACTGCAATTCCAAATCCCTCTAAATTGTACCCTCAAGCGCAAGTCTCCTTAAGAAGGGAGAGAGGCCTGTGCAGTTGAGTAATTAACTGCTTTTGTGTCTCCTGCCTCCCACTCCGTAGGTCTAGAGAGATAGCGTAATGGTGGGGTTCATGACTGTCGCCCACAGCCGGCCATCGTGAACACAAACATCTCCTTAAAATGTACACTAGGGAGCCAGGCCTGGTGTTACATGTCTGCAGTCCCGTCACTCAGGAGGTGGAGGTGCTACACCACAAGATCCTGTCTCAAAACAAGAGACTTGGGGTATGGCTCACTGGTAAAGGGCTTTGTCGGCGTGCTCAAGTCTCTGGGTTCCACTGTCAGCACAGCAAAAGGGACGGGGGCGGGGGAAAGGAAGGAAAACGGAGAAAATACATTCCATTCTTTCAACCCAATTTTATACTTAGGTTTGCATTACATTCAATCAATGGTACCCTTCTAAGGAACTCCATCTTGTTTGTCCTGTGATGTAGGCCCATTTTAAGAAAACCTCTGACGTACTACACCACTTCTGTTGGATCTTATAACCACATATACTTAGCCTATTTAAGTCCTTACATCCTTCTCTGCAGGTGGGTGTCATTGGTCTATTTTCTGATGAAGGAACTGAGACTTGCAAGTTATATGGCGTGCTCAAGGCCACCTGGTGCATCTGATTCTGTAAAAGTAACTATTATTTGCCTGAAGTGATTGTCATCTTGGAGGCTGACTACCTCTATCTGCTAACCAAAGCCTAGTTCTGGAAATTTCTAGCTTCCATACAGTCTAATCTAGGCCCAGAATGTTTTCAGCCTCTGAGGCTTACTGCTGACTAAGCTCACCCTTTCTTGTTCTTCTGAACTTTGACTGACTGGTTCAACTCAGCTGTTCTGGGTCAATGCCTCTCCAAGATCCCTGATTCAATCTGTCTTCTCTCTCGGCCTCTGACAGAATTGTTCAGCTTGGCCTCTAGCTTTGGCAATATGTTCTTTTTTTTTTTTTTTTCAAAAAAGATTCCTCATGTACAGTGTTTTGCCTGCATGTATGCCTGCAGCCCAGAAGAGGGCACCAGATCTCAATTTAGATAGTTATGAGGCACCATGCGGTTGCTGGGAATTAAATCAGGACCTCTGGAAGAGTAACCTGTGTTCTTAACCTCTGAGCCATCTCTCCAGCCCCTGGCAATATGTTCTAATCTTCTGACCCCTCATTCTCTGGCTCATTCTGTCTTCACTTGTGTCTAGCTTGTTCTCTCTACGACCTTTCTCAGTAAAAACTCTTCCTGGTAAAAATTGCCTCTGGGCTGGGTGGTGGTGGCGCATGCCTTTAATCCCAGCAGTTGGGAGGCAGAGGCAGGCGGATCTCCCTGAGCTGAAGGCCAGCCTGGTCTACAAAGTGAGTCCAGGACAGCCAGGGCTACACAGAGAAACCCTGTCTCGGAAAACAAACAAACAAACAAACAAACAAACAGAAAAAAACTCTGCCTCTGAATTCCACAAAGTGAACCTCCACGAACTTCAACTCCACTGCACTGCCTCTCAACTCATTGACTCAGTCAAACTGACTAGAACTCAAAGACCTGCATGCCTGTCCCCTGAGTGCTGGAACTAATGGCATGTACCACCACACCTGGACCTAAGCTTTTCTTTTCCTTTTTTTTTTTTTTTTTTTTTTTTCCGAGACAGGGTTTCTCTGTGTAGCCTTGGCTGTCCTGGACTCACTTTGTAGACCAGGCTGGCCTCAAACTCACAGCGATCCGCCTGCCTCTGCCTCCCGAGTGCTGGGATTAAAGGCGTGCGCCACCACGCCCGGCTTCTAAGCTTTTCTTTACCTGAAAGTTGCTCTATACCAGGCTGGCTGTGAACTCAGAAATCTGCTTGCTTCTGTCTCCTGGGACTAAAGCCATGCCTGTGTGCAGCTGGATCACACAGACTTTGAAAGTCTTTGGATGTGATCTTTTGCCAGAGCAGCCATGTTCTGAATTTAAATTACATGATTCTTATATTTTTCTGTTTTAGAATTGTCTCTCTGTAAAAATATTTTTAGGGGCTCAGATATGCTATGGTCCTGCCTATTCCACCTTCAGATTGGGAGACAGGTCTAGAAAGGACCTAAAGGTGATGTAGGAGGAATGAAATCAGGACTCACGACAGGGAAGAGGCGCCTTTCATATGTGTGGATAAGCTTTTCCTTTGTCCCAGCCAGACTCTTACTGGAAACATCTTTAAGAACACATGCTTATGAGTTTTTGATGGGTAGAGCCCCCAGAAGTGAGAAAATGGGTTCTAAACCTGGCTCTGCCCTTTGGGTAGGTCACTACTATCTTGGAGAACCCTTCCCCCTCCCTTTTAAATTAAGGTCTTCTTTAATTTAGGCTAGCCGTAAGCTGGCCACATATTGAAAGACAATATTGAACTCCTAATCCTCCTGCCTCTGTTTCCCAAGTACTGGGAATACAATTTTGCACCACCATGCCCAGTTTAAATTTAGGCAGGGTCTCACCTTGGAGCCCTACCATGGCCTTTAATTCACTATGTAAACTAGGATGGCCTGGAACTCATAGAGATGTACCTGCCTTTGATTCCTGAGTGCTGGGACTAAAGACATGTATCCCTACACTGGACCCCAGTTTAAATTTTTGAATACATAAAATGGCTCAATCACTGGAAGACTTGACAGGGACAAGGTTTACCACGCAGATAAGTTTGTAAACGTTCGGATTGCCAAGATGTGATAGATTATAGTACATTCCGGGCTCTGAAACCCGATTGCCTAGGCTCAGATCCAGGTAATCATTTAAGTAGCCTATCTTGAGAAAACCTGTGCCCCAGTTTTCTCCTATGTGAAATGAAAATAATAATAAAATCTTATTCATAGAGTTGTACGGGTTCAAGCCTTGGAAGTACTTGGCACGTAGTACTCGGCTCAGTACTTCTTAGGAAAAGTATAGCCCTCAAAGTGTAGGTGTTCTGGAACCTCAGACGACGCCCCACCTCCGTCCCTGTTTAGTCCCGCCCCCTCCCCCGCCAAATCCCTCCCCAAGCCCGTCCCAAGTTCCCGGGCCACCAAGGGGGCGCCCGAGATAAGGACGGCTCTCTGGTAGAAACGGACGACGCTCTAGCTAACAGCGGCGCTCCTCCATGGTCAGCGGCGGCGACGCTCTAGGCGGCAGGTGTGAGGGGCGGGCTTTCTGTGGTTCGGCCGGCTGGCAGCTATGGCGGCCGTACGCGGCCTGCGAGTGTCCGTGAAGGCGGAGGCCCCGGCTGGGGCGGCTTTGGGGCTTCCGTCGCCCGAAGTGGAGTCTGGCTTGGAGCGCGGCGAGCCGGAGCCCATGGAGGTGGAGGAGGGCGAGCTGGAAATCGTGCCGGTGCGGCGCTCGCTAAAGGAACTGCTCCCGGTATGGGCGAGGGGCGGGGGCTGAGCAGGAGGTCGCCGAGCGAGTGTCCCTTGAGGGGCGGCGAGGCGGCGGCGCTGGCGACGAGTCCGCGAACCTGGAGAGGGGCGCGAGCGCAGAAGGGTGGGGGGCCCGCGCTTGACCCGGAGAGAGCCGGAGCGGGAGAGAGGGCGCCGGGGCGCCCGGAAATGGGTGCAGAGAGCGCTGGAGGTGGCGGGAGAGCTGGAGAGAGAGTTGGGGATACCCCTCTCACTGCCCCGGGTGCCGGCCGACCCATGGCCCGGAGAGAACGAACTGTGTTCGTCTGGAGATAAAAGGCAACCGCGGGCGGGAACAGAGTATGGAACGTCACTCAAGGGAAGTGTTAGGTGGCGCTGGCATCCAGGTCTGGTGGGTCCCTGCACCCGCGGAGTTGGTGTCTGTTCAACGGGGCGCTCGCTCTTCGCTTGGGAGGGCTAGACCTGTCAAACTGCGGACCCTGGTGTGTTGGTGTCGTGGGTGAGGGTCATCATGTCCCCGCGCACCTTCACCGCTCCTACTCGGTGGTCCCAGCTTCTGACACTGACACTTGATCTTTCTTTGGCCACAGTGAGTATGAGGAGGACGGTTTAGCTTGTGGTTTGGTGGTCGCACGTCCCGTTCTTAAAGCTGGTCTGAGGCCTGGATAGTTTTCACGTGAACTCCCCCCGCCCTTAATTACGTGATAGCAGGTCTTTCTTTTACAAAAATTCGACGCTGTGAGTAAAGGCTGAGGTAGTGATAACAAATGACGACTTTGGTAACAACATAATGACAACTTTGCTGTTTTCTACATTCTGTCATCTAGATTTCGATGCCGTTTTGACTTGTTATCCATTCATTCAGTTTAACATGTATGTGTCACACACACACACACACACACACACTATGTGCTTAAAATCAGACTCCCTCTCGGAGTTTACCCTAGTAGGGGACACAAGTAAATAATTTCTTTTTGTGTTAACTGCTGCAAAGAAAATACACCCTGTTAATAGAATAGAAAGTACAGTGACCAAGAGGGATGTATAAAAAAGTCCACTGAGATATAGTTAGATACAGCCTTAATCCTAATCGACAAAAAGGGGTCAACCATGCCAGTTGGAAGGGAGCAATTCCTAACAGCGACGACAGCAAGCGCAAAAGTCACGGGGATGGAAACAGGATTGTTTTAGAGACATTCTGGATTGTATTAAGCAGAAAGGGGAGAGCGGAAGTCAGAAAGACAGACAGACAGCGCAGAGGAAAGCAGCGGCCAGAGACTGAATGCAGGGTCCAGGGTGCTAACTGCGGGCCGACCTGAGGCTTCAGTCCATTCCATTCATTTCCCCTCCTTTTTTTCATTGTATTAGGCTGGATTTTCCCATAGATCTAGGACTTTATGCATTTTCAGTGGAGGCATTTGCTCCACCTGGTGGCCTTTCAAGGGAAATTTGTCTTGTTTGGGAGCTAAGTGACTATCTCATTTTTGACTTTTTTTTTTTTTTTTTGCAAAAGCTTTTAGATGTTCATTTATATAGATACCCTCAGTTGACAGAACTAATTAGTATTTTGAACAGTGTCCTGTCTGGGGTCTGGAAAAGACTACTTGTTAGAACAGTTGATTGCTTCTGTGCAGTTTCAGAGATTGACTTCCTAATAGCAAGGATTGTTATGCTGAAAAGAAGAGCCAGTTGATGCCAGGTGGTGGTGGTGGTGGTGGTGGTGGTGGTGGTGCACGCCTTTAATCCCAGCGCTCGGGAGGCAGAGGCACGCAGATCGCTGTGGGTTCGAGGCCGGCCTGGTCTACAAAGTGAGTCTGGGACAGCCAAGGCTACACAGAGAAACCCTGTCTCAAGCCTCTTTCCCCCAAAAAAAGCCCCCAAAAAGAAGAGGTCAGGCTGCCTTTTATCATGGATTTTTCTGTCAGGATTTCTCATCACTCCTCTTCTGTTAGGACACAAGTAGAAGATATGAAAACAAGGCTGGCAGCTTCATCACTGGAATCGATGTTACCTCCAAGGTAAGACAGACTGATTATTTATTCAATTTGATAAGACTTATGGTATAGTAAGTATTTTTGCCTCATTTTTCTTTTGTTGCATATATTATATATATATACATACACACACATATGTATCATATTATCAAATTATCTATCTACCCAAAAATGTCCCTATATATCCTGAAGATATTCAGGCAGCATTTGTATGTGCTTCTATCCATGAAAAGATAATCATTATACTTATATGCCTGTGCTTAACCATTTCCAAGAAAAAGTTTGCACTGTGAATGCTTGTTTTAATATTTATTTAATATTTATTATGTATGTGTTTTGTGTGTGCATGTGAACGCTCTAGCACACACGTGGAAGCCAGAGAACAACCTCAGGTGTTAGTTCTCATCTTTCATCTTTTCTTCTCTCCTTTTTTTTTCCTTCTTTGAGGCAAGGTCTTTCTATTTTTTTTTTTTTGTTTTGTTTTTTTTGTTTTTGTTTTTCGAGACAAGGTTTCTCTGTGTAGCCTTGACTGTCCTGGACTCACTTTGTAGTCCAGGCTGGCCTCGAACTCACAGCGATCCACCTGCCTCTGCCTCCCAGGTGCTGAGATTAAAGGCGTGCGCCACCACGCCCGGCTGAGGCAAGGTCTTTCTATATAGCCCTGGCTATACTGGAACTCACAGCAGAGGCCTAACTGTGGCCTTCCAAGTCCTGGGATCAAAGGCATGCGCCACTGCTCCTGGTGTCTTTTTTATTAGTAGTACTAGTATTGATATTATTTTTAGATTTATGTGTATGAGTGATTTGCATGCATGTGTGTGAGTATGTCATATGCTGACCTAGTGTCTGAAGAGGTCAGGAGAGGCCATCAGATATCCTAGAAATGGAGTTTGAGATGGTTGTGAGCTGCCCAGTGGATCCTGGGAACCAAACTTGCATCTCTTTAAGAACAGCCAATGCTTTTAACTACTAAGCTGTCTCTCCAGTCCCTTCTTACCTTGTTTTTGAGGTAGGATCTTTCTCTGGTTGTTTGACACTGTAGTACATGTTTTAGGCTAGATGCCTGCAAGCTTCTGAGGGATTCTCTTTCTCTGCCTTCTATCTCTCGTTCTGCTATAAGAGTGGGGAAATTATAGACATGTGCCACAGTATCTGGCTTTTACATGGTTTCTGGGAATCCATATTCAGGTTGTTAGGCTTATTACATGGCAAACACTTTTACCCACAGAGTCATGCCATGTCCCTGGGCTTGAGAGTGCTTATTTGGATGTTATTTGCACTCTTAAAAAATGTGTTTTGTTTCTACTTTCTATAAAAATGTTAAAAGCACCCAACATATAAATAAGCCCTTAGTGTATGTCTATTTCTTACTGGTTGTCAACTTAGGAAAATAGGGATTTCTAGTTGTATGTATGTCTAAGCTTTGAGGGCCATGCCAACTGAATTATTGCCAGCATCTGACAATATTACCTTTTGCTAAGTGATCGCTGTTACCATTGTATCATCTTCACTATAGTACCTCAGAGTGAGGCCTCTCATTTTCCATGCAATAGTGCATTGTTTAAATCAGTTCAGTCTTTTTTTTCCCCTTCCTGATTGAAATGTGTACTGTTCAGTTTGAAACAGAATTTTCAACTTCAATTATATTTTTTATTTTGTATCTGTATCAGTGTTTTGTCTATATGTATAATGTTTACTATGGGCATGCCTGGGAGAGATCAGAAGAAGGCATCAGATCCCCTGAAACTGGAGTTGCAGACAGTTGTGAGCTATACCATGCAGGTGCTAGGAACTGAACCCAGGCCCTCTGTAAGAGCCCCTAGTGCTTTTAACTGCTGAGCCATCTCTCCAGCGCAATTTAAAATTTAATTGATAGTATATACTATATATACTATCAATTAAAAACAAGAATAAAAGTAAATATGTCATAATTGGCTTTTCTTTCCTTCTTTCTTTCTTTCTTTCTTTCTTTTTTTCTTTTTTGGTTTTTCGAGACAGGCTTTTTCTGTGTAGTCTTGGCTATCCTGGACTTGCTTTGTAGGTCAGGCTGGCCTCAAACTCACAGCGATCCACCTGTCTCTGCCTCCCAAGTGCTGGTATTAAAGGCGTGTGCTGCCACCACCCAGCAAAGTAGATGGCTCTTAACCTTATATCATTTTCTAGTATATTACCAGGTACCTGGGGAAAGGATTTAGCACTTAAATTGTTACTAAAGGATTTGGCTAGGAGATGGCTCAGTCAGTGAAGTGCATGCTGTGTAAGCATGAGGACCTTAGTTAGGGTCCCTAGCACCCATGGAAGAAAACAATGCATGGGAGTGTGTTTGCATCTGTAATTGCAGCACTAAGGAAGACCTGCTCCCCACCCTTAAATGCACACACATGCTGAAGAAAGTAGATTGTTTGTGCTAGGAAGACTTCAGTGAAAAAATTAGCATAATTATAGGAAATAATTGGAACATTGTTGCTTCTGCATGCCCACAAGCTTTCTTTAGTCAGACCTTCAGTCAGTATACAGTTAGTGAAGGGTTCTTGAAAGCCATTGGAAAATTATAGTTGGACCTGAATTTATTTTCACTCTTGGAAGAAATTTACAAAGCTGAGTGTTTTTCAGCAAAGTGTCAGTGCTCTTTGTTACTTGAAAATGAAAACAGGCAATTCCATGCACATAAGGCTGGAATAGAGGAGACTATTTTCTGCTCTGGTGTTATTTTTATGTGGGGGTGTGGCTTTTAGAGAGTGAACTATTCAGGCAAACAATGTGGAAGAGCATAGTAGGTGTGATTACCATGCCCACAGACAATGTGAAGTGATAATGGTAGTTGTGCAGTTCCTAGAAATAGCACTGGGTCAACTCTACCCTTAACTTAGTGGAGATATTTCCTGCAAACCTTCTTCCATTTTTCCCATCTCCATTTCTGTACTAGGAAAACTAAGAAGGTGAGGTTATCTGTTTTACCTTCTTGGCATGATTGCTGGTGATACATGAAATATCAGAAAACTTTCTAAACAAGTGTTCATTGACTTCCTACTATGTTCCGAGTGCAGTCATATGCTATGATGGAATGGAAATGATTCCAGCAGGTTTGCTGTAGGCTATGCATGTACAGTTTTCTGCAAAACACATTCAAAGGCATAGGTTGCTTACTTATTCTGATCTATTTTAAGGTTGCAGCATGCTGTTTGTGATTTAACTTTCCTCATCCCTTTTTAAAAACCTCTTTGACTTTTTTGTACTTTCTAGGAAGCAATTGAAAAGAAAGAACAGCGAGCCAAGCGCTTCCACTTTCGAGCAGAAGTAAATCTTGCCCAGAGAAATGTATCCTTGGACAGAGACATGATGAAGAAAGGTACAGTGTGTTTGGGGGAAATTTTTCATACTGTTCCAAGAGTGACTTCCTTGCTATCACTTGGTGTTTCTGGCTTTGTTCTCTATGTCAAGTTCTCATCCAGATACCCAAGAGGAAGGTATTCTGACATCACCTGTGTAAAGGTGAGATTTTTGTCAGATAGTTCTCAGAGCTAGAATAGTGGAACAAAAGAGATTGTTAAGGGAGACTGGGTCAGAGATGAGACATGCATCCTCTGCCTCTGTGCACCTCCTCAGCGAGCTTCTCTTTACCTTTAAGAATTGTGGAAGTGCCCCACCCTGAAGCATTCTTTTAGGGCAGCTGGAGCACTTTTGGAGCAGGTGGAATTTTATTGATACTAATGCATGGTACATGGCAGGCTTCCCAGTACTTGTTAAAGAGACCTAAAGCAGTTGTAGCCTATTTTATTAAGAGCTCATAGCAAGGCAGTTGATGGTGGGTTTTGTTTGTTTGTGATGCTGAGTTTACCCCTGAGGCTCACTCATGCTGATGAAGTCAAATCAGGACATCCCCAGCCTTTTCTGTTTGCTCGCTTGAGGCAGCGTCTCATGGAGCCCAGGCTGGTTTCAAACCGAAGATGATTTTGAATTCATGGTCTTTCTGTTTCTACCTCCAAAGTTCTAGGATTTCAGGGGTACACCACAATACTTGATAGCAAAGTGATTGTTAAAAACGAGAGCACTTCCCTTGAGTGAGCCGACACCCTTATTTTTACCCTCTCGTTTAAATCCAGGGGTACAGAGGCCTCTCATTTATAAAAGTCAGTGTTTATAAAGGGCTCAGGGGCAGCTGGCTCATTTCAGGTTGAAGCTTTGCAGTGCTGTGAGTCTCTGTAAGCCTGCTTGCTTGCTTGTTTGTTTGTTTGTTTTGTTTTTTGAGACAGGGTTTCTGTGTGTAGCCTTGGCTGTCCTGTGATCACTTTGTAGACTAGACTGGCCTCAAACTCACAGCCATCCGCCTGCCTCTGCCTTCTGAGTGCTGGGATTAAAGGCGTGCGCCACCACTGCCCAGCTCTGCTTGCTTGATGAAAGCAGAAGCTCATTAACCTGCTGCATGAGGGAAAGAATGGCTGCTGTGTGTGGGGAATATGCTTTCTGTGGCAGTGGGCTAAGCACATTACGTGTTTGTTTCTCACAGAAACCCTCTGAGGAATATATTTTATCATTATTTTACAGAGGAAGAAACAGGTTGTAGAAGTTTAGTGAATTGCTCAGAGGTAATGAAAGAGTCAGGATTCTAACCTATGTCTATCTAACTTTAAAGACTTGTACCTTACTTTTAAAAAAAATACATTTTTTAATTGCGTGTGTGCCTGTGCACATACTACAGCCTGTGTGTGGAGGTCTGAGGATACCTTGAGGGAGGTGGTTCTTTCCTATTCTGTGGATCCTGGGAATCAAACTCAGATTTAGCTGCAAGTACCTTTACCTTCTAATGCCTTACTTTGAACACTTTTGGTCTATTGGTATAAATATATATATATATATATATATATATATATATTTTTTTTTTATAATGTAATAAGTATATAATACCATATACTAGAACCATAGTTCTAGACCACTCTTTAGCCAATCCTAGAAGGACAGAGTAGTATGTTTGCAGAACTATTTACTCTTTTCTCTACATTGTGAATTTAAGTTGAGAATGTGACCTTAGTTTTCTTGCAGGCTGGGGTTCCAGGCCTGAGTAGGTCTAAGCATCAGGAAAGTCCTGTGAAGGCTAGGGAAAGCCGTGTGGCTTCACAGTCATGCGCTAACACAGTCTAGGCCTAGGAAGACCTTGGACTCTTCTCTCACAGCTGAGCATGAAAGCTCCATGTTTTACTCCATCATTTGGCTTTTAGTCCCAGCCACAGTTGTCCATGCCTTTCTCAGTGCTCATTTGCCCTCCATGAAGCACCCCTGATTTTGTACTCAAAACACCCTTTTCTGTTGGTACCTTTAGGGTCACAAGCCCTTGTGAAATCTAGTGCCAGTTCTTTTGTGACTATGACAAGTTACTGAACCTTTTCATATTTCTTGTCTACAAAATGGGAGTGCAATATGTACCTTAATAATATTGTTTTAACTGGCCGGGCAGGCGGATCACTGTGAGCTCGAGGCTAGGCTGGTCTATAAAGTGAGTCCAGGATAGCCAAGGCTACAGAGAGAAACCCTGTCTCAAAAAAAACCAACCAAACAAACAAAAAAAACCCCCAATAATATTGTTTGGGGGTTAAATTTTAGTCAACAATATTTATCCTGCTTATGGAAAAGCAATCAGAATCTTACATTTCTGTTGAATTTTTGTTTTATTTGTTTTAGGCAGAATCTTATGTAGCCCAGGCTAGCCTTGGACTCTGATCCTCCTGCCTCTGACTCCCAAGTTCTGATTTTATTGGTGTGTGCTATTTCATTTAAAAGGCAGTAGGTTTGCCTGGATATCAGCTGGGGGATATTGCTCATTTTATAGTGCAACCTGAAAACTGAGCCTTAGGCAAGACGGTCTAAATGATGTCTCTGAACCCATCCAGATGAACTTAAGATAGAATTGTGCGTGGATAGGCTTGGGTAAGCCCTATGGGTAAGCCCTAGAGGTCACTGTTGTTTTTGTATCTGCTGAGTAATCTAATGTGGAGTCAGGATGGGGAACCATTGGTTTTGAACCAAGGTTCTGAAGCCGGGTTGCCAGGATTCAGATTCTTTTTTTTTTGGTTTTTCAAGACAGGGTCTCTCTGTGTAGCCTTGGCTGTCCTGGACTTGCTTTGTAGACCAGGCTGGCCTTGAACTCACATTGATCCGCCTGCCTCTGCCTCCCGAGTGCTGGGATTAAAGGCGTGCGCCACCGCCGCCCGGCTTCAGGATTCAGATTCTTTTTGTAGTTCTATAGCCTTGGACAAATTGTCTAGCCACTCTTGGGAAGATATACAGAATTATCAGGAGTCTGACCAAATATTGCAGCTCTTAGATTGGTGCTTGACACATAGTATGCACCCAGTAGATGCTAGTTATCTGGCATTCTTCTAAGTAGTTACCTGAGCTGCCCAGCCTCTTAGAGAGGGGAATTGAAATAAGTATCTTCAACCCACAGGTTGAAGAACTACACCAGGTGTCAAGTGATGTTTTTACCTTATTACTATCAACAATAGCAGTTGTTAAATGCTTACCAAGTTACAGTTCTCTGCTCTGCATCTAATTTGTCCTTTTAGGAATCCCCTGAGGGATTTTACTGATGACAAAAACAAGGTGCTGAGAGATTGAGAAAGTTGCCTGAGGTTCCACAGCCGGGTACATAGCAGGACTGGGCTTGAAAGTTGTGCTGACTGGCAGCCTGTGTTTCTGTTTTGCCAGCATTCAGGCACACAATTTGAGATAGGCTACTTCTATTGTGCATCAAAAAGGAGTTGCTCCTTTTGGATGTCTCATTGTTAAATTAAGCTTTGGTCACCATTTCTCCATGATCAGAGCTTTCATTCCCAATACTTCAAGGCCCTTTGGCATCCAGAGATGGTGTGAGAATTTCTGGTTGCTGTGTGACTCCTAGGAAAAACACTGTTAAGTAGTTCATGAGATACATTGACCTTTCAGGTGACAGAGATACAGCCTTACATCCCCTTCTTTCTTTTCTTTTGAGACAAGTTATTAGAACTCACAGTATAATCCAGGCTAGCCTGAAACTTCTAAGTACTGGGTTACTAGTGTGAGCTACCTCATTTGACTCTGACCAGCTTTCTTTTGCGTGACATGTCTTTCTGGTTTCTCATCTCTCTCCAGTTTCTAGGTTTTTTGTTTGTTTGGGTTTTGGTGGTTTTTGTGTTTTGTTTGTTTGTTTGTTTTTTGTTTTTGTTTTTCGAGACAGGGTCTCTCTGTGTTAGCCTGGGCTGTCCTGGTCTCGCTTTGTAGACCAGGCTGGCCTCAAACTCACTACAATCTGCCTGCCTCTGCCTCCCAAGTGCTGGGATTAAAGGCATGTGCCACCATACCGGCTTCTAGCCACTTTCTTAGGCTTTTGCACTAACACTGCCAGCAAGGTGATGGCCTTTTCCTTTGGACTTCTTGCATGAATTCCTGATTTTAACAAAGTTCTTATCTCTGATGGACCTTGCTTCTGGCAAGTTGGGTTTCTCTTGAGAACAAACCATGCGCACATGCTCAACAAGTGCTCTCCCACTGAGCTGCATCACTCCGTAGGCCTAGTTTTATTTTGAGTCAGGGTCTCTGGCTGCCTTTGAACTTGGAGTCCTTCTACTTCAGCCTCCTTAGGAGCTGCAATTAAGGCCTATGCAACCAAGTCTAGTTTTGACTTGCTACTTTTTGGTTTTTCAAGACAGAGTTTCTCTGTGTAACAACTTAGCTGTCCTGGAACTCTCTCTGTAGACCAGGTTGGCCTCGAATTCAGAGAGATCCTCCTGTCTCTGCTCCCAAGTGCTGGGATTAAAGGTCTAAGCCACCACTGCCTGGTTTGACCTGCTTCTTTTAAAGGAAATTGACCATTGTCAATATGTATCTTATTCTGCTAAGTTAAACATCTCTAACCAGAGCTGCGTGGTGGTGGTACACGCACTTGGGAGGCAGAGGCAGGAGGATCACTGTGAGTTCGAGGCCAGCCTGGTCTACAAAGTGAGTCTAGGACAGCTAAGGCTATACAGAGAAACTCTGTCTTGAAAAAACCAAAACAGACAAACAAAACAAACCCATCTCTAACCAGGATTTTTTTGGGGGTGGTTTTTTGTTTGGTTGGTTTTTTTGAGACAGGGTCTCTCTGTGTTAGCCTTGGCTGTCCTGGACTCACTTTGTAGACCAAGTTGGCTTCGAACTCACAGTGATCCACCTGCCTCTGTCTCCCAAATGCTGGGATTAAAGATGTATGCCACCATGTCCAGCTCTAAGCAGAATTTTTATTCTTTCACTCAATTTACTCTTCTTTCATATATTACACACTGGCTGTAGTGCCCACTCCCTCCTTCCCTCCTATCCCCTGTCTCCTGCCTCCCACCTCGGATCTACTCCTCCTTTGTTTCCCTTTTGAAAAGGGCAACCCAACACAATATATCAAGTTGCAAAAAGACAAGGTACCTGGGGCTGGAGAGATGGCTCAGAGGTTAAGAACACTGACTGTTCTTCCAGAGGTCCTGAGTTCAATTCCCAGCAACCACATGGTGGCTCACAACCATCTATAATGTGATTTGATTCCCTCTTCTGGCATGCGGGCAGAGCAATGTATACATAATAATAAAATATTAAAAAAAAAAAAAAAAAAAAAAAAAAAAGACAAGGTACCTCTCATCATATTAAGCCTGAATGAAGCAACCCAGTAGGAGGAAATGGGTCCCAAAAGCAGGCAAAAGAGTCAGAGACAACCTGCTCACCCACTGTGAGTCCTACAAGAGCACCAAGCTACACAACCATAACAAAGGCAGGTCAGACCCATATAGGCTCCCTGGTAGTTGGTTTAGTCTCAGTGAGCCCAGGCTAGTTGATTCTCTGGGTTTTCTTGTGTCCTTGACTCTGTGTCTGGCTCTTTTTTAAAAGATTTATTTGTTTATTTTTTACATATACCATGCTCCCCTTGTGTGCCAGAAGATGGCACCAGATTTCATCATTATAGATGGTTGTGAACCACCATGTGGTTGTTGGGAATTGAACTCAGGACCTCTAGAAGAGGAACCAGTGCTCTTAACCTCTGAGCCATCGCTCCAGCCCCTTGTGTCTGGCTCTTAAAATCCTCCTTCACCCTCTTCTAAAGGGCTCCCTGAGTTCTGCCTAGTATTTAGCTGTGGGGTTCTGTGTCTATTTCCATCAGTTGCTGGAAAAGCCTCTCTGATGGCGATTATGTTAGGCTCCTGACAACAAATATAACAGAATATCATTGATACCCCTTACTCCCCACTCGCTGGTTCTGTTTGGTTCTATCCTGGGTCTCTGGGCTATTCAGCCTCTGGTTCTGGCCCTCCAGGCAGTGTTAGAGGTGGTCTCCCTTTGTGGAATGGGTCTCAAGCTAGACAGACTCACTTTTTTTTTTTTGGTTTTTCGAAACAGGCTTTCTCTGTGTAGCCTTGGCTGTCCTGGACTTGCTTTGTAGACCGCTGGCCTCGAACTCACAGAGATCTGCCTGCCTCTGCTCCCGAGTGCTGGGAGTGCTGGGATTAAAGGCGTACACCACCACACTCAGCTCTTTCACTCTTCTTTTGTGTTTAAACTACCTTTTTTTTTTTTTTTTTTTAAATCTGTAGGTTTTCTTTTTTAGTATTGTGATATTTTGTTAATATACTATGATGGTGTTGATACTGAGTTTTGTTACTTTTTCCTCTTCCTGACTCATGTGATTAAGTCCATTTTATTTATTTATTTATTTATTTACTTATTGAGGCAGGGTCTCTCTGTGTTAGCCTTGGCTGTCCTGGACTTGCTTTGTGATTAAGTCCATTTTAGCAGATGAGCAAATATATATTCTCCCTAACACCCAGACTTTTTCCTGTTTCATCACTGGGAGTTGTTTTCTTTTTTTTTTTTTCTTTTGAGACAGGGTCTCACTGTGTAGTCCTGGCTACCCTAGATCTCACTGTATAGACCAGGGTGGTCTTGAACTCAAAGATCCATGCACCTGCCTCTGTTTCTCCAATGCTGGGATTAAAGGTGTCTGGCTCTGTCTTGTTTTGTTTGTTTGTTTGTTTGTGGTTTGTGTGTGTATGTGTGTGTTTGTTGTTGTTGTTACATTCTGTGGAGCCATCTCTTCACTTATCATGGCCTTCTAAAGTCCTCTCTAGATTTTAGCTTTTGGCTAGAATGAGTGCTTCCTTTCCTGCATGAGTCTCTGCTTACTGTCCGTCCTACTGCTTTCACCAATGTGTGTTTGCTGGGATTAAAAAATCCCAAGGGTGGGGCTGGAGATATGGTTTAGTGGTTAAGAGCACTGACTGCTCTTCCATAGGTCCTGAGTTCAATTCCCAGCAACCTACATGGTGGCTCACAACCATCTATAATGTGATCTGGTGCCCTCTTCTGGCCTGCAGGTGCATACGCAGGCAGAGCACTGTGTACATCATAATAAATAAATAAACTTTAAAAAAAAAAAAAAAAAGTCCCGAGGATGCTCTGTTCTCATGAACCTGTACTGCCAAGAGCCAAGAAAGTACTCTTTGGTTTTGTTGTTTTTGTTGTTGTCTTTAGATGATGTTTTTCTTGCTATGTAGACCTGGCAGGGTAGCCTAAAATTCAGGGCAGCCATCCTGCCTCCTCTGTCTTTCCGGTGCTGGAATTACAGATGTGTACTACCAGTATTACCATGCCTGGCACATCCTCACCCTCCCTTTTTTTTCCTCTCTGCCTCCTCAGTTCTGAGATTAAAGGCCTGTGCTACCATGCACAGCCATATTGCCCCTTTTAAAATTAGATTTTTCTTTTTCTCTTTTTGCTATAGTCCAGATGTTAATTTCTTGTTGGAGGTATAATTTGCAAAATTAGTCTTGTATTTTATAGATTGTCTCACCATTCTTTTTGGTTTTTTGAGACAGGGTTTCTCTGTTGTAGCCTTGGCTGTCCTAGACTCACTTTATAGACCAGGCTGGCCTCGAACTCACAGCAATCCACCTGCCTCTGCCTCCCAAGTGCTGGGATTAAAGGTGTGTGCCAACTCGTCCCCTCATTTTTTTTTTTTTTTTTTAAGATTTATTTATTATATATACAGTGTTCTGCCGCTGTGTGTTTACTCGCCAGAAGAGGGCACCAGATCTCACTGTAGATGATTATGAGCCACCATGTGGTTGCTGGGAGCTGAACTCAGGACCTTCTGCAAGAACAGACAGCGCCCTCAACCTCTGAGCCATCTCTCCAGCCAGTCTCCTCATCCTTTTGATTATTTCCTTTACTGTGAAAGAAGTTTTTGGGATTGGTGTAATCCATCTGTTTAGTTTTAGTTTTATTTCCTGGACTTTGGGGATCTTATCCAAGAAATTATTTTCTGTTCCAGTGACCTGAGGCTTTCTTCGTATTTTCTTTTGGTAATTTGTTTCAGATTGTACAAGTCTTTAAGGAAAAAAAGAATGAATATATTGTACTTTATGTGTATGAGTGTTTTGCCTGAATGTTTGTATACCATGTGCATACAGTCCCTGAGAGCACCTATGGGTACTAGGAACCAAATCTGGGTCCTTTGCAAGAGTTTTCTTAGCCACTGAGCCATCTCTCCATCTCCTAAGTTTTTCTCAGGTGTACCCGGCCTGTGCTCTGTGGGCCCGCATGTGCCCAGGATAACTTTGAACGTGCATAAATCAAAGCTATAACTTTGTTAGTACATGATGAGATTTGGGATGTATGAGCTTTGTTTTGTTTCATAACTTGATTACATGGTTCTCCAACATGAGCTCTGTAGATGAAAGATGCTGTTGTAGTTCAGAAGGTTGGGCATGGCTGCATACATTTGGAGTTGCTAACAAGCACTAGCAAGTGTGTCAAGAAGAAGGAACTAGTTACTTTTCCTACTGCTGTGACAAAATGCCTGATAGAACAGCTGAAGGAAGGCTTTATTTTGGCTCAAGATTTCAGAGGGTCACAGTCTGTCATGGCAGGGAGGTAAAGTTTGGTAAATTCCTACCGTTGCCACAGCTGGCTGACTCTTCAGATAGAGTACATGAGAGGGGAAGGAAATCCATGGATGTGCATCCCTCACCCAGGAGCTCGGTAGAGAGGCTGGAACCATAGTTGGGTGTAATTTTCAAAACCCCCTCCCCTACCTGCTGACCTGCCTCTGCCATCTAACCCAACTTCCTCAAAGTTCTAGTCTGTAACCTTCAAGCTGAGGATGAAGCACTTTAAACCACAGTGGACACTCCATATCCAAACTAGTCAAAACAGTGTGCAGTGGGAATGCAGATTAGGGAGCTGTACGGAGCAAAATGCTATGTGTGTT
The DNA here is from genome assembly GCA_907169655.1 of Acomys percivali. Lineage (NCBI taxonomy): Eukaryota > Metazoa > Chordata > Mammalia > Rodentia > Muridae > Acomys > Acomys percivali. Next base: position 46,530,740 of record OU015746.1, on the reverse strand, counting down.
CCTTAAAAAATTAAAAAGTAGCATTGGAGAGATGGCTCAGAAGTGAAGAACACTTCAGCTGACTGTACTTCTAGAGGTCCAGAGTTCAATTCCCAGCAACCACATGGTGGCTCATAACTATCTATATGAGATATAGTGCTCTTTGGCCTGCAGGCAGAATACTGTATACATAACAAACAAACAAAAAAATTAAAAAGTAGAACTATGATAATAGTACACCACTTCTGAACCTATAACCAAAGAAAATCTGTATGTGAAGAGACATCTGCATACCTGTGCACTTTGTTACTTACTGTAGCACTGCTCACATAGCCAAGACAGGGAATCTAGTTAACTGTTCATTTGTGGTGCTAGGGATTCAAGCTGAGGCCTTGCACATGCTAGCTACATCTCTGAGCTACTCCTCCCCTACAAGCTAATGAATAGATTCCCATGGAATACTTTTTAGCTATATAAAACCAAAACCCTGTCATTGTGACGTGATAGAAGTAGAGATCTTTATGTTAAGTGAAATAAGCCTGCCACAGATCAACAGTAGCATATGATTCCGCTTATGAACTCTAAAATATATGAGCTCAGTAGGAGTAGCACGTCAAATGCTAGTTACCAGACTGGGAGAATAGGAAAGATAGAGGAGTTGGCGTGATCAATGGGTTGTAGCTATAGGTTGGAGTAAGAAGACCTGGCTGTCGAATTGCATGGGAGGGTGATTATAGAGAATGACTGTGCAATATATATTTCAAACATCTAAAGGAAAGGACTTTGACTGTTTATATAAGAAATAAATAATACATGTTTGCTTTACATTTTGCTTTTGAGACAGGGCCTCGCCCTGTAGTCCAGGCTTTTCTGAAACTAACTCTATAGACCAAATTAGCTTTGACTTGTTGGTGATCTTCCCGCTTTAGTTTTTTGAGTGCTAGGATTATAGGCATGAGTCAGCACGCCCTGTTTTCATGTATCAGCTAAAAGAAAAACATGCTTGGGAGTAATGGGAACTGAAATTTTGTCAGACTTACTTGAGAAGAGGAAGTGAGGAAGTGAAATTATGAGGCTCTAGTTTTGTATGGGATGTTTTATTTGCAGAAGCTTTAAAAGTTAATACTACTTGTACAGGTTGATAGGCTTCTGTCATGTCCGTGTCAAGCTTTGTCCAGTACTCCCTTCTGCTCTGCTTCCTTCCCACTATTCCTGGTCCACAGCTTCTTCCCTTTAGTCTCTGCTTGAGGTGTTTTAAGGAATTAAAACCAGGTAGTAGATATACAAGGATTTACAAATTCTTAATGGCTGTTCTTCCAGAGGTCTTGAGCTCAATTCCCAGCAACCACATGGAGGCTCACAACCATCTATAATGTGATCTGGTCCCCTCTTCTGGCCTGCAGGTGTACATGCACATAGAACACTCATGCATAAAATTAATAAATAAATCTACATACATACATACATACATACATACATACATACATACATACAAAGTTTAAATAAGATATTCTACTTGGGCCAGGCGTTGGTGGCGCACGCCTTTAATCCCAGCACTCGGGAGGCAGAGGCAAGTGAGTCTGTGAGTTTGAGGCCAGCCTGGTTTACAGACCAAGTCCAGGACAGCCAAGGCTACACAGAGAAACCCTATCTCTGGGACAGAGAGAAAGGGGTGGGGAGAGGAAGGGGAAAGAGGGAGAGAATGAGAGAGAATCTACTTGAAGTATTTCATGGAAACATTCAGATGAATGTTCTTTTGACTATGGCTGTCAACTTTTTTTTTCTCACCAGATGTAACAACTTTTTTCAATGTATTAAAATGTATTAAGGTGTTTAATATTACATAATGATGTATTTACTTGTGGGTGTGTGCATGCTGTAGCATGCATATAGAGGTGAGAGGACAACTTCTGGGGGTAGTTTCTTCCACTTTGTTGAGGCAGAGTTCCTATGTCTGCTGTGCTATCTTCTCCAGGCCAGCTGACCCATGAGCTCTGTCTCTGTTTGCCATGTGTAGAGGCTGGGATTACAGATGCATGCCACTGCATCTGGCTTCTTAACATGGCGTCTGGAACTGGAACTCAGCTCCTTGGGCTTATGTTGCAGCCAGTGCTTTAACTGCTGAGCCATCTCCCTGACCCCAGGAAGTTTTGATAACTTTTTTTCCCACTCAATATGTTTTAGAATCTCTGGTATATAATCTCAGTCTCTGTCTCTCTGTCTCTGTCTCTGTCTCTCTCTCTCTCTCTCTCTCTGTGTGTGTGTGTGTGTGTATGTGTGTGTGTGTGATTTCTATAGTATAGTTTGAGTAAACTATGAATATGATATGGGTAAGCCATAGCTTAATACCTTCATGGCTGCTGGATTATTAGAAATAGTGCTGCCCTGAACATTGTTGTATGAGCTACTTTGTGAACACACATGTGTGTTAGGGTTAGGCTGAGAATTCATAGATATTTTAGGGTATATGCTACAGTACATTCTGATACCCTTTGAGGTATCCTTGTTGTTGCTTCTCCTAGCAGAAGGAGCAGCTCTTCCCATGTGGCCAGTGTTTGTTTCATGAAAAAGAAAAGTCTGCTCAGTGGAAACTGGTATCTTTTTGGTTGGTTTTAGACAGTGTCTTACTATGTGGCCCTGGATGGCCAGGAGCTCACAGTGATCTGCCTGCCTGCCTGCCTGCCTCCTGAATGCTGGCATTGAAGGTGTGCAGCACCACATCCAGCTTGGTATCTTCTTCATATGAATTTTCCAAATTACTAGGAAAGTCATACCATTTTTTCATATTTGACCTGCCATTTATATTTCTGTCTGTGTACATTGTTTTACATCTTTTGCTCACTTTTATTTTGAGATTTTAAAAAATTGATTTGTAGGATGTCTGTGTGTGTGTGTGTGTGTGTGTGTGTGTGTGTGTGTGTATGGGATGGGACTGTAGGGTTTGAGACAGGCTCTAATACTGTGAATAATCTTATGGGGCAATGTATTTTATCAAGCTGAGCCCCGGTGGCTATTCTGAATTGCATCATTTGCTTAATGTGTTTCAATGTAAACATTAATGCAGTTGACCTTGCCCTCTTGTTTTGTGCTCTTTTGAAATAATCTCTGTTTCAGCTTTTTCCTCTTCTGGAATCATTATCTAAACTATTGTAAGGAATTGCTAGCAAGCTTTACATAGCAGGTAGGAAATTTCTGTGTCTTGTTTTTCTAGCAATCCCCAAGGTGAGACTGGAGACAATCTACATTTGTGGAGTAGATGAGATGAGTACCCAGGATATCTTCTCCTATTTTAAAGAATATCCTCCAGCTCACATTGAGTGGTTGGATGACACCTCCTGTACGTATACCCACAGTTTCTGTTTAGAATGCTTTTGCTTATGATTTTTGAAGAGTTCTTGCTATCTTTGATATGAATAATTATGGCCCAAACTGTTTTTATTTAACCTCTGTTCTTAGCCTAGGAGAAAAAGTTAACCTGATAATACTTAGATAGTAGTCCCTGTGTTCCAGGAGGGTTTTCTTGGGGTAGGTATTACTGTAGCGCAGCTTGGCCTAGCACTCTCTAGCCTCTGTCTGCCAAGTGCTGGGATTGTAAAACGTGTGCTGCCACATTTGACGTCAGACAGTTCATAGAATAGTTATTTTGTAGAATTGGGTTTGGGAGGGTAGCTTTAGATGGCGTTCATCAGATGCTTTACCACTGCTTTTATACCTTTTTCATGAGCTGGGTTTTGTATTAACTAACAGCCATCTATAGCCAGTAAGGCTGTGGCAATGAGCCCGATGTCAAATCTACTCTCAAAAAATTTAACACTTGGATGTGGGTGATACTTTATTTTAGGTAATGTGGTTTGGCTGGATGAGATGACAGCCACACGAGCTCTCATCAATATGAGCTCTCTGCCAGCCCAGGATAAGATAAGAAGCAGAGATAGCAGTGAAGACAAATCATCTGAGAAAAACAAGAAAGGTAACTACACAAAGAGGGCCCATACCCGTTCTGTACACTGTCCTGTTCTGGGCCTTTGAGTAGAGCATTATGAACACTGCAACACCAGACGTTTCTGAGGTAAATTATGATGCTTGGGTTTATCAGTCAATAGGAATAGGAATCACTGGGCTTTTTAAATTTTATGAGATGGGGTTACATTAAGGTTCCTCTTGTCCCTCACACTCCATTTTAGATAAGCAGGAAGACAGTTCAGATGACGACGAGACTGAAGAAGGAGAAGTTGAAGATGAGAATTCAAGTGATGTAGAGGTTAGTAATAGGACAAAGATATTTGTAATGTTTTATTGGAACAAAAATGCTTACTGTCTTTTTAAATGTAAGACTTAAAGATTTAGTAAGCTGTGTTCTTTGTCTAACGTTTACCATGGAACCTTCTGAAAGTGTACTGGACTCTTAGCCTTTTAGTTTATGTGGCTGTAATAGTTCATCTTGAAATCTTAGAATAGTGATTATACTTGTGCAGAAGAGAAAATAGGTTTATTAAGAAATACTTTGAGGGACTGGAGAGATGGCTCAGTGGTTAAGAGTACTGCCTGCTCTTCCAAAGGACCTGGGTTCAATTCCCAGCACCCACATGGCAGCTCACAACTGTCTGTAGCTCTAAGATCTGACACCCTCACACCAATGCACATAAATTTTAAAAAATTAAATAAAATATTTTTTAAAAAAAGAAATACAGCCGGGCGTGGTGGCGCACGCCTATAATCCCAGCCCTCGGGAGGCAGAGGCAGGTGGATCGCTGTGAGTTCAGGGCCAGCCTGGTCTACAAAGCGGGTCCAGGACAGCCAAGGCTACACAGAGAAACCCTGTCTCGAAAAACCAAAACATAAAAAAAAAAATAAAAATACAAAAAGAAATACAAAAAAAAAAAAAAAGAAAAAGAAATACTTTGAAGTGTTACCTAACCAATAAAATATAAAAAAAGCAGTAGGGGTTGTTAGAAATGTTAAAGTGTGTTCATTTGAAACGTCTTGTGTGTGTGTGTGGTGCTGGAACAAACCTAGGGCCTTGGACATGCTAGGCAAGTGGTGTGCCTCTGATTTGTGTCCTCAGCTGAGTATATTCATTTCAAGTTTAAATGTTTAAATGGTAAGTGTTTACTATATACCAAATTCTGGAAACATTTTTACTAAGTAAAAATATCAAGTTAAAAAAAAAGCCCTTACCTCACTGGAGGCAACATTGTAGAAGGGAAGACAGACACACAGTTATATATTGTTAGGAGACACAGTAAAGGGTAAAGGGAGCGAGAAAGAAGCCTACAGAGATGGTCCATACAATGTTTGCAGAAGCCTTGAATTTGATTTCCAGCATTCATGTGGGATGGCTCACAACTGCCTGCAATACCCACTACATGATAGCACACATTGTCCTGTCCTCTACAGACAACTGCACTCATGTGCACATAACCTCACACAAACACATAGATGCACATGATTTTTTAAATGTTTATAATAGCCAGACGTAGTGGTGTACACCTTTAATCCCAGCACTTGGGAGGCAGAGGCAGGCAGATCGCTGTGAGTTCGAGGCCAGCCTGGTCTACAAAGCGAGTCCAGGACAGCCAAGGCTACACAGACTCTGGTCTCAAAAAACCAAAACAAAACAAAAAAATAAAATGTTTATAATAACATAGAAAATGATGATAGAGAAGATCTGGCTTGAGAAGTCTCCAGAGGAATGAGTACCATAACACTGATGAGTATAAAAGGTAGAATGTTTGTTAATGGTTACTCTAAAGAAAAAGCATGAAAAACACTTAAATTTTTATATTGAAAATATTCCTTTTTTCTCCTTAAGTTGGATACGTTGTCTCAGGTAGAAGAAGAGTCTCTGTTAAGAAATGATCTTCGTCCAGCTAACAAACTTGCTAAAGGAAATAGACTATACATGAGATTTGCTACAAAAGGTAAATTTGATATTTGGTATTGATTTTTGGATAGAATGATGAGTTACTGAATGAAACTTTCCTGTTGACTAGAAGTTAGCCTCAATGCTCCCAAAGCTCCTTTTAAACAAATACTTTATGAAAAAGTAGCTTACTGACTGAGAAGGAATTTCTTTTACATATGTATTTGTTAGTCTATATTAATTTCATTGTTACATTTCCACACATGCTTGTGATGTACTTGGATCCCATTTTATCCTCTTTATGTCCTAGTCATACATTCCTTCACCTTCCCTTTTTACCTCCCCTTTTACTTAACTCTGAAATTCCACATAGAAAAATAAGCAGGGTACTTTGTGAATTTTTTGTTTGTTTTTCGAAACAGGGTTTTTCTGTGTAGCCCTGGCTGTCCTAGAACTGACTCTGAAAACCAGGCTGGTGCGGAAGTCAGGGATATACCTGTCTCTGCCTCCCCAGTGCTGGGATTAAAGGTGTGACTTCCATATCTGGCTCGAGACTTTATTTTTAAGAAAGAAGTTTTATTAAAGTAGGAAAATTGTGGGAGCCATAGATGGCTGGGCACTGGACCAGAATGCATTGACAATACTCAGGGTGCCCTCTAACATGCAGAACCCACCACTGAAGTGCTGCTGTGGATAGACTTAGTTAGGGGAACACTGTCTGATCCAGAGCTTTATCCCAAAGATATCGCCATGTCTGTGGCAAGATTGCTGGCTTTGAAATGCCTGAGATTCCTTGGGCACACACTGAGTCTACCACTGTGGCCATCCTGGTCAGTGTAGGTAACAGAGTCATAGCCAATAGTAAAGGTGTTCTTTCAGTTCCACTGTCATCCCACTTGAACCCACTTGGGAGTCACTGGACCCGAGACTTTCTTACCAAGGCCTAGGCCAGCGTCTAGCAGTGCTGGTAGAAGTCAGATCTTGCAGAGACTCTTCCTGAACCAGAGCTTTGAATGCATCACCTTTGCCTTGGTGTCTTTGGGTTGGTTTCAGGTGAAATAAAGCTAAACAACGTAGGCACCTCAGTGTAGTAGCCAGTGAATGCCAAGGACCCCCTTCCTCCCAGTGGGAGAGCCCATTGTCTACATGTCTGCCTGTTTCACCAAGTTCTCATATGGCTTGTCATAGTGGATGCTAGTGCCAGCAAGTAGCCAGTAATTTGTGCTGAATAACAGATGAGTCCTGCAGTGCTGAGCTTGCCTGTCACAGCTTCCTAGGGAACAGAAGCACACAATGGGAACACATTGGTGATGATCATATCAGTATTGCCACCAGTGTCTACCATAGTAGACAAAGGTAGCTTTGTAATACTACTTCCACATAATTTCTATGCCCCTATATTCCAGCAGAAGAAATATGCTTGCTGATATCTTGTCTCAGTAGAAGATGGCACTGTATTTCCCAATTTGGGACACAGTGCCTTGAAGTTACTGTAGAGTCTTTTGGAGGTTGATGGAATGAGCTATTGCAAATAACGTTCTGATAACCATGGGTGTTCAGATATCTCTACAGTGGCTAATTTTGATTCCTTTTGGACATATATCCAGAAGTAGTATAGATAGATTATATGATCCTTTTATTGCTATATTGCAAATTTCAGGTCAACCTGGGCTACATGAGACCCTGCCTCAAAACAAAACAAAAAAAAAACCCCAAAAACCAAAACTCAAACTTCCATAATAAAGCAGTCTATATTATCTTCACACTCACAGGAAACCCTAAGTAACTGTTTATTAACTTTCAGATGACAAAAAAGAACTTGGAGCAGCCAGAAGAAGTCAGTATTACATGAAATATGGAAATCCAAATTATGGAGGCATGAAAGGAATTCTTAGTAATTCATGGTGAGCCCAAAACCTTAAAAATATGGTAGCTGTTTGTCTATCTTAACGTTTTTATTAGCATATAATTATTGTACATAATAGACTTCCTTATGACATCAGTGTACATGTATATAATTTTGATAGTTTGATCTTGGCTTCTCCTGCCCCCACCCACTCCTCTTCCAACCAGCTCCCTTCTACTTTGATGTCTGTCTTGTGTATGAGTGGCCAACTAAGTTTCATTGGGGCTTTTGGGACCACAGGACAATGGGTACCTTACCAGTAGTCACTGAAGAAATCTCTCCCTTCCAACTCAGCTATAAATTGCGTATAAATCATGAGGCCCTGTGAGTGTTTCCCTATTCCATAACAGGAGTTGATGAGCTCAGTCTTGTGTAGGTTCAGTGCAGGTAATCATCACAGCTGTGAGTTCAAGAGGGCTGCAGTCGTGCTATACCTAGGAAGTCTGTGTTCCACCGCATTTCACCCTTCTCCAGCTCTTAATTCTTTCTGGCCCTTCTTCCACAGTGTTTCTTGAGACCTGGAAGGGGTGACATAGATACCCCATTTATGCTTAGGCATTCAAGAGTGTTTTAGTCTCAGCACTTTGACAGTTTCAAGTCTCTGTCTTCACTGGTGACCACTGCAAAATATTTTGTTTTGCTTTTAGTTTTTTGAATTAGTGCCTCATGTAACCCAGGCAAGTCTCAGACTCCTATGTAGCCAGGCAGGACCTTGGATTCCTGATCCTCTTGCCTTCACCTCCCAAGTGCTGGGATTACAGACATGTGCCACCAAGCATGGTTTAAAAATGCAACACCACTTAAGCTGTTTTTCATCCTGAAGTTTGAGTGCTGTGGCGGAATGTCAGAGCCTCCTGTGGACTAGAGAGCCGTGAGGGCAGAGTTCATTCCTAGCTGTGGCAAATGACTTGAGAATGCTGTTTCGGCGCCTAACACTGTGCCCTTGTGGAGCTGGAATGAGGTGGATTTCAGCATCCTTCCTATTGGTTTCTGATGGTGTGCTTATTTTGGCAATATTGCAGGAAGCGAAGATATCATTCCCGTCGCATTCAGCGGGATGTGATCAAGAAGAGAGCCCTGATTGGGGATGACGTTGGCTTGACGTCGTATAAACACCGACATTCCGGTAGTTGCCTGCTCAGCTCTTGGGTAGACATACACATGTTTGGCTCTCGAAATCGTATTTTTATTCTTAACACAGTCTTTTAAGGTTCCAAACTTTATTATCCTCTCTTCATTGCCCCTACCCTCTGCAAACATAGAGGAAAGTAAGTCAAGTCATGGTTAATTTTAAATGGCCCATGCAAGAGGTCACATGATTTTTATAAAACTGTTCTAACAAAAAAGACCACATGTTACAGAGAGAAAACTAAAAATAAAAAATTTCTTAGGAACTTAATTTTTCTACTATTATCAACAACTGCGTGAAAACGACCTTATCAAATGGACTGACTTTGTTTTCCTTTTTTTTGATACTGTGAGTAGGCTGCTGTGTTAGGTGTTTTTACACATTGGTTTTTGCATACGGATGCTGCCAAAACATGGGACATTATGACTTGAGGCTCTTTTCTTTCTCTCTTTCTTGTATGTTTATTATAAAGGAACCATTTCATTATGCTTTCTAAAAGATTGAATTTTATTTTGCTGTGTACAGTCTTCTACTTTATAGAATTAAGCAAATCAGCATACAGACAAAATAGTGTGTGCACAGATGTTGGTATCATTGGGTTGAGACAGGAAGAGGTAGAGTGTACTTTTAGCTAACAGATACAAACAGAATTGTATCTTTGAAATCTCCATATTATTAATAGATGTATTTTCTGTTATAGTTTTCCAAATTCAGTTACTTTAAGATACTCAGATACTTTAAGATATACGCAGCTGAGTGTAGGACACCTTTAGTCCTAACACTTGGGAGGCAGAGGCCAGTGGATCTCTGTGAGCTCTAGGCCAGCCTCCTCTACAAAGGCTACACAGAGAAACCCTGTCTTGAATAACAAACAAAAAAAGATACTGTTGTAACCTAAATATATACTTTATATTCTCTTTTCCCACTTACAAGCATTATTTCATAATCTTTTTTTTTTTTTTTTTGAGACAGGGTTTCTCTGTGTGGCCTTGGCTGCCCTGGACTCACTTTGTAGACTAAAAAGATTTTTAAATTATATATCAACGGGGAGATGTTGGTTTGTGGAGGCTAGGAGAGGGTGTCAGATTCCCTTGGAACTGGAGTTATAGGCTATTGATTCTGGTTCTCTGCAAGAGGAGTATGCACTCTTAACCACTGAGCCATCTTTCTAGCCCCATAGCCCATAAACTTTAGAGTTAATGTTGATTTTTATTATTAAGAGCTATCATGTGGCATAAAATGACACTGAATATGGAACTAGTGAATGTTGAACCATACAAAACATTACATTATTCTCATCAACTAATCAGTATGTAACCTTGTTGTACCAATTTTTCTGCTTAAAAGATAGCAGATTTAATATGCACCATTAATTAATTGACCTTGAATTTACAACTGACAGCACTGTAACTCATGCCTGAACAAGGCTTATTTAGTATAGGTATTTTCTTTTTTAAAAAAAGATTTATTAGATACAGTGTTCTCCCTGCCTGTACCCCTGCAGGCCAGAAGAGGGCAGCAACTCTCATTATAGAGAATTGTGAGCCACCATGTGGTTGCTGGGAATTGAACTGAGGACCTTTGGAAGAACAGCCAGTGCTCTCAACTTCTGAGCTATTTCTCCAGTCCCCCCCAGTATAGGTATTTTCTTCATGAGGTACACTACCATCCTTTTACAGCACATGAGATTTCATCACTGTATTTAACAAGACCTTTTTATTTATTTATTGAGACACTTTTTCTCTGTAACACAGGTGTCCTGGAACACACGGTTAGACCAGGCTGGCCTTGAACTCTCAGAGATCCACCAGCCTCTCAGTGCTGCCTGGGATCAAAGGCATACACCACCACATCTAGCTTAGGGACCATTTTTAAACAGTAAAATTAGCAAATGAAAGTACACACACACAAATGTGAAAACACGGCAGTTAATTTATTGAAAAAGACCTTGCTTACAGTATAAGAAAAGAGGTGGTGTTGCTGTGGCCTTGGCCACTCCGTTTTCTGTCAGTCTGCATGTGTCTTCAGATGTTCTTGACAATGTCTTGAGTGTTGATACAGGAGTCACAAATCAGTCTGGCATATTGATAAATATAAAACTTATGAATAATGAAGATTGGTTATGTTGTAGCTGAATACTTCTCTATTCATGCTTTGGCCAGTCTCCAGGAGAAATAAGTAAGAATAAGGATGGTGTCCAGTTGACTCTTACAGATAGTGCTCCAATACAGTCTCAGCGGTTGCACTCTGCCCTGCTACCAAAACAGTAGAAACCATACTTGTTAGCTTAGCCTTAAGTTTAGTACTAACCTTTTGGGTTAAATTTCTTCAGGATTAGTGAATGTCCCTGAGGAACCCATTGAGGAAGAGGAGGAGGAGGAGGAGGACCAGGACATGGATGCAGATGACAGGGTCGTGGTGGAATGCCATGAGGAGCTCCCAGCTCTCAAGCAGCCCCGTGAGCGAAGCATGTCCAGGCGGTCCAGCGCGAGCAGCTCAGACTCAGATGAGATGGACTATGATCTGGAACTGAAGATGATTTCCACTCCCTCCCCAAAGAAAAGCATGAAAATGACCATGTATGCAGATGAAGTGGAGTCACAGTTGAAAAGTATTAGGTAAAATACTCTTCCTCTTTTCAATCAATGTTAACTTTAAATTTACTTATTTATTTTGTCAATACCGAGGGTTGAACCCAGAAGGTCCTTTTGTGTACATAGTAGGCAAGCACTGATATATATATATTCCTACTCTGTAATTTGATTTTCTATTTTCAGATAGGTTTTTTTTGTATCGGTGTCCTGGAACTCACTCTTTAGACCAGGCTGCCCTCGAACTCAGAGATCTGCCTGCTTCTGCTTCTCAAGTGCTGGGATTAAAGTCATACACCACCATGTCTAACTTTGATTTTCTTTTTTTTAAGTATTTATTTTTATTTTATGTATATGAATGTTTTGCCTGCATGAGCTTCTATGTGCCATATTCATGCAGTGCCCTCAAAGACCAGAAAAGGCCATCAGATCCCCGGGAACTGGAGTTACAGATGGTTGTGAGCTGCCATGGAGGTCCTAAGATTCAAGCTCTGATCCTCTGGAAGAACAGCCAGTGCTCTTAACTGCTGAGCCATGTATTCAGCCCCTTTACTTTGATTTTTAAGTGGTAATTACAAATGCAATTCCTCTTTATGTTGTAATTATTTTTACCCTAATTTTCATTCCTTTGTGGGTGTTGGATAGAAACATCCAATTTTTTTCTCTATATAAGCAATTTGTTGCATAGACAGTATAGAAAGTGAAACCACTTATATTTCCAGACATTTGTTATATTTTTTTACCATATGTAGTGCATTGTTTGACACTATCATTATTTAACTACTTATAAAAAATTCTTTATTTAAAATTTTCATGCTCAAATGCATACATGTGTGCTTATGTATATGTGCCTACACCACAGTGCATGTGTGGAGGTCAGAGGACAATTTGTGGAGTCAGTTTTCCTTTACCATGTGGATTCTGAGTATTGAACACAAGTGGTCAGGCTTGGAAGCAAGTATCCTTACCTGCAGAGCCATTTGTTGGTTTGGGTTTTGAGTTTTGGTTTTTTGGCTTCTTTTTTGTTTTTGTTTTTGAAATTGGGTTTCACTACATAGCCCAGGCTGGCTTTACATCGTCATTCTTCCCCAGCCTTCTGCGTGCTGGAGTTGTAGGTGCACTCTTCTATACCTAATCCCTTTTGATAGTTTCTGACACTTCCATTAATATTGCACTAGCTAAATAGCGTCCTTGAAATCTGCCTTGCTATAAAAAATAACCCACGTGTTTAAAAATCTGTACATCTTGCTAGATTCCTTCCTAGGTCTTCACCCACTGTACTGCCTCTGACTCATACCCTCTTCAGGCCTAGATGCTACTGTTCTTCTCTGTGGGTCTCGGGAACAGAGACCACGGTTACTTTAATGAGCAGATTCAATAAATATAGATTTTATTTAAATTTTTTGAAAAATTGAGACAGGGTCTCACTAAACCAAGTAGGCTGGATTTGAATGAGCTATGTGACATACGCAGGATATGAGGTTGTGAGCATCCTGCATCCTGCATCCTGCCTTAGTCTTCTAAATAACTGAGATTGAGGCCTGTTCCATCAGGCCTGGCGTCTTTTTGAGGTATTCTTTGATAGGAAAGAAAGGCCCTTTTAGTGTCAATTTGTGTGTCCTTGTTCACATCTTTGTATTTGGTTTTCATAGAACTAATAGATAATTCTAGCATAGTAATGCTCTCTACCATGGTAGGAGGGTCTCATCTGTAGACAGAAGTATCAACTTTAAAGAAGGGGGATTGTAGACTTACTATGTCAGTGTCACATATAGATGGCACCTGGATGAGCTTCTTTGGAAGTGTCTGCTTAATGTATGTTTGCCCCGAAGGGACCATCAGCTTTGTGTTCTGTGATAAAGTGTACACGCATCAGGTGGAAACCACCCTGTGAAAGTCTGCAGCCTGTTGCCATCACCATCTCTTCGCAGCATGCTGATCCTGGTTCTAAGTGAGCTAACTATAAATATCAATGGTATTTGTAAGTGAATGGTGTTTCTTGAGTATGAGACTTCGCTTGCATCTAGCCTCACATTTGAAGTTGATTACTTGTGCTCTTCCTGCTTTTTATTCCCTTAAAGGAATTCTATGAGGGCAGATAGTATATCCACAAGCAATATAAAAAACCGAATTGGTAACAAATTGCCTCCTGAGAAATTTGCAGATGTCCGGCACCTCTTAGATGAAAAGCGTCAACATTCCTGTCCACGGCCAGCAGTTGGCAGTACTAAACCAGGTACTGTTCTTCCTATGTTCTCCTGACTTCCTTCTTGTAAGCCCCTCCCATGGCAAGGCCCTGCCCCTAAACTACTCCCAGGTTTCCAGGCTGTCAAGATGCAGGCAGCAAGCTCTCTGCCCTATAGAGGAAAAAAAAAGCCAAAGGTCTGGCTCCAAATTCCACCAATCCCAGTTGACCCTAGAAAGCACCCCCTCCCCCTTCCAAGAAAACCTAGGTAAGCCCTGCCTCCTGCTCAGATTTTTGCTGCTTCAAGCTCTCCCAAGCAGAGGCCATCACCCTCCTGTGCCTTTCGCAATAAATCCCTTGTGAGTTTGTTTGCAGTGTGACTTTGTGATATTCATTGGCTCCTGACTTCTGGAATACTTTTCCCTTCAGAGTTCTAACACTTAATAATGAGCTGGGCGTGGTGCCACACGCCTGTAATCCTGGCACTATGGGAGGCAGAGGCAGGTGGATTGCTCTGAGTTCGAAGCCAGCCTCATCAGCAAAGGGAGTCCAGAACACAGAGAACCTCTGTCTCAACAAAACAAAACAAAAAACCAAGATAGCATTTACACTTCTGAATGCCTAAGAGCTAGTGAGCCCAGGGAAGGCTCTTCTGAACTGATTCAATTATTCTTGTATCTAAGTCTTTAGTTAGGCATTGGAGTCCATGAGAAAATAGATAAAACCAGATTTTGGCAAAACTAGATTGCAGTATTTTTGTTGAAATAATAACAATAAATAATATTTCCCTACGGTATTTTATTTCATTTTTTATTTTTTATTTTTCCCTACGGTATTTTATACCCCAAACCAACAAAGTTAAGTTGGGCGATTAGAAACATGGTTGTACATGTGGGCAAACCCTGATAAAGCAGTGTGAGGTGTGCTCGTAGATAGGCTGGCATGCATAGTCTACAGGGAGATGCAGCAGCTGCCACAGATCTGCTGAGAGATTGGAGAAGGCTTTTGGAGAAAGTAGCTTTAGAGGTTAGTCTTGGGAGGATTCGAGCGCAGTTGGCAAACTATCTTTTGAGGTAGGAAATAATCTGATTCTTAATTTTAAAAGATGATTTTGAAGGGGTAGAATGTAGTAGGCATAGAAAACAAAATAACAAGGGTTGAACTTGGTCAAGGACAGTGAAGATGGAAGGAGTGAGAATGGAACCTTGGGAAGGAGGAAGGAGGGAAGAGAATCCACTAAGGAAGCTCAGCCTGAGCTCTGTGGGGCTGAGTTTTCATGAGATGTCAAGAGCAGGCTCAAGGCTCAAGGCTCAAGGCTGATGAACATGTGACTGTTGTTGCTGCTGTTTGTTAGTGGAGACCTCAGGCCCAATGGTTTTGTACCAGGCTTGGAGGAGAAACACACTTAGTTTAGGACATGGTTCCTTTATCCTTGCCCTGTTGCCACTCTCATTATACTTATTGGTTAAGTGTAGTATGCTTATTAAAAACAACTTGTATGTTCAAAAAATGTGGCTTCTACCCTCAGGAACTTGCAGTACTGTTAACTGAAATTTTTGGTATGCTATTTAGTTTTCCTTTGTTCTGCCAAAAAAGGAAAAAAGGAAGCAAGAAAACTTTTGTTTCAAGCAATCAGCTGATAGCCTTTGTATCCAAGTTTTAAAGTTTTACCAAGAGAAGCAAGATCAGTTATGAACAGAAAAGGCTTTTAGAAGCTGCCCCGTACCAAGTCCTGTTCCTTCACTATGGGAGATTTGGAATCAGGTCTTTAGAGAGCTGTGCTGAATAATTTGGTTGTTTGGTTAGTTGGTTGGTTTTTTTTGAGACAAGGTTTCTCAGTGTAGCCCTGGCAATCCTAGAACTTGCTCTGTAGACCAGGCTGTCCTCAAACTTACCGATCTGTCTGCCTCTGCCTCTGCCTCTGCCTCTGCCTCTGCCTCTGCCTGAGTGCTGGGATTAAAGGTGTGCACCGCTACCTCCTGGTGCCTGGTGGTGGCTACTTTTTTTATCAGCTTAATACAAACTGGAGTCATCTTGGGAGAGGGAACCTCATTTGAGAAAATGCTCCTGCCACATTAGCTGTGAACAAGCCTGTGGTACATCTTCTTGATTGATGATTGATGTGGGAAGGCCCAGTTCTCTGTGGGCACTACCACCCCTGGGCTGGTGGTCCCAGGTGCAGTAAGAAAGCAGGCTGAGCAAACTACGAGGAGCAGGCCACTGTGTAGCATTCCTCCTGGCCTCTGCATCAGCTCCTGCCTCCAGGTTCCTGCCTTGCTTGAGTTCCCGCCCTCAATACTTTTGATGATGAGTTGTTATATGGAAGGTGGGTGAAATTAACCCTTTTCTCCTTAAGTTGCTTTTAGTCACGGTGCTTTGTCACAACAATAGAAACTATAGCTAAGACAAAGGCTTAGGTTGTTGGTACTGATAGTAGAACATATGCTTGCTAACAGGTATACTTTTTCTTTTTTTTCAGATATTCGCCAGCGGTTAGGGAAAAGACCATATTCTCCAGAAAAGGCTTTTAGTAGTAACCAAGGGGTTCGGAGAGAGCCCTCTTCGGATGTACATAGTAGGCTAGGTGTTCCCAGACAAGATGTTAAAGGCCTCTACTCTGACACTCGGGAAAGGAAATCAGGTGAGCACCACTCACACTGGTGGACGGGAAGGAGTGGAGATCAGTGTTATAGCATATGAAGTAGAGTCGGTGCTTGCTCCTCTTCAGTTAGCACAACTGCCCTCATTGGCATCATCACATCAGCATCATACCTGCAGGAAAGTTCAGAAAGGAGAAGCTACACACCCTTGCTTCTTATTAGTTTCACATTAGTTTCTTTGTCCACACATGTATCTAGTTCTTTTCATGCAATATTTTCCCATAAAATTCTTTGTTGCTTCCTTACTCTTCATAAAAACAAAACAAAACTTTTAATTGCCTCAGAGTGTGTCTATGCCACCACTTTCTAAACACATACTTCTATATTGTTAAATTTTAATAAAACGGGGGCTGGAGAGTTGGCTCAGTGGTTAAGAGCACCGTCTGCTCTTCCAGAGGACCCGGGTTCGATTCCTAGCACCCACATGGCAGCTCACAACTGTCTGTAACTTCAAGATCTGACACCCCCACACCAATGCACATAAATTAAAATATTAAAAAAAAAATTTAATAAAACACTCCTTTTTTGACATTTATTTTCTGTGTTTTGCTTGTATGCTTGTCTGTGTACCATGTACGTGTCTGGTGCCCTTAGAGGTTGGAAGAGGGCATTGGTGAATCTCCTGGAGTTATGGACTGTTGTAAGGTACAGTGTGGGTGTTGGAAACCTGACCAGGTCCACTGCAAGAACAAGTGCTCTCTGGGGTTGGAGAGTTGGCTCAGTGGTTAAGAGCACTGTCTGCTCTTCCAAAGGTCCCGGGTTCAATTCCCAGCACCCACATGGCAAGTCACAATTGTCTGTAACTCCAAGATCTGACACCCTCATACCAATGCACATAAATTAAAGAAAAATATTTAAAAAAAAAAAAAAAGAACAAGTGCTCTTAACCTCTTAAGCCATCTCTTCAGCCCAGTACAACCCTCTTTAAAGATTAATAGCTGCAAACCTGAGAGTGGTTCATAGCAAAATAGATTCTTCAGTTTGCAGAATGTTAGAGCTGGCAATTTCTTGGCCTACTGAGGTGTTACACAGCATGGGGCATGATGCCTCTCACCTGAGAGAGAGACAGGTGTGGCAGGAAAATCTAAGGTGATTCTGTGCCTGGTGCGGAGACACTTGCTTTGAGCTGTGGGCCTCTTCTGTTGAGTCTCAGTCTGTCCACTTGCAGACTGGTGGCAAGTGCCTGCATGGAAGATTTTGGCAGTATGCCTACTTCCTCACAACCACCTGGTGCTCAGCATTGACTGCCAATCTAAAGTGTCTTCCCACCCCAACAGGTGGTTTATGGACTCGCTTAGGATCTACACCCAAGACCAAAGAAAAGAACACGAAGAAAGTGGATCGCAGGGCATCTGGCGCTGAGGAAGACGACTCGGAGCTTCAGAGGGCTTGGGGTGCTCTGATTAAGGAGAAAGAACAGTCACGCCAGAAGAAGAGTCGGCTAGACAGCTTGCCATCACTCCAGATAGAAGTCAGCCGGGAAAGTAGCTCTGGTTCAGAGGCAGAGTCCTGATGCCCTGGCCTTAGCTACCCTGAAGTCTGACATTCTTGTATAGGGTGGGACGCACAGCAGGAACCTCCTTTGCTGGACTTGGCGCCCTTCCCTCCTACCTGCACCCTGAACACTTGCTGTCCCCCCAGGACAGCTTGAGAGTGTGATGAATTGATGAATGTTGAAGGGTGCCTCTGCCTGTGCTGCAGAGTTACAGTTCTGGGCCCTCGAGTCTTTCCCCCACCACCCCGCAAGCTTTACCCTTGGAGAAGAAGGCAGCCCTCCAGATTTTGTAGATGTTTTCTTAATATTTTTAACATTGTGTCTTTTAAAAGAAATGTTTTACACAGTTCATCCAAAGAGCAGAGAACTGAACTTCTCACTGTTGCCTTGGCCCTTACAGCTCTTGCCAGCACCCTTTCCCAAGAAAAGTCAGTTCCCAGGTGCTTATTGGGCAGTCTTTGAGGGGGAAGATGAGGGAAGCTGCCAGCTCGGCCTTCCAGGAGGTTATTGTGGGCCTGACCTGAGGTGTGTCTACCCTCCCAGGTAGGCAGAGCTGGGCAGCAGGCAGCAGTGGCTTCGGGTCCTCTGGGGGGGGATTCTGTTAGGGCCGTTTACTGGCGGTCAGCCTGATGTGAAGATCAAGTTCAGTGCTGTGGGACTTCTAGGGACAAACAACTGTGACTTCTGAATTTGGAATTGATTTCTGTGGTTAGGGGTGGGGTCTTAGGTTGATGTTGAACAATTTTTAAGTCTGTATTATGTTTAAAAACTATTAATGACTTAAAAGTTTAAATTTTTATATGTGGATATTCCTCCTGTTGGCTACAGGGGAAGGTCAAGTGGTGTCTTTGTGTTGTTAAATACATTATATACTTTGGAAGAAGGCAAATAGAGGAGTCTCATTATTTTCAATGAAACTAATTTGTATGGTCTGTTGTACTTGAGTTCAACTTGTTTTGTTGCCAGGAAAAGCTGCTGTCCATCAGTGATGGGCCCTTATTACCACTTTTCTAGAAGTGATACCTTGATAATTCATTCTTTCTGTCTCTGACTTCTCATTGAAGACTTACTCAAAACTAGCAAATAAGATAGTAGTTTCAGAAAATTTTAGTTTATTTTTAATCTCCTTTCAAATGATTTTACCATGGAAAGGCAGTAGATTATTTGGCTTCTTTTCTGACTTTTACTTTGCAGTATTTAATAGGCTTAAAGTGGTGTTTCAGTTGAGCACATTAGAACCTTGGGGTTAGAGATAGTGGTTCCTTCGGAATGTCAAACTCTTAACCTGCCTGGATTGTTCTGTACCCAGTGGATCATCGAGCACTTGACTGGTGATTGATGGCTGACTACACTGTGAATGGACAGTGTTCTAAGTAAAGAAACAGAAGGCTTAAGAACTGAACTGTATCATATGTATTGTTTAGTCATCTTCCCCCCAAGATGGGCATATATAACCAAAATGGTCTGGCTTCCGAGGTTCCTAGAAAGAGGTAGTTCTTATTTCTCTGTTAGTTCAGACCTAAGGCCTTCAAAGTTTTTCAGTTTCTCTTGCCCTTGTAGCTCAGGCGGGTTCTTAGAGGTTCAGGCTTTGGTAGATGAAGAAGAACAAGGGCCCGAGAGCAGGCCTGGGTGTCAACCAGGCCTCTGCGCAGTGGGCCCAAGCCTGGGTTTCCCCACGAAGCAAGCAAATGGTCTGGTGCAGAGTGTGTGACTTTTTGGTATCTTTCAGTGGTGTTTTATTCTTCTCGAAGCTGCGGCTACAGAATGTTTTCTGTTGAGGTGGCCAAAGTGTCAGGAGACAAGGCAAGCATGAGACTGTAGACAGGAACTTAACCCATCCTTTTACAGTAGGCTCTGGTTCTGCCGGTTGAAGAACCATGTGTGAGTCCCACCGGACACGGCTTTCTCAGGGTTAGACACTTCCCTGCTTCCTTTTTTGTTTCTCAGTTACGGCGCCACCCATCTATCAATCCAGGCTCATTTGCTTAGGGTCTTGTGAGCACTTGTCATTCTCCTGCTAGAGATGAGGGGAGGACCTTATGGAAGATAGGCAGCATGTCTTCAAAAGTAGCTCTTTGAGCTGACAGAGAAAGATGCCCACTACAACAGCTTTGCCGTTCTTATAGCACAGAGAACCCAGAAACACGTACTGCCTAACGTGATAGCTTTCCCAGCATCTCTTTCTCTAGCACTTGGAGCTGCTCAGGTCTTTGACCCCTGAACCCTGTGTGCTTAGGCGTAACCGTGAATAGTCAGGACAGCCCAGCACACAGCCGGGTCTACTTTATCCAGGACACTTTCTGTACATGTGGGGCTAGTCTTTATATGTAGAAGATTTTAATACACTTTTGCTGCTTGATAATAATGGCTGATACCTCACCTTTATTTCCTACTCTCCATCTTTGTAGAGAGGCCAGACAGCCTCTGGCCCTCCTCTAGCCTAATTCCAGGAATCCTACCTACCCTGCTTCGGTCCTCCCTCTGTGCAGCAGCCTCTCTTGAGTCTCCCTCTCCATTCCACACGTGGTAGCTGGGGTAGATTTTTGAGAGATTATTTACGTAGTGTGCAGTTCATCCATTTAAAGTGCACAGTGCACTGGGTTGTAGGCTATTACAGAGTTGTGTAACCATTACCATACGTACTCAGTTTTAGCCATTTTCATAACCAAAACCACCCCGTTCCCACTAGCAGTCATCCTTCATTCTTTTTTTTTTTTTAAAGATTTATTATTTATTTATTATCATGTATACAGTGCTCTGCTTACATGTACACCTTCAGGCCAGAAGAGGGCATCAGATCACATTATAGATGGCTGTGAGCCACCATGTGGTTGCTGGGAATTGAACTCAGGACATCTGGAAGAGCAGTCAGTGCCCTTAACCTCTGAGCCATCTCTCCAGCCCTCATCCTTCATTCTTAGCTCTCCCCAGACCTGGCAACTACTAAGCTTTCTATTCTTACGGATTTGGGATTTGCCTAGAATAGAAATTTCATGTTACATGCTATGTGTTTATTTATACAATTTTAAGGTTCATCCATGGCATGATATATATCACCATTTCAAGGGGTGTGTGTGTGTGTGTGTGTGTGTGTGTGTGTGTGTGTGATATCACCGTTTCAAGGGGTGTGTGTGTGTGTGTGTGTGTGTGTGT
>OU015746.1:46487867-46509769 GCA_907169655.1 Acomys percivali | reverse complement strand
GTGTGTGTGTGTGTGTGTGTGTGTGTGTAGAGACAGATTTTTATTCTGTAGTCCTGGCTACCCTTGAGCTCCCTATGTAGAGCAGGCTGGCCTTGAATTCACAGAGATTGTCTTCCTATTTCCCAAGTGCTGGGATTAAAGAAGTGTGGTGGCACTGTGCCTGCCAGTGGTTTTGTTTGTTTGGTTTGTTTTGCTTTTCGGTTTTTTTAAATTGTCTGTATACTTACTGTTCATTTAATGAGCATTCTGTGATTTCTAGTTTGAGACTATCAGGAATAGGTTTTTCATATGTAACAAGATTACCTTTTATTTTACATCAGTCTAATCTTATTATTCCCGTACTTAAAACTTGCATCATCACTTGTGGAGTACAGACTTTTTTGATAGCTTGTAGAGCCTGTATGAAGATACAGGCTCTAGCAATATCTGTAGCCTGCTCCCTTTTCTCCCTTACCCACTAGCTACTAGTTCCTATATCACTCTTGAGCTCACAGCTTTCCAGACTGGACAGTGCATGCCTTCAGGTCCCATCTCTGCCCTGCCTTCTTTATTTTTCTCATGAACAAGGTTTTAAGAGACAATCCTCAGGCTGGGCGTGGTGATGCACACCTTTGATCCCAGTACTCGGGAGGCAGAGGCAGGTGGATCGCTGTGAGTTCCAGGCCAGCCTGATCTACAAAGTGAGTCCAGGACAGCCAAGGCTACACAGAGAAACCCTGACTTGGGGGGTGGGGGGGGAAAGAGAGACAATCCTCCATGTTAACTTCGTTGTGTGTGTGTTCCAGTATTGCTATAAAGGAATCTTAGCTGACTCTAGGATTAGATCCAATGCCTGAGGTAAAAATTGAGTAATTAAAATACCTCTTATAAACTGGGCATGGTGGCACACGCCTTTAATCCCAGCACTCAGGAGGCAGAGGCAGATGGATCGCTGTGAGTTTGAGGCCAGCCTGGTTTACCAAGTGAGTCTAGGATAGCCAAGGCTACACGGAGAAACCCTGTCTCAAAAAAAAAAAAAAAAAGAAAAAGAAAGAAAGAAAGAAAGAAAGAAAGAAAGAAAGAAAGAAAGAAAGAAAGAAAGAAAAAGAAAAGAAAAGAAATCCCAACCAAGGTGGGTGCCTCATTGAAAGCCAGCATCACAAGGCTCTTGTCATCAGTTCTTGCCTTTTTGGGAAGGCATTGCTGTTTCTTTGGTTGAGTACTAGGTGAAATAGTTGGGCCTGCAGTTTAGTGCCATGTCATGAAAATGCCCTCTTATTCTGGTGACAGAATAAGACCTCTAGTGAGGTCAGGTCACTTTTAAGAAGTTTGGGAACTTGGGCCACAGGAGCAGCAGAAGGACAGAGGCTGTCCAGCTTGCCTGGGCTTGCTGACGGGAGGGCGGAGATAGTGTGGCTCCATCACCTTGCAACTGTTTTTGTTTTTTACTTTTCAGACAAATACTTCATGTTTAATCCTGTGACTCATACTACAAACCACATGCCCCCAGCCCAGCACACCTCAGTGGACTTTGACTTCCTCTTCTTCTTGATTCGTTTGCTAGGTTGTGAGCTCATGAGAACAGGGACCATGCGTGGCTTGTGCATTGGGCCTTTCCCATGCTCATTACTGTTGGGACCCAGCATTTCCTCCGTGAGCATTGTGAGATTGTAACCCCCTGCCAGACTACAGGCCAATCCTCATTTTTCTACCGAGTATATGCAATGCCTTACTTTGATGTTTTGTTCTTGTTTTCCCTTCCAGCCTGTGAGCCCCAAGGAGCAAGTGTCTTCATGTTGTTTTCTCTATATCCCTGAGCCAGGCCAGCCAGTGTAAGTAGTGCTTCAGAAGTGTTTGGGAAGTGAATGAACTGTGAATACTCAGCTCGCACACCATTCTGTGCAGGCGTTTTGATGCTAGCTGAGCCCCACCAGATGCAAACGGAGGAGCGTATTCATCAGTGCACACTATGTGTGCATCAGGACAAGCTCTCACTAAGTAGGTCTCAGAAAATGTCAGGTGTTGATGATCTGCTTTCTCTGAGCTAGAGCCCATCCAGCTCTAGGAAAGTCGCTTGGAAATCCTTTTGTTTTTCAAGTTTGAGGGCAGTTTGATTTGGGTTTAAAAGAAAAATACTAGGCAAGTTGTAAATCTCAGCAGATGGTGAGGAAAAGGAAACAAAAAAGGTCACACTGCTTAAGCTGACTTGGACGTCTCCCATGTCATGGCCCTTCGGGGGCCTTAGAGAAGGAATAAGAAAGTCCATAGTGCCAGAAAGAGTGTGCTTAGGTCTGACTAGCTTCTAAAAGAAAAAGGACTAGAGTTCCTGAACTGTGGGTTCAGAGACTTGGGAGCCAGGAACCAGCTCCAGCCCAGATCCCCTGCAAGAGCGGCTGTTGCTCTTAGCCTCTCTAAGCCATCTCTCCTGTTCCAAAAATATATGTGCATACAAAAAAGTGTTCATCTGCCCCAGGGTAGGAGGAAAGGAGGCCCCAAAGAGGGACCACTGACCCAGTTCTTAGGCCCTGGTCCTGTTGGACAGGTGACAGGAACCCAGAACAGGAGGCAGGAAGTAACTGCCCGCCAGCAGCTGATGTTTAACCTGAAACTGCATCCCTTCCTCTGCTGCCAGAGTGCTGTCGGTGGTGCAGTGCCAGCATGCACTTCGGGTAGGCAATGCCAAGTGTTTGCTTTACGTGCTACATGGAGAAGTTTGTTTTGTTTCCTAAGTCTTCTTTTTTTTTTTTTTTTTTTTTTTTTTTTTTTTTTTTTTTTTTTTGGTTTTTTGAGACAGGGTTTCTCTGTGTAGCCTTGGCTATCCTGGACTCACTTTGTAGACCAGGCTGGCCTCGAACTCACAGCGATCCTCCTGCCTCTGCCTCCTGAGTGCTGGGATTAAAGGCATGAGCCACCACGCCCGGCTTTCCTAAGTCTTTTCTTACATAATAAGATACAACTCAACCTGAGCCGTTTCCTCCCTCTTTAAGTATAAGAGCTCAAAGAACAAATTATATTTTTGGTAATTTGAGAACTGCACTTTTGCTTCAAGACAGATTGTAAAGTGCATAATGTACCTGGCAGCAAATACCTAGATCTGGCCTTATGCTTATGTGGCAGATCTTAGCAGAAAGAGTAGCAGTCACCACTCCCCTGGAGCCTGTACACATTTCACAGAACTTTGATGTTTCTGGAAGCAGTCAGGGAAATGCTGCCTTAGGAGCCTGTTTCAGATGGCCTCTCCTTGTTACACAAATTTGCCTGGCCTAGAGCCCTGACCAGCTCTCAATCCTACATCAGCTTCCCAAACACTGGGATCACATGTTTGCTGACGAACTATAAACTTTTGAAATAATTTCAAAAACACGGTAGCATTGAGGTTAGAACAGAACATTTTTTTCTATGTTCTATCTTACCTTTCAGCATGCTAACACATGCTGTAAAGCATGGGAGTGGTTTTTTTATTGTGCTATAAACTCCAGAGTGTGGGTGATGCTCAGTTTACCAAAGTCACTAGCCTCTTAAGCAGTCCTAGGGGCCTTCTCTGAATGCTCAGATTCTTCAATAGTTGAGACTTTGTGTGCCCTCAGACCTCTGGACCAGTGAGGACCAGTGTAGGTCAGAGAAAGCAAGAGCTTCACAGCATTAATAAAAAACAGCCTCACCTGAGCCTAGTGTCAGATCCAGTGACATGTTCCTGTTCTGCTTATGTACAAAAGTTCTGAGGGCCATGAGCAGTTGGCATTAGCTCAGGCTGAATGTTTTTTTGAGGAAAGGAAAACAGTGATGGCTGATGGCTGGAGCTGAGGTAGGTCTTCAGACCCATTCTCACATTCACCACCAGAAGACAGAACATGTCCCTCTCTCTCTGACTTTAGTTCCTTTGTGAAATGGAGCCTTCAAGTGAGATAAGTGTCCTTCGTGCACACTATGGGAAGGGCTTTGGAAGGCGGTGAGGTCAGCAAGAGAGCCACCTAATCCCACAACCAGTGCAGCCTTCTCTCTCTCTGCCCCTTAGTCATGAAGGGATCAGAAGGACCAGTGAGATGGCTCAGTGGGTGAGGGCTCTTGGCATGCTTGAGAGGCTGAGTTTATTCCCTAGGATCGACACATGAAAAGGAAGACTCCTGCAGGCTATTCGTGGACCTCCACACATGCACTGACATGCTCATGTGTGTGCATGCTTGCAAGTACACACAAACACTGTTCAGTCTTTAATGTGGGAACTATTTGAGGCCACCTAAGGTGCCAGTTTGCTTGGGCAGCTATGACAAAATACTACAAAATGGATGGTTTAAACAACAGACGTTTATTTTCTCACAGACCTAGAAGCTACAAATCACAATTTGTAGAAATTGTAGAAATTTGCACAAATTGTAGAAGCTACAATAGAGAGAATCCTCTCCTTGGCTTGCCTTGGGAACCTTCTCATAGCACCAACCAGATGGCCTTAGGTCTGAGCTCCATCCCTTTGACCCCTTTCAAACTCGATGACCTCCTCAAAGCCAAGTGTCTAAGGCTAGTCACACTGAAGTTTAGAATTTGAATACAGGAGTTTGGAGGTGGATATTATTCAGCCCTTGGCACTTGGGAATGCATGGGTGCGGGTCTGTTTGTGCTTTTTAAATGCTCAAAAACTCATGAGCTGAAGAGAGAAGGACTTTTAGTAGTTCGGGGTCCTGGTTCTGGAGGAGACAGTCATGTGTGGCTCCCAACTTACCAGCTTCGCCATCCATGTGGCCTTGGGCTCAGTCCTTAGCCTCCCTCTGATGTCAGCAGCATTAGCCATGAGACTAGGTGGCCTTGGCGCTGCCTGTCCCTGAACCTGTGGTCCTCATCTTTTAAGTGTACTCTTCGGAGCTTCTTGAGGAAAGGCTGGCTGGAGACTGGAGAGCAGCCTCCTCTGCTGCTGTATGTGTCACACTGTCTGCTTGCCCTCACAGCAGCACCCCACCTCCCGATGGACACCTCACTCCCTGAACATGCATCACAAGGTCTCTCCTTGTTACACAAGCTTGCCTGGGCTAGAGCCCTGACTAGTCTAGAGCTCTCAATCTTATATCAACCTCCCAAACACTGGGATTACAGGTTTGCCATGGCTCTATAAACTTTCTTTTCAAAATCACAGTCGCATCGAGGATAGAATAAAGAACATTTTTTTCTATGTATGTATACTTTTTTACCTTTCCCTGACCCCTCAAACTACTTGAAAGACTTTGCACTGCATTCCATTTTATCGCCACCATGCTACATGTTGTGTCCATGAATTGTTACGAAGTTCAGAAATAAGTAGTGTCTGGTCAGCATCACAGTTGCTCACCTGTAGTTCAGGCTTCTGGCTGTTCAGTAATGCTGTTTCAAGCATTTCTCGCCGCGCATCAAGTAGTGGACTGCCTTCGTTCTGTAACTGGAACCTGTCCTCGGCCTTTCTCTTATCTTTCATGACATGGATAATTTGGAAGGATGCAGTCTAGTTAGTGGTATAAGATTGGCGTTCAAGTTGGTTCCTTGAAGTATGTATTTGCCTAACTTCCAGCCCAGGAGTGGGTGTTGAGAGGAGAACAGAATATGAGACGACAAAGTCAAGCCCCTAACCTAGGGTCCTGAAGCTCTGCTGTGTGAGAAAGCATTAGTATCAGATGGGCTGGGAGGGCCCCTCCGCAAGTTGTAGTTACTGGCATTGACAATCTTTGATGGGTACAGTTGGCACGATAGAGTCCTACAGAGATGCAGAAAATACACCTGCTCCCTGCGCAGCTTTTGGCCACCTGCATTGTCTGGCCTGAGGTGCCTGGGGTTCACACACTCTTGCTGCTTGCAGAGTTCCTAAGTGAGCTACCATTCTGGGCTTTCCTGCCCTACCAAGGATGTGGTTTGTGACACTAGCCTGCCCCTTTCTTCCCTGTGGGCCAGGGCTGAGTGAATCCTTAAGTGACTTTACCAAATGTCTTTGGATGCAGGAGAAACTGGTCATAGAGCAGTGATGGGAGATGGGCTGGCTGCTGGTGCCTCTGCAGCTTGTGGTGGGTCTGTCTGACAGCCTTAGCATGCTATGCCTAATGATGTGGCATTAGACCTGGAACTCTGCTTTTCTGGCTGCTAATAATGTGTTGTGCAGAGGGAAATGGTGGATTGTAATCTTTTTTGAATAATTGCATAAGATCTAGTCAAATGTCAGACCAAAGCTAACAGTACAGAAATGTTTGAAGTGTCATTGAATCTTCGCAGAACTTTGGCTAAATAAGTTTTCCATGTGAAAAACAAAATAAAATTGATTTTCATGTAGTCATTTAGGCCACATGGTGTCTACTTTATGCTAACACTGTAACACTTCGGGGTGTTCTCTAACGTACATGTATGAATGAGAGGTTTAATGTCCAGCCTTTCTGAATTAAAATTAAGATTGAGTAATCTAGCCAAGCATGGTGGCACATGCCTTTAATTGAAAGGCAGGCAGATCTCCTTGAGTTTGAGGACAGCCTGGTCTATGAAGCCAGTCAAGGATAGCCAGGACTACAAGAGAAACCCTATCTCAGAAAACAAACAATCAAGCCGGGCGTGGTGGCGCACGCCTTTAATCCCAGCACTCGGGAGGCAGAGGCAGGCAGATCGCTGTGAGTTCGAGGCCAGCCTGGACTACGAAGTGAGTCCAGGACAGTCAAGGCTACACAGAGAAACCCTGTCTCGAAAAACCAAAAACAAAAAAAAACAAAAACAATCAAAAAACCCACAAAACTGAGTAATCTAAATTTCAGTTCTTTCCATGCACCGGCATTGTTTTAATGTGTCAGCCTCCTCTGGCTGGTTGGACAATATGGTCCAGAGCAGCCCATCTTTGCAGATGGGCTTTACATGGCCCAGGCTGGCCTTGAACTCAGTCTTCCTGCCCTACACTCCTAACTGCTAGGCTTCCCTGTCCAGAATTTTGCTGGGCTATGAAGAATGGCTTCTTTCCCTCACTGCTCTGTGGGCAAATTTGGCCATTGAGGCAGTTGGTCTTTAGATATGACTGCCCCTGTTGGTAGAAGAGTCTCCACAGTCCGGGCAGGGTCAGAGCTGTGCTATGGGGTCATGAGGTCTACATCTTCTGTTAGGCTGGAAGCTCAGAGCTCTGTAAAGCCATTATCAGCTTCGGATTTGGAAGACAGTTGAGCCGTAGCTGGATTGAAGCCATGACTTCAACTAATTCTTTCTTTCTTTCTTTTTTTTTTTTTTTTTTTTTTTTTTTTAGTTTTTTCTCGAGACAGGGTTTCTCTGTGTGTAACCTTGGCTCTCCTGGACTCGCTTTTGTAGACCAGGCTGGCCTCGAACTCACAGCAATCCACCTGCCTCTGCCTCCCAAGTGCTGGGATTAAAGGCGTGCGCCACCACCGCCCGGCCAACTAATACTTTCGTCTTTACACTCACCCAGCCCTCCACAGCCCCAGGCCTTGAGTACTGGAGCCCAATTTCCAGTGGTAAGGGACACTTTCTATGGGAGAGGACCCAAGACTGAGCTAGAAGCTGGTCCCATGTCTGTCTGGGGAAACATTCTGGATGGTATGGGCTAGAATTCACCTACCTGGATGGTTGTTACTCCTGTACCTCCTCTGTCTGCCAAAGGCACCCAGGACTACTACCAGCCAAATCTTAGCCCACTCCTTCATGAAATGATAGGTCCAGTGAGTGATGGAGCTGGGCTGATGATGTCTTAAGTTCCCAGGACCCAGCCCGCAGCTGTGGGGGAAGCCACGTGCTGCCTTATATAAACTATGGTGGCTCTGTCTACTTGAAAGTATCTGTGATCCTGTGGGCTTGTCTGTAAATGCCGCTGTCCCCGCCTCCTGGCCTCCTCTGCAGAGGGGAAGCTGAGTGTCTTCTAAGGCCCTTCTGTGTCACCCCACTCCGCTCACACAGCTGCATCTGCTCCAGCTATGAAGTGGCTCTTCCACAGCCTTTTCTGCATGGCCAGTAAGTCAGCCTTTCCTCCTGCCTTCAGATGCTCTCAGTTTTGTCTGCCTGGGATCAGGAGGTCAGAGCAATGGGGGAGGGGGGCTCCCCTAGGAAATTACCTTTGCTCAGACAGATCTCTTGGTCTGCTAGGAAGGCCCTCTTCAGTGCTGACGGCCACTGGGCTCAGGCCTTAGGACTCTGCCACCTTTGTCTCCCCTCCCTCTGCCACATCCTCAGCTCTCTGCCCAGCTAGTTCCCAGGGTGTGGAAGCTAATGATGTCAAATGCCACCCAGAAGAGGGCCCTTAGAGCAGTTTCAGCTTCTAGGAGTCAGGAGGACTTGTGGAGTGAGAATCTACAGAGTGAATGTGCGTGGGTGGGGGCAATCTGCTTCCCGTTCAGCAGTGTTGGGGAGGGCCAGGTATTTCTGCAGGGGGTCCCACTCTGTCTTTAACCCTGCATGGGAGCTGCTTTTGGACAAACTGTCCTGAGACAACCTATAAGGTCCGAGAGACAATATAGCATAGTCAGGTGAGCCCCTGGGGACTGCTCAGATGGGGCTCTAGTCTGGTCTTGCCTAGTGATCTGGGCCTCTTTTTTGCTCATGCTTGGCTGGAGAATAAGGTGGGCATGAGGCACACTAATATAAAAGCTGGGAGCTGTGTCTGTGAAAGCCAGTTCATGGCAGTCAGTAAAAGTATACTGAGCCATCATAGGAAGAGGATGCAGGATG
Source organism: Acomys percivali (assembly GCA_907169655.1). Taxonomy (NCBI): domain Eukaryota; kingdom Metazoa; phylum Chordata; class Mammalia; order Rodentia; family Muridae; genus Acomys; species Acomys percivali. Next base: position 46,501,129 of record OU015746.1, on the reverse strand, counting down.
AGCACTCACATAAGTCAGGGAACCTAGGAGGCAGGCTAGATCCTGCCCAAATCACCAGTGCAACATGTTTGGGGATACATTTTATTTGTTTTGTTTTTCGAGACGGTTTCTCTGTGTAGCCTTGGCTGTCCTGAACTCACTTTGTAGACCAGGCTGGCCTTGAACTCACAGAGATCCACCAGCCCTCTGCTTCCTAAGTGCTAGGATTAAAGGCCTGTGCCACCACCATCCAGCTGGGGATACATTTTTGACATTTTGCTTTGTTTCTCTCACATCTGAACAAGTATAGGCTAGGCTTAGGCGGAACCAGGCTGACCACCTCCTGACTTCCTCATTGGGGTCACACACCTTGCCTTGGGTTGGAGCTCTGAATAGATCAGGCCCTGGACTCCAGTTTATCTGTGTAGCCTTGGCTGTCCTGGACTCACTTTGTAGAACCGGCTGGCCTCAAACTCACAGAGATCCACCTGCCTCTGCCTCCTGAGAGAGTTTTGATATTTTAAAAAGACCGGAGGGGGCCAGTGAGGTGACTCAGCAGGTCAAGGCATTTTCTGCCAAGCCAGATGACCTGAATTCTGTCCCAGAGACCTACATGGTAAAAAGAGACAACTGACTTGTCTTCTGACCTCTGTATGGTACCATGCACATGTGTACGCACATACATGTGCATAGGCACAAGGTTTTGTTTTTTAAGCATTTGAGTAGTCATCATGGAAAGATCAAAGCTGATTAACTTTTTATTATTGTATGTTCTAGACTTGTCTTTATTCCTATTACCTTCAGAGTGGGAAGTGGTATCTCTTTGGTTTCTTGTTTGTTTGTTTAGTTTTGTTTTTTTTAGTTTTTTAAGACATGGTTTCTCTGTGTAATAGCCCTGGCTGTCCTGGACTCACTTTGTAGACCAGGCTGGCCTGGAACTCACAGGGATTCACCTGCCTCTGCCTCTGCCTCCCGAGTGCTGGGATTAAAGGCGTGCACCACCATGCCCAGCTCATCATGACCTTTTTGGCTTTTTGGGTTTTTTTTTTTTTTTTTTTTTTTAAGATTTATGTGTTTGTAGCCAGGTGGTGGTGGCACACGCCTTTAATCCTAGCACTCGGGAGGCAGAGGCAGGCGGATCGCTGGGAGTTCGAGGCCAGCCTGGTCTACAAAGTGAGTCTAGGACAGCCAAGGCTACACAGAGAGACCCTGTCTCGAAAAACCAAAAAAAAAAAAAAAAAAAAAGATTTATGTGTTTGTTATTATGTATACAGTGCTCTGCCTGCTTGTACACCTGCAGGCCAGAAGAAGGCATCAGATCACAGTATAGATATGAGCCACCATGTGGTTGCTGGGACCTGAACTCAGGACCTCTGGAAAAGCAGTTAGTACTCTTAACCTCTGAGCCATCTCTCCAGCCCCTCTTTTTGTGTTTTTGGTTTTTTTTAAAGCAGAGCTGTGATGCCTCATTGTCAAGGCTGTCTAGAGAAGATGCTGACTAGATGAATCTACTCCAGTACAGAAGAGACTGAGGCCTAGAGACAGACAGACTGAAAGGGTACAACCAAGGAACAGTAGAGACAGAACATCTGGGCCTTTGTCGTGACTCACAGCTCCAGGATGCTCCATGGCCTGGAACGATGACCCTAGTGGTGGCAGTTTGTTTCCTGCAACCCCTTAGCAACTAGGCATCACCTCAGCACCTCCTCTAGTACCTTTCATTCATCAAACCCCTGAGGCCTTGGCACATCCCAGGTTGGCATGCAACAAAGAAGATGGAGCTAAGCAGTAGCATATGCCTTTATCCCCAGCACTTGGGAGGCAGAGACAGGCAGATCTCTGAGTTCCAAGACAACCTGGTCTACAAGGCAATTTCTAGGATAACCAGGGCTACACAGAGACACAGAGAAACACTGTCTCAAAAAAAAAAAAAGAAAGAAAAAAGCAAGGTAGGTAGATTGGCCCTGAGGTCCCTGTAGCCTGTAGGTTGGCTATGCTATGGGCTGGAGTGAGAGCATAGCCTTGGTATTTGGTAGAGGAAGTAAGATAGCGCTGCTCTATACTCTGATACCTGAGGCTTGTTGAAAGGTCAGGCCTCAAGACTGAGGCTGAGTCATGAGGAAGCAGGCAAAGTGGTACCAAGGAGAACGTGAATGCAGACTGAGCGCAAGCCCAAGCTCTCCAGTCCTGGGCCTGGCTGGCTTCCCTGGGTTGAGGCCATCTGCCCTTCCAAACCACCCACTGTGGTACTGATCTTTTCCTGTCACTCATGGGAGCAAATGAACTAAGGAGGGTTCAGAGAGGATGCAGGTGCAGATGCATTGAAATCTAGAGCAGCCCAAGCCCCAGGCCCCAGCCTCAGGACACCCCAATGCCATGTAGTCTGCCCTTGGGTTAATCCAGCCCTGACACAGTCCATGGCCACAGTAACTCCCTCCCTCCTGACTCTCAGAGGTCGAGTTTACTTCTCTTGTGTGAAGGGAGCTTTGCTATGGATCTGTGAAACCTCAGGGGTTAAGAGGAAGGAACTGGAGGCCAGGGCCTGATTTATTCAGGTCTGTGGCCCCAATGGGGAAGTCAGTGGGTGGCCGGCCTGGTTCCGCCTAAGCCTAGCCTATACTTGTACAGATAAGAGGGAAAATCTTGGTCCCCAGGAGCAGAAATCCTGGTACCTGAGATGTGCCTAGGAGAATGAAGGGCCTCAGCAAATAAGCCAGATGGAACCTCACATCTCTGACCTTTGGAAATCTGGCTTGTGTGCGAAGTGTGTGTGGTATGTGTAGGGAGTATATGGGATGTGAATGGTGCATATAGGGTCTTTATGGTCGGTGTGTACTATTATAGACTGTTTAAAGTGTATAGGTATGCGGTATATAAGACATGGCATGTATGAGGTGTAGATTTTATATGGGAGTTACACAGGATGTATGGAGCATACAGTATGCATTGGGTTTGTGGCATGCATTATGTGTGTATGATACATGGAGTATATATGTTATGTCTCGGGTATGAGTGGTATATACTAGAGTACATGGGATTTATGGGGATGTGTATAATACATAGGTATACATGAGATATATGTGCCATGCACAGAAGTACATAGAATATATGGGATATGTGGTGTGCACTGATATGTGGAAGACCTTGACACCTGAGGGCTCCTCAGAACTGGTGTTGAGCAGCATGGAGGACTTAAGAGTGTCAGGCTGGGGACTTCACCATGAGGACTCTGGGAAGCCATTGGCTTGTCCTGAGCATGGGAGGGATGATATTTCTTATATAGAAAATAGAATTAGGGAGTAAGAGGAGACAGCAGAGGGTCTGGTGAGGAGGCTTTAGCAGTGGAGCCGTCCTGAGTGCTGAGGAGGGCAGGCATATAGAGATGGAGGTGCTTGTAGGGATATTCAGGGAGAACATTGGGAAATTCCCATGCATCCAGGAACTGCCTGAAACCAGGCAGTTGTCTGTTTTTGTTATCAGGTGAACTAGAAGCGGGGCGGGAGGGGCTTTTCAGATAACTGTGAGGTTTAGGGTTGAGGTGGCAAGGCTCTGTGAGCGAGATGAAGGGATGTGGTCATGAGCTGCTCCTTCCAGACAGATGTTCTGCAGATGCTTGCTAAAGATGGCCATGACCCTTCTCCCCTGGGACCTTTCTGGGCCTCTGGACCAGGTGTCAGGATGTTGAGTCTAGTCACATGTCTATAGCTAGCTCCTTATGTACATCTGGGCTTCGTTTATTGGGAACAGTGATGGCCACTGTGCTGTGAGGAGACATTTAAAATGCCCAGTGCAGCAGAAGATGAAGTGGTGGCTGCCACAGTTAGGAGGTCTTTGACTCAGAGGCCCATGTGACTGAAGACAGTTTAGGGGAGCAGCCCTGTGGGTAGAGTGGTGACAGACACAAGTCTGACTGGCTTCTCATGTCTGGCTGGTTTGGAGGAAGAGGGTGGGCGGTGAGGCTATGAGAGAACTGACAGCCCTTTACCTGTGGTCACAGAGCATTTAACACCAGCATCCACACACTAAACCTAGCACAGCCCATGTCACAATGTGAAGACCAAAGCAATGGGCCAACCCAAGGTCCTTCAGTGACTCCATGACAGCAAGGATTTGAACTCAAGACTTCTGCCCTTGGGGCTCATGCTATTTTCTCTGAGTCTGTAGAAAGTATGAAGTAAAGGGTACGTGGAAGCCCAAGTGAAAATGAAACATAAAGCCCCACATCAGACCCCAGGTACTATGAAACTCATGAGCATGTGCAAGCACCCGTGCACCACACACCTATCTATCAGTGTACTCACATATGCACACACAGTTCTTATGACCCCTGTCTATACAATTGGCTCTCGATGACCTAGTCACTTGCCCTATAGCAGGGCTCTTCCCTAGCCCAGTGAGGCACTAGCATAACAGGGAGTTCAGCTCCTTAGGGGCCATTTGTAACCATCCTCTCTGTTTATGGCTCAGTGAGTGCTTCCAGCTTTTGTTTTGTTTTGTTTTTGTTTTTGTTTTGTTTTTCGAGACAGGGTTTCTCTGTGTAGCCTTGGCTGTCCTGGACTCACTTTGTAGACCAGGCTGGCCTCAAACTCACAGCGATCCACCTGCCTCTGCCTCCCGAGTGCTGGGATTATAGGTGTGTGCCACCACGCCCAGCCTGAGTGCTTCCAGCTTTTGGCGAAGGCATTGAAACCAAATAACCAAATACTGAGTCCAAGAGCAAACTGTTAGCCTCATCCTGCAGCACGGTGCCTGGAAGATGACAAGTGCCTTGGGAGGCAGCTAGAAGGTTTTCTCTGCGTCTTTCCTTCCCTTTCCCACCCCTTTAGGGATGTAGCCAGCCCTCTGTATTAAACTGAGCAAACATGGGCGTGAGAGGGGGTGAGAAAGAGGGCTGGTGGCCTATTATGGTATGTTATTTCAGGGTATCTCTTCTGAGCCTGGCAGGCCTGAGCTGGGCTGGGCTTTGTGGTTTGGGGGTGTCATGTATGACTCAGATCAGATCACAGGTTGGGGGAGACAGATTTAATCACTTACAAGTTTATCAAGATAAGGTTTAGTCAGAGCCAGGAAATACCACCACAGGGTGCTGAGTGGGTTCAGGGACCTTCCTCAGGATCTGGACTGGCTGCTGGCTGGCTGAGCAGGCCCATAAGGTTGACCAGCCGGGCACATAGAGGCAACTGATGAGGAAGGCCTGTGGGGTGGAGGGAGCAGCTGGGCAGGGTGGGAAGGCACCTTTGGTGCTCAGGGATTTCAAATTCACTCTATCATTCAATTATAGGCAATAAAACAAGGAAGACAGACGGTCCCTCACACTGAAGCAAACTGGCAGTTCCTATTGTGTAGCTCTTTTCTTTCTTTCTTTTTTTTTTTTTTTCTTTTTTCTTTTTTTTGGTTTTTTGAGACAAGGTTTCTCTGTGTAGTCTTGGCTGTCCTGGACTTGCTTTGTAGACCAGGCTGGCCTCGAACTCACAGCGATCCGCCTGCCTCTGCCTCCCGAGTGCTGGGATTAAAGGCGTGTGCCACCACGCCCTGCTAGTGTAGCTCTTTTCCCTTCCTCCTAACTGAGGACACTGAGACACAAGACTCAGCGTGAAAGGAGCCAAGGAAGCAGAGCCCAAACCCCAAGTCATCCTGATTGAACACCATCGGTCCTTCCCTGACTGGGAACCTTGACATAAGGCAGACTGACAGGAGAAGACAGGGTCAGGTGAAGCCAGAGGAGCAGATGGCACCTTGTCCAGGGCCCTGAGCTGCAGAAAAGGAGCAGGGACCTGGCCTTGCTGGGGCTTGAGGTCCTTCTGAGAAGGAGGGGAAGGATGTGGAGATGCAGCCCATGGTGTCTGGGTCGTAAAAGCCCAGCTCAGCTCAAGAGGGCGGCCCTTCTAGATGTAAAGTTGTTCTTGTTTTTAGCGAGGGGGCCTTTGAGAGATACAATGTCATTGTGTCTATAGTTCCTCAGAAAAGCCAGCCCGTCTGTGAAGAAATATATTTTGGAGAGTCAGTTCTGGTCTCCCACAGTCGTGTTTTGAGATGTGTGTGTCCTGAGCTCCCTACTACACGCAGCGCACTTTTGGGAACTAGAGAGGTTCTGACGTTCTCATGAGGTTCCCAAAGTGGGCTGTGACTTCCCAAGCCCTGAGGAACTCATGGTCTGGTCGGGTTTCTGCGTGCCTTCAGGGAGGATGTGAATGACAGCTCTGAGAAACTCGAGCACAGTTAGGCTGTCCCTAAGCCACCACTCGCAGAAATGTAGTTTGGTATAAAAACACAAATAACAGTTGTGCTCTATCACCTACGTTTTGTTTTTTGAAGCAGACCCCTTTTGTGTAGCCCTGGCTGTCCTGGAACTTGCTAAGTAGACCAGGCTTGCATCGAACTCATAGAGATCCACCACCACACTTGGCCAGAGTAGTTTCTTTGTTTCTTTTTTGTTTGTTTTTGTTTTTGGTGTTTTCCAAACAGGATTTCTCTGTGTAGCCTTGGCTGACCTAGACTGGCTTTGTAGACCAGGCTGGCCTCGAACTCACAGCGATCCGCCTGCCTCTGCCTCCCGAGTGCTGGGATTAAAGGCGAGTGCCACCACGCCCCACTCAGAACAGTTTCTTTTTCCTGTTTTGTAGACGCCATTAGTGACATTGACTGATCTTCACTCATGGACACATTTATCCAGCTACAATGTTCTTAAGCACCAGCTGAGACCAGGAGCTGTGTCCAGAGCCCAAAGTGGGGCTTAGGAATCAAAGAATTCTGTTGGACCTGCAAGTTATTTGGTCTTCTCCCTGGTTTAATTGGATTCCTCCCTTAGGGGGGGCAGAAACAAGAACAAAAACCATGGTTTCCTTCTGTCTGTTTTTTTCCTGTTCTATAATTTTACTGACTTTATTATTGTGCTATGAATCTATATAAATCAGCATGAATTATTCCAGGCAAGGCAAAAGTAAAGATAAAGATAAAGGTAAAGGAATGGAACGTAGAAGCATGCGGCTGGGGAGGTGTCCCAGTGGGTAAAGGGTTTGCTGTGCAAGCAGGAGGACTTTTAATTTTAAAGAGAGGGTCTCACTGTGCAGCCCTGGCTGAACTGAAACTTACTGTGTAGACGAGCCTGGCCTCAAACCCACAGACATCCGCCTCCCTCTCTGGCTCTAGGCACAAAAACTTGAATTCAGACCCCCTACAGCACCCACATAAAGCTGGGAATGGGGGCGTGTTTCTGTGACTGAAGAGCTGCGGTTGGAGGTGCAGAGTCAGATGGGGTCCCCAGAGTTCCCAGTCTAATCAGTGTAGGCAACCAATGAGCAATAGGTTCTCAAAATAAGGTGGGGGAGTGGTAGAGGAAGCCACCTGACGTAAGTCCCTGGTGTCCGTACACAGCAACATACCCCCACACACATGAACATGCATATACACCACGTTTGAGAAGAGCATGTGTAACCGGGCGTGGTGGCGCACGCCTTTAATCCCAGCACTCGGGAGGCAGAGGCAGGTGGATCTCTGAGTTCGAGGCCAGCCTGGTCTACAAAGTGAGTCCAGGGCAGCCAAAGCTACACAGAGAAACCCTGTCTTGGGGGAAAAAAAGGAAGAAAGAAAGAAGAGAAAAGCATGTGTAAATCTTGTCTACAGGTCTGGGCATTCAGTAAGCATCCCATCTTTCCTTCTAGAGCTCTCTCTGCAAAGATAAGCAGATCCCAGGGGGCTCATGAGGCAATGAAACAACCAGGTCTAAATTCAGTGAGAGAGAGAGAGAGATCCTACTTCGAAAAGTAAGACAGAAAATTGATTTAGGAAAACAGATATGCTTACATGCATTAACACATCTACACACACACACACACACACACACACACACACACACACACACCAGTAAAAAAAAGATGTAGATGAGGCCACAAGAGTGATTCACATAGGAAAAATATAAGGTAAACTGAATTTATTTTTCTTGGATCCTCCTGCCACAGGCTCAGGCAGAAGAACTAGGAGTTGAACGAGTGGAAGGCTTTTCATGACAAGACTACAAGTGTGCCTGAAAGTGTACAGGATAGCTGTAGCAAGCTCATAAGTCTATCACACGTGACACAGCTGCCAGGATCCCCACAGGCTGTCTGTGTCTCTTTCACTCTCCCTCTTTACCGAAATATTTTACAACTTCAAAATAGAATCCGAGGACCTGCCAGCTGTAGACATATTCATACTGGGGGGCCGTGTTAGGCTCTTGAGCCCTTCTCTGTCCTCTGGATTCAGAATCTGTGATTTAGGATGCTCAGGTATGGCAGGCATGGTGTTACAAGCTTGTAATCCTGACACTTTGGGAGGCAGAGGTAGGAGTATGAGTTCGACGCCAGCCTGGTTTACACAGTGAGCTCCAGGACAGCTGGGACTACGTAGAAAGTGTTGGCATATCAGCAGCCTGCCCCTAGGTTGCTTAGCAACCTCTGACCTTGTCACCTGCCTGCCTGCCACTAGGTGTGCACTAGGAGCCCAGGATAAAACCCAGCATCCATCACTCTCTTATTTTGTCTCTTGCACTCTCTCTTTTTATTTTTTATTTTTTGGTTTTTTGAGACAGGGTTTCTCTGTCCTGGACTCCCTTTGTAGACCAGGCTGGCCTCGAACTCACAGCGATCCGCCTGCCTCTGCCTCCCGAGTGCTGGGATTAAAGATATGTGCCACCACGCCTGGCTTCTTGCACTCTCTTACCCTTGCACTTTCCCTAAAGGTGCCTTCCTCTTCCTCCCTCCCTTCCTCCTCTCTCTGTCTCTTTCTCTCTCTCTCTCTCTCTCTCTCTCTCTCTCTCTCTCTCTCTGTCTCTCACAGTCTCTCTGTCTCTCTGTCTCTCTCACAGTCTCTCTGTCTCTCTCTCACTCTCTCTGTCTCTCTCACAGTCTCTCTGTCTCTCTGTGTATCTCATTCTCTCTGTATGTGTGTCTCTCTGTCTCTCTGTGTGTCTCTCTGTCTGTGTATCTCTCTTTCTCTCTGTGTGTGTGTCTCTCTCTCTCTGTGTCTCTCTGTCTCCCCTCATGGCCCACTCAGGTCCTCACTCCTGTCCCTTTCCCTTCCCTCAAATAAATTTCTCTATATGCATATCTGTTGTGTGCCATCTCATTGTTTGTTTGGTTTTTTGGTTTTTGGAGACAGGGTTTCTCTGTGTAGCCTTGGCTGTCCTGGACTCGCTTTGTAGATCAGGCTGGCTTTGAACTCACAGCAATCTGCCTTCCTCTGCCTCCAGAGTGCTGGGATTAAAGGCGCGCACCACTACACCCAGCTCTCCATCTCATTGTTAATGATAACAGAAAGATCATGTCTCAAAAAAACAAAAAAAGCAAAAGAAAAAAGCAGAAATCAGGACAAGGAAACCCAGATGGCTCCATGAACAAAGCATTTTCCAAAGAAGTGTGAGGACTGGACTGCAGGTCCCCAGAGCCCATGTGGATTAAAGTCGGTGTGGCAGGCCACCTATAATCTCCACATGAGGCAGACAAGTAATTCCTGGGGCAGTATGGCCCCAGGTTTACCAAGAGACCCTGCTTCAATATTTTTAATTAATAGTATTTTTAAAAAGATTTATTGGGCTGGAGAGATGGACTCAGTGGTTAAGAGCACCACCTGCTCTTCCAAAGGCCCTCTTCTGGTCTGCAGGTGTATATGCAGGCAGAGCACTGTATACATAATAATAAATAAATCTGAAAAAAAAAGATGTATTTATTTATTATGTATACAATATCCTTCCTGCATGTGTGCCTGCCCACCAGAAGAGAGCACCAGATCTCATTAGAGATGGCTGTGAGCCACCCTGTGGTTGCTGGGAATTGAACTCAGGACCTATGGCAGAGCAGTCAGTGCTCTTAGCTTCTAAGCCATCTCTCCAGCCCCCTGCTTTAATATTTAAGGTGTCCAGCAATCAAGGAAGACAGATACCTGATGTCAATTTCAGGCTCTGACTGTATGCACACATATACATGCACCCCATGCATGCAAATAGGCAAATCTACACAAAGAGCCTCATTTGCATATCAATGGCTCAGGTACCTTTTTTCATTGAAAATAACAAATATGGCATCTTTTACCCCTAAACAGTTCATGCATTTCTGAAGAATGTGGCTTTCTCTTCCACTGCCACATGTTATCAGCTACCAAAATGAATTGTTTGGAGCCATTTCATATCCCATCTGTGTGAAAATCAGTCTTATTGTCTTTTTAACAATGAGTTGCAAAAAAACAAAAACAAAATCAGTGAGTTGCTTACATTAAAATCCAAACAAGGGTGCATGCCTTTAATCTCAGCACTTGGGAGGCGGAGGCAGGTGGATCACTGTGAGTTCAAGGCCAGCCTGGTCTACAGAGTGAGTCTGGGACAGCCAAGGCTACACAGAGTGACCCTGTCTCGAACCCCACTCCCACCCCCCAAAAATACAAGTCTGACCAAATGACAAGCTTGACTTAGTCAACGGAGCACATACTTAACAATGATAAAAACAAGTGGTTTGGTTTTTTTTTCGAACACGTGTGAGGGATTTGGCAAGCTTACTTACAAAGCAATCCTTTACTGATGGATGAAGACAGTTCAGAATATTTCTGTGATTATAATAGAATTAAAATCAGAACAAAAAAAAAATCTCTACTCCTCAGAACTTAAACAGTGCACCTTTTCTTTACAATTTCCTCTTTTTACTTGTGTAGCCACAAATAAAAATTTTAATATATAAATATGTAATACAAATGGATTAATAATATTAAATTGTTGGGCACTGGAGAGATGGCTCAGTAGTTCAGGGCATTCACTGTCTTACAGAGGACCTGGGTTCAGTTCTCAGCACCCTCACGGCAGTTAACAACTCCTGCTCTAGGGAATCTGATGTCCTCTTCTGACTTCTGTGGGCACCAGGCACACACATGTTGCACACACATATATGCAAACCAAATACTTACACTTATGAAATAAAATAACTCTACAAAACCCCAGAAAAACTAAAATACTAAGTAAAAACAGCCAAAGCTCAAAAACATGCAATTAGCATGAAAACCGAATCATCTCATATTAAAAACATCACTCAGCTTTAATCACATACTTCTGCTTACTAACAAAACATTACACCTTGCAGTCTTTTGCCAATGAATAGTTTATCACTATAAAACTTTACAATATAAACTCTACTATCATAACCACCCCACCCAACATGTCCTCTGAGAACTAATGTTCAGATGGGGCCTTAAATTGGTTACAAGCCAGAGTCACAGAGGAAGTCACAACGGAAATGCTGAGTGTTTACATCAAGATATGAGAAATCAGAGCCTGCAGGACACGGTGAAAGCAGTGATTACAGGAGCTGCACAGCCTTACACACGTCAATGAGCCTGAGTATGCCAGTACAGGCCTATCATCTAGGCACTTGGCTGACCCTGAAGACTGGAGAACCTGTTCAGTGTGATCTTCATCTACTTCAGAAGTTCAAGGTCAGCCTGGGCTACATGAAACCCCACCTTAAGAAAAAAAAATATACATACAATTCTATTTCCCCCACCCCTGTTGTAAAACGTCCAGAGAAATATGGTGGAGACTCTTAGCCCCCCCTCACACTTCTTTTTATGTGTATATGTAATTTGCCTGATGTGGCTGCATTGCGTATTTGTGCACCACAACCACGTACGTGCCTGATGTACGTTGGCTCTGATCTGTTGGCTCTGTTTTTAACAATTAAACTTTATTATACAGCCCAACTAGCTTACACAAAAGGGGAAAAAGGTTAAAGGGAAACAAGAGTGAACCTTCAGGTATCTGTTCCACGGGATGGGTCCCTAGGTGTCTCTGGCCTGCACGCTCTGGTCCGGCCTGTTCGCTGATCCTCTTTCTGAACCACGTGCCCGTGTGCTCAAGCCTGGTCTGAACCTGCTGCTCCTCTCTGTCCTCTCTTCCTGCCTGTGCAAGGGGCGGTCTTCCTCTCCCATTGAGGGTCTATTAGAAACACAATAGTCTGAGTGGAGTCCCTAGGTCCCCTTCCGGAATTCCAGGCCCAGGATGGCTCTACCTAGTCTATCTCAAGGTTAATCTCAGGGAGTATCGGTGGTGTGTCCAAGGGCAAAGGCCCCCAAGACTGCTTTCACCTGTGACAAAGTTTACACTCCTTCCCACAAGGTACCCTGTAAATGGAGTTTCAGATGGTTGTTAACCACCATGTGGGAGCTGAGAATTGAACCTGGGTCTTCTGAAAGAGCAGCAAGTGCTCTTAACCACCATGTTATCTTTTAGACTGGAAAGCTCTATTTCAATAAGCTAAAAGAAGAGCAAATTAAGCCCAAAATAGTACAAGAAGGAATAAAGATATAAGCAAATACTAATGAAGTAGAAAATGAACTTGCTATGAAGAAAATTAACAAAGTTAAAGCTTTTTTTGTTTGTTTGTTTGTTTTGTTTTTCGAGACAGGGTTTCTCTGTGTAGCCTTGACTGTCCTGGACTCACTTTGTAGTCCAGGCTGGCCTCGAACTCACAGAGATCCACCTGCCTCTGCCTCTCAAGTGCTGGGATTAAAGGTGTGCGCCACCACACCCGGCTTAAAGTTTATTTTTATAAATGATTAATAAAATCAGATCTGGTGGTATATTGACTGTGATACCAGCAACCAAGAAGTGGAGAAAGTGTGTTAGTAAGACAAAGTTGTCCTTGGCTAAGTAATTGAGTGTGACCCCAGCCTGAGTGATGTGAAATCTTGCCAAAAAAGAGAGAGAGAGAGAGAGAGAGAGAGAGAGAGAGGATATGAACACCAATTGATTTTTTTTGTTGTTGTTTTTTGCTTTTTGTTTTTGTTTTTTTCAAGACAGAGTTTCTCTGTCTAGCCTTGGCTGTCCTGGACTTGCTTTGTAGACCAGGCTGGCCTTGAACTCACATCAATCCGCCTGCCTTTGCCTCCCGAGTGCTGGGATTAAAGGCATGCGCCACCATGCCCGGCATGAACACTAATTGAAAATGATTAATGAGCTGAAACCTTGTAGCAAATACTAAGACAAAACTAAAACAAGTCACTAGCATGAAGGAAGAGGGCATTGTAACTGGTCCTAAGACACATTCTCCTTTTTTTTTCTTTCTTCTTTTTTTCTTGGAGGGGGCTGGTGGGGAGGTTACAGACAGGGTTTCTCTATGTAGCCTTGGCTGTCTTGGAACTCACTCTGTAGACCAGGCTGGCCTCAACTCAGAGATCCCTCTTCTTCTTCTTCTTCTTCTTCTTCTTCTTCTTCTTCTTCTTCTTCTTCTTCTTCTTCTTCTCCTCCTCCTCCTCCTCCTCCTCCTCCT
>OU015746.1:46385159-46487767 GCA_907169655.1 Acomys percivali | reverse complement strand
CCTCCTCCTCCTCCTCCTCCTTCTCCTCCTCCTTCGTTTTCCAAGACAGAGTTTCTCTGTATGGCCTTGGCTGTCCTGGACTCGCATTGTAGACCAGGCTGGCCTCGAACTCACAGTGATCCGCCTGCCTCTGCCTCCCGAGTGCTGGGATTATAGGCGTGTGCCACTACCGCCCGGCTGAGATTCTTCTTCTTCTGTCTCCTGAATGCTAGGATTAAGGTGTGCATTGCCACCATTCACCAACATCTGTAGTGTTTTAAATTCAGTAAGGTTTTTGCTGTTTGGATTTTGAAGTGGTATTGTTGGATTCACACATATTAAAAATTGCTGTATCTTCCTACTGAAGAAAAATAGAATTATGTACCTATATATTTTTCCATTCCTTGTACCCAAGACAACATAGTTTATAAATCTACTCTTGCGTAATTATTTTGTTCTTAAAATCTCTTCTAAAAAATACTTTATTAATTGGAAGATTATTCACCTACTAATTTTAACATAAATATCACATTTTGTCAAGTCCAAGATACCCAGATAACATTTTCTGATAGCAGCCAGGCCTGTAATCTCAGCACTGTGAGTTCGAGGCCAGCCTGGTCTACAAAGTGAGTCCAGGACAGCCAAAGCTACACAGAGAAACTCTGTCTCAGAAAAAAAAAAAAAACCCAAAATATTTTCTGATAGCAAAATATGTTAATTGACAAGAACCAACTGGCTAAATGCTTAATTTCATTTTGCTTTTGTGGTGTTGAAAGTTGAATTCAGGGCCTCACACATGCTAAACAATTGCGCTACCACTTAAATTCAACCCTAGTTTTGGAACAGGATGATGTTTTTGTTTGTTTGTTTGGTTGGTTGGTTGGTTTTTTGAGACAGGGTTTCTCTGTGTAGCCTTGGCTGTCCTGGACTCCCTTTGTAGACCAGGCTGGCTTCGAACTCACAGCGATCCTCCTGCCTCTGCCTCCCGAGTGCTGGGATTAAAGGCGTGCGCCGCCGCCGCCGCCACCACCCGGCTCGATGTTTTTGTTTGTTTTTTAAGATTTATTTATTTATTATTATGTATATGGTGCTCTGCCTGCATGTACACCTGTAGACCAGAAGAGGGCATCACATCACATTACAGGTGGTTGTGAGCCACCATATAGTTGCTGGAGGTTGAACTCAGGACCTTTGGAAAAGTATGCGACTCTCTTAACGACTGAGCCATCTCTCCAGGCCCCAGGATGATGTATTTTTCAACCAACACAGAAAACACTGTGGGAAATAAATTTCTCCTGTCATTCGAGTGTGAATTAGGATGGCCTTAGGGAGGAATGAGTCAATATCAATTTGTTCTAATTTATTTATTTATTTATTTACTTGTTTGTAATTGTCTCATTATGTAGCCCTGTCTATCCTGGAACTCACTCTGTAAACCAGGCTGGTCTCAAATTTACAGGGATCTGCCTGCCTCTGCCTTCCTAGTGCTAGGATTACAGAAGTGAGCCACCGTGTTTGATTTGCCTCCACAAATTTGATGAACAGTGTCAAACATATTGAAAAATTAAGAAATTGGGAAGGAAGCATGTGGATCTCTGTGAGTTCGAGGCCAGCCTGGTCTACAAAGTGAGCCCAGTACAACCAAGGCTACACAGAGAAACCCTGTCTCAAAAGACCTAAAAATAAATAAATAAATAAATAAAAAATGAAAAAGAAACAAAAGAAAGAAAAGAAGGGCTGTTATATTTTTCAGTTCTGAATATTTTTCTATTTGCTTCTTCATATATATTTACCCATCTTAGCATGTATGAGAGACCCTGGGCTCTTATGTATGCTTAAATATTTCGGCATATATATGGACTAGAGTTCAAATTTTGTTTTTGTTTTATTCCAGACCAGATTTTTTTTTGGTTTTTTGAGACAGGGTCTCCCTATGTAGCCTTGGCTGTCCTGGACTCGCTTTGTAGACCAGGCTGGCCTCGAACACACAGCGATCCGGCCGCCTCTGCCTCCCGAGTGCTGGGATTAAAGGCGTGCGCCACCACGCCCGGCCAGACCAGATTTTGTGTGTAGCCCTGGCTGTCCTGGAACTTGCTCTATAGAGCAGGCTGGCTTTGACCTCAGAGATCCAGCTGCCTCTGCTTTGCAAGTTCCCGGATTAACAGTGTGCAACACTACTCCTGGCGCGCGCTCTTTATCTATCTATCTATCTATCTATCTATCTATCTATCTATCTATCTATGGTCTCACTATGTAGAGCAGGCTGGTCTTGAACTCACAACAATCCACTTGCCTCTGCCTCCCTAGTGCTTGATTCAAGGTGTGCATCAGCACCCTGAGATGTTAATAGCTGTTTTCAGGTCCTTAAGTTCCTCTCACTGGGCATGATGAGTTGAGGGCCCCCCCTCTCACGTTGCTATGTACCTCAGTTCCTTCCTTTTTACTCCGGATTAGTGGCGTTCCAGTGTATGAACACACAGTTACCTCATCTGCTCTCCCACAGATGTCATTTGGCTTGTTTCCAGTTTAGGGTTGTTAAGGAGCAAAACATTGCTAGAAGGTATTTTGAGGACATTGTGTTTCTTCTTGGGTCACTTGAAGCGGTATGGACCTTCTCTGGGAGCTCTGGATCCCTGGTAAATTTGGAATAGGACACAGTATGAGGCATGTGACCCGTGTGAAAGATCACAGAGCAGGAAGTGTAAGCCCGTGGGTAGTGCTTGCACCTCAGAGGGTGCCTTCCCTGGCCTGGAGTGTCCCGTCCTGCAGAGCATATCAAACCAGGGTTCCACCTGAAAGAGAAGCTGTGAATGGAGAGAGATAGGACAGTTCCAATTAAGGCCTCCTTTAATCTGAGGGAGTACAGGCTTATATACTGATCACAGATAAATCTCTTGTTACAGGATCTTGTTACAAGTCCTCAGGTGGGCTGGAAAGAGAGCAGAGCCTGGAGAAATTTGCCAAGTTCCTTTGTCTCTCTCAGTGGGAAGTAATCCAAACAGCCAGGTGTAGCCAAGCTCCCAGCAGCATAAGCAACACAAAGGGCTCTCAGAGCATGTGTCAAAGGCTGGCCTTAAGGCTGCTTTTGCTCTCGCCAAGTCACAGTGCAGAAATATGGCTCCTAGCCAGGCAGTGGTGACACACACCTTTAATCCCAGCACTTGGGAGGCAGAGGGCCCGGGGATCTGTGAGTTCGAGGCCAGCCTGGTCTACAAAGTGAGTCCAGGACAGCCAAGGCTACACAGAGAAACCCTGTCTAGAAAAACAAAAAACAAAAAAACAAAAACATAGGGCTCCTGACACTGGAACAACTTGGTTTAGGAGAGACCAGCAGCCCTGGGTCAGACAGAGCCACATGCATTCCTTCTCCAGTAGGAAAGGCCCTCATGGCGATGGGGACTCTTTTCCCATCTTCATAGTGAGATGATGACACCACAAGATGGCAGGACCAGTACAGCCATAGCCTCAACAATGTGCCCCTTTCATCAGATGTTTCTCTTTTGTCCACAGGCCTGATGCCACTGGGAGCCTTCAATGTGGACGTGGCCTCGTCCTGGGTCACAGAACTTAAGGCAGGTGCACCTTTTGTGCTCAGCTCCCTTCTGCATCAGGAACCCAGCACCAACCAGACTTGGTGAGTAGGGGGCCTATCATGTGGAAGGCTGAGGACTAGGTGCCCCCAAAGATGCCTGAGGTGCAACCCAGAGAAGGCTGCGATATCCCCCCTCATAGCCTTCACTTCACTTGGTGATTGACACTGTAAGACTGAGACCTCTAGAGAGATCTCTAGCCTATTCCCTGAGTCCCTACTGAGAAATGGAGTCCATTGTCAGTGCAAACGTACAGGAATTTGTTGAGCCGACGCGTTGGGGTCTGGCAAGCTCTTTTGAGCCAGAGACCCTGAGAAACAGAGGCATGGGCCTTTTATAGGTTTTAGACAAAGAAATGAGTTTTGCAGTATGTGATTGGTTGAAGCAGTACAGGGGCGTTCGGAACTTTCCTAGTTGGGAGGGGTAAGTACATTCCTGGGAAAGTGGAAATTTTAAACCCAAGCTGTAACACAAACTCGCTGTCCTTGAGTCAAACTGGACTCTGCCACACACACAGTGATCTGATATCGCTGTCTGTCCTTGGTTCAAGCTGGACCCTACACAGCTGGCTGTTCTTGGTTCAAGCTGGGCTCTTTAAACAGAGGAGATTTATAGACTTTGGCCTTAATGGGGGTCCTTAAGGAGGGGGGCTGGTTCCTTCAACACACAGGGTCGGGGCTATGATCCCCAAACCAGCCTGTGGAGCTCATGGAGACCCTGTCTGCAGCTCATTCAGTTTCCCTCATACCTGGTTCATGGAAGGGAACCTTCAATAATACTTTTTTTTTAAATCTCTTTTTTAATAATTTATTTAATTTTAATTCATGTGCATTGGTGTGAGGGTGCCAGACCCTGGAGTCATAGACAGTTGTGAGCTGCCATGTGGTTGGTGGGAATTGAACCCGGGTTCTTTGGAAGAGCAGGTAGTGCTCTTAACCACTGAGCCATCTCTCCAGCCCCAATAATACTTTAAAATGAAGTTCACCAAGGGTCTTTCCTGACTTATAATAGTTACATGTTCTCAATATAGGAAAGTTGGTGAGTGACAATAGTCACAGTAAATAAAGGAAGGAAGGAAGGAAGGAAGGAAGGAAGGAAGGAAGGAAGGAAGGAAAGAAAACTGGCAACTATAAGGCTCAGCCATTGAAGTTAAGAGCGCATTGTTAGCTGGGCATGATGGCACTCGCATGCCTTTGATCCCAGCACTTGGGAGACAGAGGCAAGCGGATCACTGTGAGTTTGAGGCCAGCCTGGTCTACAAAGTGAGTCCAGGTCAGCCAAGGGTACACAGAGAAACCCTGTTTCCAAAAACCAAAACAAAAGAGTGCATTGTTTTGGGTGGTGGTGGCACATGCTTTTAATCCTAGCACTCAGGAAGCAGAGGCAGAGGTAGGCAGACCTCTGAGTTCAAGGCCAGTCTGGTCTATAGAGTGAGTTCCAGGACAGCCAGGGATACACAGAGAAAACCTGTTTCCCAAAAACAAAAGAGTGCATTAAGGCTCATGGCTCAGAAGTGGCTCACTATTCACCGAGCAAGCCTAACGAGGTGCTGAGCCCCCAGCCTCAGTTTCTCCCCGCTGACTGATGATTTCCAGAACTTACAGGGTTGCTGTGGGACTGTTTGAGAAAATGGACCCAAAGGGCTTTCTTTACATGCGTTCTGGCCAAATTGAGCTGTGATAAATGTTGTCTTGTATATTGGACATATCATCTGTATTCACCTCCTGGCTGAGCAGGAACTGTCAGATCTAAGAGAGCTGTGCTGGTGAGGATGTGGTGAAACAAGGGCTGTGTGGGAGTGTATTGGCATCGTTGCCTTGGAGAGCACCATGGCCGTGTCTGGTGGGCTAAGAATGCACAGTGGCCTTTGGCTCAGCGATTGCACCCCAGGTACCAGCTCTAGAGAGATGTGTAGATCCACGCAAAAGAAAAAACAAATGTGGTGCTTGGAATTGGACCCAGATCTTACATATTATAACCACACACTTTATCCAGGAACCCCTGCCCCAAGCTTATGGGGTGCGTGTGTGTGTATGTGTGTGATGTTGAAAATTGGATCCAAGGCCTCAAAAATGCTAAGCACATGCCCTAGTGAGCTTTGTTCCTTGCCCTGGTATGAAGACGTTAAGAGTGGCAGTGCTGTAACATGAAAGATCAGAAAAGTTAAATAAAATTAAATAAGGCATGATTGCATGAAATCAAAGCAGGTCAAATGAATTAGCATTATGTTCGGCCTGGAAATGTGAGATGAGAATGTAAGTTACCATTCATTCTGATAGGGCTCCTACTGTGTGCTAAGTAGATCCTACTGTATGCTAAGCACCTCCTGCCACCCTGCCTCCCCACCCACCCACACACTGTGTGTCAAGCCCTGGGAATGGAACTGTGAGCAAAGCAGACAGAGACCCCTGCCACGCCAGCATTTTGGTTTAGGTAGCCCCAGTGTTGGGCAGGGCCACAGCAGGTCAAATATATCTGTAGATAAGAGGTTGCACACAGCACTGAGGCAGGGGGAAAACGAGGGAGAGGAGAGACTCAGTGTGCAAAGTCCTATCCGTGGCCTGTTTCCATTTCCTGTTGCTACCAGTACAGTTGAGTTGGTTTAACTTAGTCTTTTTTTTTTTTTTTTTTTGTCTTCTTTTTTCATATTCTGGGACTTGAAACCAGGACATCCTGCATGCTAAGCAAGCACTTTGTCCTTCTGAGTGTTGGGATATGGCATGCACCCCCCCTTCCTTATTTTTTTTTAAAGATTTATTATTTATTTATGATCATGTATACAGTGCTCTGTCTGCGTGTACCCCTGCAGGCCTTTAAAGGATGTATTTATTGTTTGTTTATTTGCCACAGCTTCAGTCCCAGCACTCTGGAGGCAGAGGCGGGGCATCTCAGTGAGTTTCAGGTCAGCTGGTCTACCTAGTGAGTACCACCAGGACAGTCAGGGCTGCACAGAAAGATCATGTCTAAAAAAACTAAAGCAACAACAAACAAACAAAAGCCCCCAGAAAGTCTCCTGGGAGCCCCATGTATGCACCAGACGCCTCCTCACTGACAGTCACCCCGACTCTCTCTGTAGGTTCTTCTGCCTAGTTTTTAATTTGATAGAAATGAGACAAACAGAACCCATTCTGTCAAGCAACCGTCAAACAGCGCTAGGTCTTTCAGCCCAATCAGTGTCCTGTCTGAGGCTGGAGTTTGCATTGTGGGAACAGCTGCGCTGATGGTGAGCCTGTGGACAATTCCCCTGGCACTTCTGCCCCACTGCCAGATGTGGTTATCTGATGATGCCGATAATATTTAAGTTTGTATTTTGTTTTCCAAACTGTTTGCACAACATAAATGATTTTAGTCAAGCTAGCTCCTGCCTTGCCGCCTTCTAACACTACCCCAATGGTCCTTTACCAGTCCTAGGCTCACAGACTCAGTACCACTTCCTGAGAGGCCCAAAGGCCAAAGCAGATAGGGAAGGTGTGCTTGTGTTTAAAGCCCTCAATGAATAGAGTGCTGGGAGCTGTGAGAAGGGGAGCCTAATGGGGCTCATGAACCCTTCCCTGCACACGTGCCAAGGCAGAGGGGCTGGGGGGGATTGGGGGGGACTTGCAATGTCAGCAGGAGGATGTGGTAGAGACTATTCTGGGTTTCTGGGCTTGCTGCAGGAGGACAGGAAATACACCAATTGACTGGCCCAGCTCACCATAGAGAGAGGAACAGGTTGTTAGCTACTCCCGTCCCATCTTAACTCTAGTACTTTCTGAAGTATACAAGACTAAGTAAGACTGCCGGCTGGGAGAAGGCAGGAGTTGGATGAGAGAGATATCCTGGAGCTACACCCAGTCCACAGTGGAGCAGGGAACCTGGGCTGTCAGCAGATGGCAGCTTCTGCCATAGCTGGTCGGCAGTCTATGTTTAGCTGGTTTGCTAGCCACTGAGTGAGCAAACCTGAAGGGCGCCACCCATAAAGGGGATGGGAGCCACACAGACTGGGCCCTTAGGCCACAGCATTGTGCACTTGAAGTATGAATGGCTGTCTTGGGGATCTGCAGTGTGCAGCCTACATACTGGGTGCTTGTAGTCAAGGTGGGAACGAAGGTGGGGACCGGGGTGAGAATCCAGTAGTTAGGGCTACTAGAGGCTTGGAGGGAGTCAGGTTGTACCCTCCTTTGGGAAGGTCCCTGCAGAGCTGGTGCCCAGGGAAGGCTGTTCTGCAGGAGAAAGGAGTAAAAGACACCACAGGTGGAGGAAACAGCCTGGGCAAAGGGCTGAAGACAGAGGAGAGCCAGGCTGTTCAGGTAGTTCGGGAAGGAACATGGTTATCAGTACACCTACCATTAGGAGTAGGGGGACAGGTACTGGGACAGGGCCAAGACAGTCTGGGGAGAGAGGCATAGTTCCTGAGCAGTGACATAATCTGGGGACTCAGGCACACCTTGGTCTTCTACTCCTCTGTCCAACGCCCCAGATCAACCCCTGAGCTGCTGCCTGTACTTTCATGCAAACCATTTAACAAATGTGTATTGAGCCCTTACACTGTGTGTCTGGCAACGTTCTAGACCCTGGGAATTGCACGGTAGAGAAGGCTGTTGGGGGAACTCACTTGGGGAGTGGGAGGCTAGGGTTCCAGGCAGAAAGGACAGTTGGCCAGAGGGCCCGTGGCAAGAAAAGCCCAGGACCTTAAGTTGTTAAAGGCCCACAGCACATATCTGCAGGCCCTTCTCTGAGTGAGCAGGACAGGTTGGAAAGGCAGAGATGGGGTCAGATCCTCCCTGGCCTATGGGCTGTGATGAAGGATTTAAAAATATAAGACAAGGCAGGGCGTGCTGGCTTTAATCCCAGCACCCGGGAGGCAGAGGTAGGCAGATCACTGTGAGTTCGAGGCCAGCCTGGTCTACAAAGTGAGTCCAGGACAGCCAAGGCTACACAGAGAGACCCTATCTCGAAAAACCAAAATATAAAAAATAAAAATATAAGACAAAGAGGGGTTGGGGAGTAGGTCAGTGGCAGAGCACGCTCCTGGCCCTGGCTTCAATCCTCAGCGCCACCAAAAAGACAATAGAAAGAAAAGCTCCTGGTCCTTTTTCTAAGATGGGCATGGCTGTGCACTCCTTTAATCACAGCATGCAGGAGGCTGAGGAAGGTGGATCTCTGAGTTTGAGGCCCGGCCTACAGACTGAGTTCCAGGACAGCGAGGGCTACATAGAGAAACCTTGTCTTGACGAGACAAACAAAAAAGTATCTAGTGGTCAAAGTTGAGGAAATAGAGACAGTGCCCTGTATCTGTCCCTCCTCCTGTGCTAATAACTTGTCCTTTATCCCCTGACAGCTACATCTTGACCTTTGAAAAGCACATTCTAACCACATGCCTCCCCCTTTACAGAGTCCTCAGATAGCTTCTTGTCACCGCAAAGACCTTGAACTTGGTTCACTATTACCAAGGCAATCTTCAATTCCCATCACCTACCGCTCAGCTTCCAACCCCAGCTAGAGGCGCTCGGTCACCCTATGTCACAAGCCAGCCGAACCCTAGGCCCCATGAAGCAGAGTGGATAGAAAGAATGTTTAAGCTGACACTGTCCTCTCTGCCATCATTTTTGGACTTGGGTTGGGGGGAACAAGAGCTTTGCAGCAGGATTGACATCTCCTCAGTCTGTCTTCATGAGATCCCCAACTCTCTAGTTCTTAGCCAGGAAATACTAAAGCCAGATAGGTCAAATGCTCCAGCCAGCTCTGCCCTTCAAGGAACCAGCAGTGTGGTTGGCTGGTGACTTCCTGGTTTCCCCAATCCATCCCACAGGACAGGAGTCTTTTCTTTTTTTTTTGTTTTGTTTTTTTCGAGACAGGGTTTCTCTGTGTAGCCTTGGCTGTTCTGGACTCCCTTTGTAGACCAGGCTGGCCTCGAACTCACAGCGATCCGCCTACCTCTGCCTCCCGAGTGCTGGGATTAAAGGTGTGCGCCACCACGCCTGGCTCTAAGGAGACTTTTCTAACCAGCAGAAGTGCTCCAAACTGTCAGGGTGTGTGGCAGGCAGACAGGGGTCGCACTTAACTGTTTCCCTGCCTGGAGCCGTGTAGAAGTAGGGGTTGACTAAGTGTCTCCCTTGTAATGCTGAGTCTGTGGGTCTGGGCTAGAGAGCTAGCTTTCTTCCTCAGGCCTGGCTTCCTCCTCAGGCAGGAACAGGAAGATTGCACCGGGGCAGACAGGGAGAGGAAAGGAGCCCTCAGCCAGCTTGTCTTTTCTGTCTGCCTACCCACTCAGCCTCCTGGTAGCCAGGCGCAGCTCGAACAGGAACTCAGCGGCCTTGTATCGATGCGCCACATCCAGTGTTCCAGGTGAAATTGCCTGCCAGCCAGTAGGTAAGCCGACCCCACCTCCATAGCATGCTTCCAGGACAACTTCCTGGGACTCTCGCATACTCTCAGCCCAAGCCATTCCATCCACAGCCCTGGCTGATCCAGACCAACCACCCCTAGCCTCTAGCCCCACAGCGAGCCTTGAACCCCAATGCCCAGGCTTATGCCACCCACCATAGCCCAGCCTGCTTCCCCCGATACAGTCCTAATGACTGATCTGGGACCAGTACTCACTGACTGCTCACCATGCGCCTGTTAAACACTATGTTAAGTGACAGATTCGTGTTTTTATGTGTCTGTATGTGTTCACGTGTCAGTGGGCGTGCACATGTACAGAGGCCAGAGGCGGACAGTGGGAGTCTTCCCGGATATCTGTCCCCAGATATGCACTCAGGCGCATGCTCACAGGCCCCTGCAGCTTACTGCACCCCTCTACCCCCACCTCCACGCAGGCCAGGAGCCCCTTGAAACGCCCTAGATGGCAGTCACTTCTGAATTGCCATCCCTGGTGTCAAGGCTGGGGACTCTCTGTTGAGATGGTAAATGGAGTTGGACAAGGACTGCATCCTTGGGATGCTCAAGCTACTCAGGTCCATGGAGGCCCCAATCCCAGCTTCTAGAGGCTGCTGGCATCAGCAGCCCTGTGCCCCTGACCTTGGCTAGGTGGTTGCCTCCCAGAACCCCTTCATCCTTCCCTGCCCTAACTGTTTCAGAGCGTGTCTATATGCCAAAGGGCAGGTACCAGGGAGTGACAATGGTCCGGAACCACCATGGTGTTTTGGTGAGTACGTAGACAGGAGGACAAAGAGCCTTAGGGAGGTGTTGGTCCCTGTGGGTGACGGTGGTGTTGCTAATCTGTTGCTACGATGCCATCTGCTTATGGTCTCACTATCTACACTGATGCCAAGTCTGACCCAGCACCCACTGACAACTGCATTTTTGACTCTAGCCAACTGACTCCTGACCCTGAGGAAGGAGGCAGCTGTTCCTCTGTCCTCTATTTGAGCCGCTGTGTTCTGGAGTGGGGGTGACAGTGGCTGTGACTAGGTAATATGGGGCTGATGCAGCCTGCCTGCTCCTTCTCTTCTGCTCTCCCTAGGTCTGCATTCAGGTACAGGCCCGGCAGCTCCACAGCCTTAACTCAGAGCTCGTAGGTGCCTGCAGCCTACTGACTCCCAGCTTGGACCTGCAGGCCCAAGCCTACTTCTCTGACCTTGGTAAGGACTGAAGAGTCTCCGGCCTTGGACAACCATAAAGGGATCCAAGGAAAAAAACACCAGCTCACAACAGAAGCAGACAGACTCTAAGGCCCAGAATGAGTCAAGCAGGTTCAGGGTCCTTGGCAGGGCAGAGCTAATGGTGGTTCCGGGATGGGTGACCATGCTTAGAGGTGTCTTCTGACTTCTTCTGTGTCTGTATGTTTGTATGTTTCTTTTAAAAGGACTCCTGGATCCAGATGACTCTCGTGACTACTACAGAGGCAAAGGAGGCGGCACAGGGGAGGATAAGAAATCAGCCAAGAGACGCAGCCGGGCAGTGGAGAAGGAAGAGGAGCAGGAGGAGGAGGAGGAAGCTGGTAAGGAGAGGCAGATCAGGGGCCTCCATAATGAAGCCCCAGGCAATTGGCCTCTGGGATCAGGGTGTGTTCAGATCTAGAAGGTGGGGAACAGTAGCCAGGTCCTCTAGGTATGACAGTTCCAGTTCTGTCTTCTCATTTAAAAAAAAAAAAAAATTGTAGGTTTGTTCAGTGTGTGTGTGTGTGCGCGCACGCGCGCGTGCGCATGTGCCAAACACGCACCTGTACCACACATGTGCGGGTCAGAGGACAGCCCAAGAGTCAGTTCTCTCTCTCTACTGTGTAGGTTTCAGGCATCAAACTCAGGTTCACCAGGCTTGGTGGCAGCAAGCCCCTTTACCTGCTGAGCCATCTCACTGGCCCTGCTCATCTTAGAGGTGGGGAAACTGAGCCCCGCCCCCCAAATAGGAGTGATTTCCGTAGTCATCAGAACCAGGTTCTAATCCCAGCATTCAGGAGGAAAGGCAGGTGGGTCTCTGTAAATTCGAGGCCAGCCTGGTCTACAAAGTGAGTTCCAAGACAGCCAAGGCTACACAGAGAAACCCTGTCTAGGGGGTTTAGGGGTCTGTGGGAGGGAGAGAGGGCTCCATTCTCAGGAGCTTCCCTAAACTGAACCACAGAGACAGAATATTTTGTGTATGTGTGTGGGGCTGGGTCAGTGCCCTGTGTGTGTGTGTAGGGGGCTGCATCAGTGCCCTGTGTGTGTGTGTGTGGGGTCAGTGCCCTGTGTGTGTGTGAGGGGGCTGGGTCCGTGCCCTGTGTATGGGGTGGAGGTGGGTCAGTGCCCTGTAGGGGGGGGCTGGGTCAGTGCCCTGTGTGTGTGTGAGGGGGGTGGGTCCGTGCCCTATGTATGGGAGCGGGGCTGGGTCCGTGCCTTGTGTGTGTGTGTGGTGGATCAGTGCCCTGTATGTGTGTGGGGTGGGTCAGTGCCCTGTGGGGGGGAAGTTGGGTCAGTGCCCTGTGGGGGGGGGGCTGGGTCCGTGCCATGTGTGTGTGGGGGTGGGTCAGTGCCCTGTGTGTGTGGGGGGTGGGTCAATGCCCTGTGGGGGGGGGGGCTGGGTCAGTGCCCTGTATGTGTGTGGGGTGGGTCAGTGCCCTGTGTGTGTGTGTGGGGTGGGTCAATGCCTTGTGGGGCGGGCTGGGTCAGTGCCCTGTATGTGTGTGGGGTGGGTCAGTGTCCTGGGGAGGCTGGGTCAGTGCCCTGTGTGTGTGGGGCTGGGTCAGTGCCTTCCAGGGCAGAACGCACTGCCTTTACTCCTGCCTGGAATCTCACGACCACTCCTCACCTTCCTTTATATCCTGACCAGGCACTGAGATCGCTATTGTCCTGGATGGCTCAGGAAGCATTGACCCCCCAGACTTCCAGAGGGCCAAAGACTTCATCTCCAACATGATGAAGAATTTCTATGATAAGTGTTTTGAGGTGGGCCTCCTTGAGGGCTGAGCCCTCGTCACCTGTCACATATCTATGTCTAGTCCACGGCTTTGGAAGCATGGCCCTTCATTTGCTCACACCTCTCCGGTGTTTGAGCTGAGCTTGGCTGGGTGACTTCTGTCAGTTTTGCCTGGGGCTACCATGCAGCTACAGGCATCTCTTGCTTGACTAGGCACAGATGGCCTGAGACTACCCTACTCATTTGTGCTAGTCACGAATGCCCCAATGTCCCAACACATGCATTTGTTAATGTCTACTGGCCAAATAAAGTCACGTGGCTGATCCTGCAGTTAATATAGAGGGGTCTTCATGAGGACATGGATTTAAGGAGCAATCAGTCTCATCTGCCTGTGCCTGACTAGAGACTTCCTTTTGCTATAGTGTCTCCTTGTGTCCAGGAACAACAGAGTGGATGAGTGCTATCCTCCTGCCTTTCCAGGAGAAACCTTCTAGGGGTAAGAGTGTGTCTCTAGGACAGTCTGACAACCTCTTCTACCTCACTCTGTTCTCCAGTGCAGCTTTGCCCTGGTGCAGTATGGGGCGGTGATCCAGACTGAGTTCGATCTGGAGGACAGCCGGGACATTTCAGCCTCCCTTGCCAAAGTTCAGAACATTGTTCAAGTGAAGAATGTTACTAAGACTGCCTCGGCCATGAAGCACGTCCTGTGAGTGGCTCCGGCGTGGCAGAACTGTGGGGGGAGGAAGTTGGGGTGCCGCGAGGAGCTGCGGGAGATGACACCAGGAGACGGTCCTTCTGTAAACAGCTGCTCAGGAGTGTCCAGGAGTAGGCTGCTGGGCTCAGATCCCAGCTCTTCTCGTGTGATCTTAGGCAAGCTATGTAACCTTCTGTGCTTTCTCTCCTTACGTCTAACATAAGCATAACACAAATTGTTGCTTCTTAGGGTTTTGTGACAATCAAACAGTTAAACTATTATATGCAATATTTATAACAGTGCTCGGTGCATGAGTACCATTGAAACTAGGCATGGTGGGCTAGAGAGATGGCTCAGTGGTTAAGAGCACTGCCTACTCTTCCAAAGGATCCAGGTTCAATTCCTAGCACCCACATGGCAGCTCACAACTGTCTGTAACTCCAAGATCTGACACCCTTACACCAATGGACATAAATAAAAATAAAAGTAAAAAGAAACTAGGCGTGGTGACACATGTGTGTAATGCCAGCACTCAGGAGGCTGGAAAGAGGTGCCTCAAAACCCCAAAAGTGAGTTGGAGGCCAGCCTGATCTGCATAGCTAGTTCCAGGATAGCCAGGGCTATATAGAGAAACCCTATCTCAAAACAAACAAATACCAAAAACCAAGCCAAAGGAAAAAAAATCTGAACATACAATTTTTTTTTATAGAAGTAAAATAAGTAAATAAGCATTGCCTGCTCTTTTAACCTGAAGTTCCATACTGTGTACACATAAAAGAGGCAGACACAGTGCTCTTACTGTGGGGAACAGGTGAGAACTAAGTGTATCTGTGTGGCTTGCTGTGTGGTGTAAGGGCTAAATTAACCCTTTCCTGGGCCTTTGTTCCCCATTTGGAGGTCTCCTTAAAGCTCTGATTCTAGTAGATCAATGAATAAAAATGTGCCCAGAGCCCAGACACCCCTTTGGAAGACTCTGAATTCTCTCTCCTGTTAAGAGACAACATCTTCATTCCAAGTCGTGGCTCCAGAAAGAAAGCACTGAAGGTCATGGTGGTGATTACAGATGGTGACATATTTGGGGACCCTCTCAACCTTACGACTGTCATCAGCTCCCCAAAGATGCAGGGTGTTGTGCGCTTTGCCATTGGGGTAAGAGCCAAGAGCTGGGAGGCAAGAATGGGTGGGAGAGGAGCCCAGTGGAGACTTCCGGAAACAGTGTACCCAACCCCTCTGTCCATCATCACTATTCTTCTCCTGGTCACCTGGACTTACGTATCCCACTGTTGGATCCTACAGAAGGTTCATCCTGAGGCGGGCATAGCTCCGTGGCTGAGCAGGATAGGGAGAGCCTGTATGAAGGTTCCTAGGGAGACGCTGATCTGAGCAGCTGGCCCTATGCACAGGGGAGGCTCGCCAGGCTCTGTAGGCTGTGGGGGCAGCATGCATGAGAATGCTGAGGAGAGCCAGATGTGTTAGGAACACACCGCCAAAAGTGGAGACTTGTTGGGGGTGAAGGGCAGTGAGCAGGGCAGTGAGAAGGAAGGAGGTGGAGTTGGATCACTCACTGGCTGCGGTCTTTGTACAGGTGGGCGATGCATTCAATAAAACTAGGACAGACAGCGAGCTGAAGCTGATTGCCTCGGACCCCAAAGAGACCCACACTTTCAAGGTGACCAACTACATGGCTCTGGATGGGCTGCTGAGCCAGCTGCAACAAAGAATCATCCATATGGAAGGTGAGTGCTCCCAAGGACCTTGGGAGAGACCCTCAGCGTTCAGCAGGACACCCTCCCC
Organism: Acomys percivali; assembly: GCA_907169655.1. Lineage (NCBI taxonomy): Eukaryota > Metazoa > Chordata > Mammalia > Rodentia > Muridae > Acomys > Acomys percivali. The sequence goes on along the minus strand of OU015746.1, from coordinate 46,472,392 downwards.
AAGACCAACTCTCCCTGACTCCAACCACCTCCCTGAGCCACAGCTGTTAATCTCTAAAACGGCAATGGCACCCTCAGGCCTCCTCATACCCCTGAATCTCTGAAACTCTGCTGATCCAACGGAGGGAAAGCACACAAGACCAGGAACAGCTTACAGATGAGGAGCCAGAGGTCTAGGAAGAGAGTGGGAACCCCAGGCCCAGGCAGCCAACACTTGCTTAAGCACAACCCAGATCTCTGCTCTCAGCTCAGTGCACCATCCCACCAAATACCCATCCCTTTGGGGGCCTGGCCATACCTCACCCTGCCCCTTGGCACAGAGTGTCTCACCAGACTCCTTGGCTTCCAGGTACAGTTGGAGATGCTCTTCAATATCAACTGGCACAGACTGGCTTCAGTGCCCAGCTCCTGGACAAGGTTTGTGGCCCACTCAGCACCAGCAGGATCCCCAAGATGCACCACCACTGGGGAATGAGTGCTCATAGTTACCCTGTGGGAGGGTCTCTGGAGGAGCCACTTTAGAAACAGAGAAACCATCTGCGGGCTTTCCCTAGCTGTAGCACCACTGAGATAAACAAAGAACAGCGGGATTATTCTAGGAGGTCACATTGTGTGCCTAAAGGATTGGGACATTCTCTTAGCGCTAAGTACTGAGATTCAGCCTTGGTGGCTTTTATATTTAATAATTAAAGCAATGATAGATAGAATGTACCAGGCAGCAGATATATATTGTAGAGGAGTTTATAAAATGAAGGTGGGGGGAGAAGGAATGGGAGGAAGGGGGCACCCCAGAGAGAGAGAGGAAGGGGGGGAGTGAGAGAGAGAGACACCACGTGGAGGGTCTGTCCTTTTATATGGCCCTGGGCAGGGTCATGCCCCCATGGCAGGTAAGCGATGACTTCACAAGTAGGACTGAAGCAGAATCCTAACATTCTACCTTTTCCTATAATTAAAAATGAGGAGCCGGGCGTGGTGGCGCACGCCTTTAATCCCAGCACTCGGGAGGCAGAGGTGGGCGGATCGCTATGTGTTCAAGGCCAGCCTGGTCTACAAAGTGAGTCCAGGACAGCCAAGGCTAACACAGAGAGACCCTGTCTCAATACCTCCCCCCCAAAAAAAAGAAAAAAGAAAAAAATGAGGAATGTTGGATTGTTTTCTATATAAGGTAAGTTAAAGTACATAAATGCAGGTTCATTGGAAGCAGCTTTTGGCTGCCATGTAATGGGAGAAAAGAGAAAAAAGCAATAGCAACAAAGTATCCAGATTATATGATGAAGAGGAAGGAGAAGTTCTGCCCTGAAAGTTCAAGGTGGAGGGCAGGCTATGTCAGCCATGTCCTGCAGCAGATAGGGACCGTGGAGTGCTGAGAGAACCTGGAGCTGTTTGTCCCGGGCCTGGAGCACACCATCTCAGCCTTTTGTAGACGGATAAAGAGTGAAGTAATCATCTTAACTACTTCCTGTTGACAGTAGGATGGCGATAGGGGGGTTTAAATGGCTGAAATGTTGGCCAGGTTCTGGAAGAACAACAAGCTGTTGCTTTGGTTTTTTTTTGTTTTTTTTGTTGTTGTTGTTTTTTTGAGACAGGGTTTCTCTGTGTAGCCTTGGCTGTCCAGGACTCACTTTGTAGACCAGGCTGGCCTCGAACTCACAGCGATCCGCCTGCCTCTGCTTCCCGAGTGCTGGGATTAAAGGCGTGCGCCACCACGCCCGGCACAACAAGCTGTTGCATTTGTTGTTTAGGGTCTGAGAACATCTGCAGCTGGGAAGGGTGATGCAGGTCCAGCTAGGAGGAACAATGCAGGAACAACTGGCACAATTTCTGATGTTGGGCGGGAACACTTGTGGGTAGCTACTTTGTTCCAGATGTAGGATGTCTGGCAGGATGCTGGAATGTATATGTGGGCAGAAGACAAAGTAAGTAGGTCAGGGAGAGAATTCCCTTTAGGTTGAAACTCTTTTTTTTTTTTTGTTTGTTTGTTTTTGTTTTTTGGAAACAAGGTTTCCCTGTGTAGCCTTGGCAGTCCTAGACTCCCTTTGTAGACCAGGCTGGCCTCGAACTCACAGCGATCCGCCTGCCTCTGCTTCCCGAGTGCTGGGATTAAAGGCGTGTGCCACCACGCCCGGCTAGGTTGAAACTCTTGGGAGAGAAAAGAGAAAAGGCTTGAGACAATGCTGACAATTCGTGAGAATTTTGGGAGAGCAGAGAAAAAGGTTTGGACATGGGAAACTTCCTTTCATTTTACCCTAGGAAAAGCTTGAACATAGGAGAGCAAAGAAAAAGTCTGGGTATAGGGAGCTTCCTTCCATTTTTACCCAATTGCTGGCAATAATTAAAACAGTTTAGTTTTGGAATTGTCCAAGTTTGGTTGCAGAGGCACATAAGCTTAGAAGCCCTTAATGTGGGCGTAGGGATTTGAGATTTTTTAAAAGACATTCCAAAGGTGTGTTAGGAGGAACATTTCTCATGGGGAGGGGAGATCAGTAAGCCATTAGGGCATCCCCCAAAACGGATAGTGACCCAAGGGCCAGGTACAGACCAGTTAGTAGCTCATCAGTACTAACCAGCGACCAACAGCGTAGCTCAATAGATGAGGTAGCCTCAAGTATGCAGCTACCTGGTGCACCAGGATTCCAATCAGACAGCGGCTGCTACAGAGCAGCAGAAAAAGCTACATCAGAAAACTCACCCAATGGGAACGAGCCTAGTTGGAGGTCAGCAAAGAGGTTGGGTACCTCCACTGCCAGTGAACCAGAGAGATGCTGGCAGTCTCTTGGACAAAGGGAAGCATTTATATGGCTAGGAAGAGGGGGATTTAGCTGGCGTCAGGTGCAGAAAGGTTGCAATCAGGTAGTTAGGTTTCAGCACCAATTTTATATTTAATAGTTAAAGCAATGATAGATAGAAGGTACAAGGCAACAGATACTATGTTGTAGAGGAGTTTATTAAATGAGCATGGGGGGGAGAGAAGGAAAGGGAGGAAGGGTGTGTGTGTGAGAGAGAGAGAGAGAGAGAGAGAGAGAGAGAGAGAGAGAGAGAGAGAAATTAGGAGAGAGAGAGAAGGGGGAAAGAGGGAGGAAGTAGGGGGGAGAGAGAGAGGGAGGGAGTGGTGGGGAGAGAGACACTCACCAAGGGGAGGGTCTGTTCTTTTATATGGCCCTGGGCAGGGTCACGCCCCTGTGGCGGGTAAGCGATGACATCACAGATAGGCGGAGTGAAGCAGAGTCCTAACGGGCAAGCCCACCGAGCTGTGTCAGGCTAAGCATGTAGTTTGGCAAAGCTGAAGCTTTGTCCAGTGTGTGGGAGAAGAGGAAGCAGAGAAGGAAGGACAACAGGTAGCGCACTCACTCACTTCGGCCTCTGTGCATGTGAGAGCTGAAGTCAGTCACCCCAACGCCATCTGTACCTCTTTCCCCCCCATAGGCACGTGCTGCAGGGCACGGCACCTTCACACAAAGTGGGAAGTTAGCAGCACCATCTTACTCAATCCCTGGCATAGTGGCGCATGCCTTTAATCCCAGCACTCGGAAGGCAGAGGCAAGCGGATCACTGTGAGTTCGAAGCCAGCCTGGTCTACAAAGGGAGTCCAAGATGGCCAAGGCTACACAGAGAAACCCTGTCTTGAAAAAAAAATCATACATTTAAAAATGCTCACTGTCGTTAGCCGGGCGTGGTGGCACACGCCTTTAATCCCAGCACTCAGGAGGCAGATGTGGACGGATCGCTGTGAGTTCAAGGCCAGCCTGGTCTACAAAGTGAGTCCAGGACAGCCAAGGCTACACAGAGAAACCTTGTCTCAAAAAACCAATAAATAAATAAATTAATTAATTAATTAAAAAAAAAAACCTGTGAGTTCGAGGCCAGCCTGGACTACAAAGTGAGTCCAGAACAGTCAAGGCTACACAGAGAAACCCTACCTCGGAAAATCAAAAAACAAAACAAAACAAAACTGCTCACTGTCTGAGTCCCAAGGTGCCTTCTGGAGCTCTGGCTACAGCCGCAGACTCGAGAACAGAGCAGCAACCCAGTGTTTGCCATCTCATCTTCCTTCCTGACCACTGGAGGCCCTCGTTGTCCAGGAAGGCCATCCCACTCATTTGGTGACCTCTGGCTCCTTTTCAGGGGCAGGTGTTGCTTGGCACGGTGGGAGCCTTTAACTGGTCTGGGGGCGCGCTGCTCTACGACACACAAAATAGTCGGGGCCGCTTCCTAAACCAGACAGCTGAGGACTCTGGGACTGCACAGTACAGCTACCTCGGTAAGGGCAGGGGTCTGGTGGATCCAGATGGGACTAGGGTGGGGTGTGTGGCCTGGGTCCAGGTAAGGAGGCTAGGAGGAAAGGGCTCTAGGGGATAGTGGGTGGGCGGGGTGTGGGTGGGGCCTGGAGGGGGAAGGCAAAGCCAGGAGTGCAGTGAAACCTAGCAAATGGACAGGGCCTGGAAGGGTGAGGGGCAAGAGTAGTTCCTGTCTTCTGGGGGAGGGGCTAGGAGACTGGCTTGGAAGCTAACCCAGGGACAATGTTGTCAGGGACACCAAGAGCTTGCTTTCTGGTGTGCATATTAGGATTCTTGGTGGGGTCAGGCTGTGGTGAGTCTCATGGGTCACACACCATCAGGCGATCAGACCTCACAGACCCTGAGATTGAGAATTAGGGATGGAGACAGGGTGGCCTTGGCACTCTAATTAAGAGGGAATTGGGACATCTCTGTTAATAACAGTAGTGAGTACCACTTCCCATCCTTCATCCTGGTTCTCGAATACAATGCTCATGTGCTGAAGGAGTGTCATCACCCAAGTACGTATGTGTGAGGGCACACATCATGTCACTGTCAGTGCAGAAGTAGGAACATGTGCCTGGGAAGATGGAGTTGAAGGGAGAGGCTGGAGGTGGGATGCAAGTGTTTGCAGTCACACCCCTCTGGCTCTAGGTTATTCGGTGGCAGTGTTACGCAAGGCCCGGGGTTTCTCCTACGTGGCAGGGGCTCCAAGGCACAAGCTCCGCGGGGCTGTGTTTGAGCTCCAGCAGCAGGACAGAGAGGACACCTTTGTACAACAGATGGAAGGAGAGCAGGTAGCTCCTGGAGAAGTCACCTTTCCACTACAGGGGCCCTGAGGTCCTGGGGAGAGGAGGGGTGGGCACCGCCCTGCCCCACATGAGGCTTGAGCCTGGGAGTAATTCCTTGGCCCCCGTGTCTGGAGCATCCCCAGCTTGCTGCTCCAGGAAGACCTTAAGCAAGTGGGTCTAGCTGTGAGGAGGGTGGAAAGGGGTCCTCCCCCATCCTCACAAGTGCTGAGTTCTCGCTGCGATGTAGATGGGGTCCTACTTTGGTTCTGAGCTGTGCCCCGTGGATACCAACATGGATGGAACCACAGATTTTCTGCTGGTGGCTGCTCCATTTTACCACATCCGTGGAGAAGAAGGCAGAGTCTATGTGTACCACGTTCATGAGCAGGTGAGTGCTCAGGTTCACGAGCTTGCCAAGGCTGCGCCTGCGCAGTGGAGGTTGGATGGGCCTGACATCTGTTTGGTGAGAGTGGACAGTGGACAGTGGGTGTTACGGGTGTGTGCTGTGCCCGTCTCTTACCTGGGTGATTGTTGGTAGCATCTGTCATAGTTGCCCAAGTACACAGAATGCTTGTTCTGGTCACACTTGTTTCTCACAGTATCCACAGCAATGGCTCTCACTCTCACGTGACCAAAGAAGAGGATGGGATTCAGTGAGCTAGTGACACTGAGCCTTGCTCAGGCTTTCCCAGCAAGGGTGTGGGGAGCTGTGACTGGACCCTGAGCCTCTTTATTGCTAATGTAGCTAACGGGAACAGAGAGGCAGGCTCCAGGTCCCGAACTTTTTTTTTTTTTTTTTTTTTGGTGTGTTTGTTTGTTGGTTTTGTTTTTTCTGAGACAGGTTTCTCTGTGTTAACAGCCTTGGCTGTCCTGGACTCCCTTTGTAGACCAGGCTGGCCGCAAACTCAGAGATCCATCTGCCCCTGCCTCCTGAGTGCTGGGATTAAAGGCATGTGCCACCACCGCCTGGCCAGGTCCTGACTTAGCTTTACTCTAGGCTCAGTTCCCTTGTCTTTTCTCAGCCTCAGACGCCTGCTGGAGAGTGGGAACCAATGAGAGGAAGCATGCCCTCACGGTGGTCCTGGGATGGTTGCCCTGCACACCTGTCTTGGGAACTGACCTGTTGGTTCGCGTTGCAGGATGCTTCCTTCTCCTTGGCATACACACTGAATGGGCACCCTGGGCTCACCAATAGCCGCTTTGGCTTTGCCATGGCCGCTGTGGGGGATATCAACCAAGATAAATTCACAGATGTGGCCATCGGGGCCCCTCTGGAGGGCTTTGGGGCAGGCGACGGGGCCAGCTATGGCAGCGTGTACATCTATAACGGACACTCAGATGGCCTCCATGTCAGTCCTTCCCAGGTGACTCTATGGGTTGTTTCTTGCTTCTTCTCTGGGCTTTAAACCTCCCACAGACAGAATGAGTGAAAGGCCCGAGACAGTCCTAGGTGCTGGGCCAGCCTCTGGTGGTGGAGAACGCTAGGGAAGGCCGGAGTCACCTCTTCTTTTGCCTCTGGTTCTTGTCTCCATCCAGCACTCTATTCTCAGGCCCCACCCCACCCCCTTCAGCTGCTTCCTAAGCACTTCCTCCAGGATGTCCCTGGGCCTCTTACTCTTACACGTCTCAGTCCATAGCCTGTCAGCTGCCACATCCTAATGATGTTAGCTCTGTTCACCTCCACCCCGCCCACACACACACACACACACACACACACACACACCTCATGGCATCAGTTTAGGCCTTCCATCCTCCCCTGGGCCCCAGCTCCCACCTTCAGCCCATCTTCTCCCTGCACTTCCAGGGATGCTTCAAAACTGATCCTGATGAGGTCATTTCTTCTGCAGAGCCTTTCCTGACACGCCCCCCAGCCCCCCCAACCCCAGCCTACATCAAACCTCTTTGCACTTACGTGCCCTTAGCTCCTCCTACCTCACCCGAGCTTTCACTGTGTCCTCAGAGCACTCTGCTCTTTCCTCCAGTGTGTCTCCCTTTCCTCCCGTCCCCCTCCCCTGCGTGTCTCTTCCTCAGAGACAGTTCACTGGCAGGGTGGGAAGGTGGGTAACGCTGCTGGAGGGAATAGCAGGTGAAGCTTCTCTTTCTCCTTCCGCAGCGGATCAGTGCCTCCTCCGTGGCCTTGGGACTCCACTACTTTGGCATGTCTGTGTCTGGTGGTTTAGATTTCAATGGCGACCGCCTTGCTGACATCACCGTTGGCTCTCGGGACCAGGCAGTTGTACTCCGGTAGGGGTCTTCCCTGCCTTTTTGTGACTTAAGCCCCAGCCTCACCCTTTGCTCTACATTCAATGGGTCCTGCAGATTCCAGGCACCAAGGGAGGGAAGAAGTGTGGGATGGGGCACGGGTTCCGGGATCTGCGTGGGTGAGTTTGTTCCTCGGCTCTCAACAGTATGACTTGGGGTGGGCTCTCGAGTTCGAAGTCCCAACTCTCTTAGCCACAACTGGGATTAATGATGGAGCTTACCTCATACGGCCGGAAGGCTTACATGGAAGAGTACTCAAGGTGGGCAGCATAGTTGGCCAGTTGGGCAGGGGGCATGCTGTGAATTTCAGAGCTGTGGCAAGGCCTTGTGTACCCAGCCCTCCTGAGAGTTCCACACCTGTTGTTTGCTCACCAACATCTCCATGTGAGCAGGTCTCCTCCTCACCTTCCAGTTCCCGGTCTGCCCCTCCCCCAGGCTCCTGTTGCCACAAATGGTACCATATTACCGACCTAGAGAGTGAGAGTTCGAGTCCAGGGTTGGGCCTGGTGGCTTCAGCTAACTGAGGAGGCTGAGGCAGGTGGATCACAAACTCGAGGCCCTCTGGCCTACAGAGAACAAAAGCTCCCTCTAGGCTTCTTCATCCTTCCTCCATCATCCCATCTATAGCTTTTTTGGTTGACTCTGACTCTGAAACACTTCACAGCACTTGGGGTGGGGGGAGGTCTGTCATCTTTTGCCAGGACTACCACGTAGACTTCCCTATGCTGCCAAACTCTACTGCCTAACACCTCTCAATGGCTCCCACCTGAGTAAAATTCCTGCTCCTTGTCACAGCCTACAGTGCTGTCTGTGACTGGCCTTGTCCACCCTCCTACCCCCAGCCCTTGTCACCACGTCTGTTTCACTCCAGTCTCTCTTACCTTCACGTAGCTGGCTTTTTCTTGCTCTCATTCTCAAGACTTCCTTATCAGGTAGCCTTCGTTTTAATCACCTTATCCTATTACAGTCACCTGGACCTTGTATTTCTCTATTCCTGTTTATGGCCAATTGTCTGCTTCCCCCATGAAGGCAAAGCCTCACCTCTTTCCCTGAGGGACTCTGCGCCCCTGCAATGTTGCGGACGTTGAATGTGGCAGGATCTGTGCTTACTTCTCGTGGGCCTCTTTGCTGTCTTCTTTAGCTCACGGCCTGTGGTTGACCTGAATGTGTCTATGACCTTTACCCCCGATGCGGTGCCCATGGTCTTCACCGACGCGATGGAAGTAGAACTGTGTTTTGAAGTCGACTCCTCAGGCACAGCCTCTGAGCCAGGTAATGGCTGCCTGGTGGGGCATCCTGCTCTTGTGGTCTTTCCTGATTGGTTGTAGGGACTCATAAAGGCCATGGCAGCGGCTACCCTATCTTGGCCTGCTGGGCCCCACCTGAGCATTACAGAGCTCCAAGAAGCACTCTGTCTCTCCATGGAGAACCTGGCTGCTCATCCAGTCCTTACCTGGGGTGTATTTTCAGAAGGAAAAAGGCCAGAGGGAGGGGGGCATGGCTGTCCCAGGCCAGTGTCCAAGAGCTCCCTCCCAGCAGTCTCCAAGGTTTAAACCCCTTGAACAAGCCTCTTGGGTGAAGGTCATGACCAAGCCTGGCTGGGTATGGTAGTGTGAGCTTGTGATCCTAGCACATGGGAGATAGGGGAAGGACCAAGAGTTCAAGGTCATGTTCAGCTACAGATTGAGTTCAAAGCCAGCCTGAGATGCATGAGAGCCTGTTTCAAAAAGGCAAGAATCAAGTCAGACTTACTATTCCCAGGGCACAGAGGCTACTGAGGCCCAATGTCACAGGGCAGGGGTCCTCCTCCTTGGTGACACAAGCAGGTGTCTGTCTCTTGCTGGACCTTGGTTTCTGTTCTGCACAGTAAGGGACTTGGTCCAGACTATCTTCAAGATGTTTCCAGCTTTGCTCTGCTCAGATTTCACGATTTCTCTCTCTGCTTACTATACCTTTTCCCTCCTTCCCTTCCTCCTCCCTCCTGCTCTTCCTCCCCCTCTTCTCCCTCCCCTGCCCCATACTTCCACCTCATTCTTCTGGTGGGTGTCTTAGGGTGTCTATTGTTGTGATAAAAAGCACCATGGCCAAGAGTGTCTTGGGGAGGAAAGGGTTGTTTTTTTTTCAACTTACAGTTTGTAGTCCATCACTCAGAAAATTCAAGGCCGGAACTCAAGGCAAGAGCCTGGAAGTAGGAGCAGAAGCAGAAGCCATGGAGGAGCATTGCTTACTGGCTAGCTCCTCGTGGCCTGCTCAGCCTGCTCCCTCACAGGACCACCAGCCCAGGATGTCACTGCTCACAGTGAGCTAGGCCCTCCCACACTGAGCATCATCAATCGAGGAAATGCACCACAGGCTGGCCCACAGGCCAATCTGGTGGGGACATTTTCTCAGTTAGGTTCTGTCTTCCAAAGGACACCAGCTTGTGTCAGGTTGACATGAACCCCACCAGCTCACCTGCGTAAACCCTTCTTTGCCTGAGGAAAGTTGGATTCAACTCATGTGCTGGGTGTGGGCGCAGAACACTGAGAGACCCTGGCCAAGTCTACCAGAGAAATAAGGGGGGGGTCACCTTCAGAATGATGAGTAGCTGGGCTTAATCCCAGCACTCAGGAGGCAGAGGCAGTGGATCTCTGAATTCAAGGCAAGTTTGGTTTACATAGCAAGTTCCAGACAGTAAGACCTGTCCCCAAAACAAGCAAACAAACAAACGAACAAACACCCAAAACCCTAGGGGTCTGACCACAGGAGCTCACAAAGCCACCCCAGGCTGGGGCTCTCTCTCTGCTTGGGCCTTTTCCTTTCCCAGCCTCATAAGAAAGTCTGGTCTCCAACCCCAGGCCTTAGAGAGATGTCACTCAACTTCACGGTGGATGTGGATGTGACCAAGCGGAGGCAGAGGCTGCGATGTGCAGACTTGAGCGGTTGTCAAAGCTGCCTTAGGAAGTGGGGCACGGAGCCCTCTCTGTGTGAACACTTCTCACTCATCCCCACAGAGGAGGAGGTAAGTAGAGAATTCAGACAACACCCCAGAGAAGGTGTCTGTGATGCAGGAGCCTCTCCACACAGACAACTGAGGTGACTGAAGCAACTGTAACACACGGAGAACCACAAAGTGGCACTGGAAGTATAATCCTACCAGAAGTCCACACTAAAGAAGCTTGGGCTGTGGGTGTGGCTCCGTGGTACAGTGCCTGCTTTGCATGCTCTGCATGTGTGAGGCCCTAGGTTTCGTCCACTGGGAAGGAAGGCGCTAAGGAAGAAGGGAGAAAGAGCAGGAGAGAGGGAAAGGCATCTACCAAAACTGAACACAGACAATGGCACTGAGCTTCCTAGAGGCTGGATGAAGAGGGGAATATGGTTTCCGTATGTTGCCTAATCTTACCTGATAGTTACAGTAGGCTGAAGGACCTTGAGTGAATCCACAAAGGAAAAATTAACAATTAAGAGGCAGATAGTTCAGTGGTTAAGAGCACTGATTGCTCTTCCACAGGATCCAGGTTTGATTCCTAGCACCCACATAGCGGCTCACAACCATCTGTAGCTCCCCAGTTCAAGGGCCTGCGATGCCCTCTAATGACTTCTAATGGCACTGGGTACTCACATGGTGCAGAGACATGCATACAGGCAAAACACCTATACACATAAACAAAGAAACATTTTTCAGAGGCAGAAGTGGAAAGATAGCATTCTTTTTATTTATATTTATTTATTTATTTATTTATTTATTTATTTATTTATTTATTTATTTTGGTTTTTCGAGACAGGGTCTCTCTGTGTTAGCCTTGGCTGTCCTGGACTCACTTTGTAGACCAGGCTGGCCTCGAACTCACAGCGATCCGCCCACCTCTGCCTCCCGAGTGCTGGGATTAAAGGCGTGCACCACCACGCCCGGCTATTTATTTATTTATTTTGGTTTTTTGAGACAGGGTTTCTCTGTGTAGCATTGGCTATCCTGGATGCGCTTTGTAGACCAGGCTGGCCTCGAACTCACAGCAATCCACCTGCCTCTGCCTCCCGAGTGCTGGGATTATAGGCATGCGCCACCACGCCTGGCTAGCATTATTTTTAAAGGTTATTTAAAAAAGAACTCTTGTTGAAGATTGTGAGAGGTTTTTTTGTTTTGTTTTGTGTTTTTGTTTTTGTTTTTCGAGACAGGATTTCTCTGTGGAGCCTTGGCTGTCCTGGACTTACTTTATAGACCAGGCTGTCCTCAAACTCACAGTGATCCACCTGCCTCTGCCTCCCAAGTGCTGGGACTAAAGGCATGCACCACCACGTCTAGAAAGGACTATTTTTTAAAAAAATTGTATTTTAAATTTTATTTTATGTGCATTGGTGTGAGGTGTCAGATCACCCAGAACTGGAGTTGCAGGCAGTTGTGAGCTGCCATGTGGGTGCTGGGAATTGAACCTGGGTCCTTGGAAGAGCAGACAGGGCTCTTAACCTCTGAGCCATCTCTCTAGGCCCGAGGTATGGCTTTTTTAAAAGTGGCCTTGTCAGAACTCAGAGTCTAATAGGTCTTAGAACTTTGGATTATATGGACTGTTTATTTCAGAAAACAAACTCATGGATTCTGCTTTAAGTGCACTTTTGTTACTTGGCTTAGGAAAGTTTCTAGGACATTTATGGCCCTCTCAAAATAAAGGCATAGAGCTAGAGAGATAGCTCTGTGGTTAGGAGTGCATATTGCTTTTCTAGAGGACCTGACATTGGTTTCCAGCACCACATTGAAGGGGCTTGTAAATCCAGATCTGAGGGCCCAATGCCTCTGGCCTCCTTAGGCACCAGCACTGAGGTGTACATACTGCCCCCCAACATATACCTAATTAAAATAATAAAATAAATCTTAAAAAAAAAAAAGCCTAACTATATTCTATCAGGCACCCAGGTTCATTTGCTCCTGTGTTATATACTTTTGCTTGCTTATTTATGCCTTCCACAGTGTATGTGTGGGGGTCAGAAGACATCCTGTGGGGGCCAGTTCTCTCCTTCTACCACATGGGTTCTGGCAATTGATCTCAGACTGTCAGGCTTGGGAGCAACTCTTTGACACACTGAGCCATCCCACCAGCCCTCAGCGCTCTTATTCTGACAGGAAAGCGCATTTAAATGGGGTGTAGCAAATGGCCTTCACTGCTCACCCGCTTCCTAATTTCAGTTGCCACCCTTCAGTACCCCTCCATGCTGGTGGGAGAGCTTTGTTAACTCACACGTGGCTAGGGCTCCTTCCTGCTTGCCCTCTATGCAAACTCTAAGCTAGAATCCCTCTGTGACTGAGGTGACAACCATAAAGAGCCTTGAAACCCAAAGGTGGGACAGATTGGGGAAACTTCTCTGAAGCTCTTGGTGGCTTGCTTGAGGGACATCTCCCCTCTGCCTGGGTCCTTGGAAGACTTCTGGGTCATATCTCTGACCTTGCCTTCCCCTCCACCCACAGTTTTGTGAGGGGGACTGCTTTTCCAACATCACCATCAAGGTAAGCTACAAGTTCCAGACACCTGAGGAATGGAGCGACAACCCCAACCCCATCCTGGACCACTACAAGGAACCCTCTGCCATCTTCCAGGTGACTCTGCCCACAAGAAGTACCCAGTCATCTTGGGGGGGAGTGGGACACATCCCACATGAGACACCTGCTTATCTTACTTCAAAGATGGTTAGAGTTGTGAGGGAGGGTCTTCAGACTGTCAGTGGGGAAGTGGGGCCCCTGAGATGGCTGCCAGTCATTGCTCACTGCTGGGTCTCTAACTGCTGCCCTGGCCTTCTTCACCAAATGTGCTCCCTAAGTGCTTAGTGGCGCACATGGCTACACTGCACTGGGGCTCTCGCTTTGCACGGTATCTGAGGATGGTGTGGTGGGCCCCTTGTTGGGGCTAGACTGGAGCTAGCTTCTGAGCTGCTGTGAGCTGTAGAAAGAAAGCCCCTGGACATGCTTGCTTGCTCAGGGCCTTGATGCTGAGGTGTCTGGCCCACCAAGCCTGCACCTACCTCTATCCTGGTGCCCATCAGTGCAGCTGGGACAGGCAGGTAGTATCACAGAAACGTTTTCATGATCAAGGAAAGATAAATGAGCTGAATTTTCTAATCCTGTCATACCTAAAGGGATGTGTCCTTCCCCAGGCTGTGGCTCCCAGGGTACTCTGTCAATCTTCACCTACAGAGTAGAGAAAAGTCACCAGGGAGAAAGAAGTGATAACAAGAATACTAGAAAGTAGTAGTTAGTTGATACCCTATGAGCATATACAGAGGGAGGTAATCCCTCTGAGGAACAGTCATAGGGGAGGGGAATAAGGGGAAAATGGGAAGGAGGGGAGAATGGAGGATACAAGGGATGGGATAACCATAGAGATGTAACAAGAATAAATTAATAAAAAAAAAAAAAAAAGAAAAGAAAGTAGTAGTTAGCTGGGCATGGTGGCTCACAACTTTAATCCCAGCACTCGGGAGGCAGAGGCAGGCAGATCTCTGTGAGTTCAGGGCCAGCCTGGTCTACAAAGCTAGTCCAGGACATCCAAGACTACACAGAGGAACCCCATCTTGAGGAAAAGGAAACAAACGAGAAAAAAAAAAAAAGGAAGGAAAGAAAGAAAGAAGTAGTTGGTGGTGTGGTGTCACACTCTAACTCCAGCATCCAGGGAGAACAAACTGAGGGCAGATCTCTGTGAGTTCGAAACCAGTTAAGTCTACATAGCAAGTCCAGGCCACACTGTGCTACATAGTGAGACTTTGTCTAAAAAAAAAAAAGCAACCCGAAGAATTCTCATTTGAGTTATAGATCTGATACCTCTTTACCCCCATGCTCAGTATACACTTGCTAAAAACAAGACTGTTCTCTGCCACCACACAGTGAGTGAAACCAGATTAACATTGATGGAATACTGCTATCTACTGTACAAGTTCACTCACATTTTGCCTGATATCCTAGTAACTCACTTTTTAGCAAAAGAAAAAAAGTTCTGGGTGTGTAGCTCAGTTGGTAGAATCCTTGCCTGGGATACATGGAGCCTTAGGTTCCATTTTTAGCATTCAGTAAAACTAGGCCTGCTGCAGCACATGACTGTAATCCCAGAATTCAGGAGCTAGAGGCAGAAAAACATAAGGTCAAGGTAATCGATAGTTGAACAGTGAGTTCAAGGCCAGCCTGAGCTATATGAGACCCTTTATCAGTCAATCAATAATAAATTAAAATAAATAAATAGAGGATTTTTATTGTCAATTATCTTAGTCACTTTGAATTTAGAATGATTGACTTAATGTCTTTCCTTGTCTTTATATTTATTTATTTTGATTTTTTTTCCTTTTTCTTTTTGGTTTTTGAGAGACAGGGTTTCTCTGTGTAGCCTTGGCTGTCCTGGACTCACTTTGTAGACCAGGCTGGTCTCTAACTCATAGTGATCCACCTGCCTCTGCCTCCGGAGTTCTGGGATTAAAGGCTTGTACCACCACAGCCTGGCTGATTCTTCTTCTTTTAATTACTTTTTTTTTTCAAGACAGTGTTTTTGTTTGTTTGTTTGTTTGTTTTTCATGTAGCTCTGGCTGTCCTGGAACTCACTCTTGTAGACCAGGCTGGCCTTGAACTCACAGAGATCTGCCTTCCTCTGCCTCCCTAAGTGCTGAGATTAAAGGCACATTTCTCCACCGCCTGGCAAAGATGTATTGTATTTCATGTATGTGAGTGCTCTGTCTTCATGCATACCCAAAGAGGGCATGAGATTCCATACAGATGGTTGTAAGCTACCATGTGGGTGCTGGGAATTGACTCAGGACCCTCTGGAAGAGCAGCTAGTGCTCTTAACCACTGAGCTATCTCTCCAGCCCCCTTTATTTTTATTTTGAGATAGGGTCTCATATAGTCCAGGCTAGCCTTTAACTCCCTATATAACCAAGGATGACCTTGAACTCCTGATCTTCCTGCTTCTGTCTTCCAAGCAGCAGGAGTACAGGCATTGGACGCCATACTCCGAGGACCCTCACAGTTTTGAGGGTTGTAGTCTGTTTCTCAGTTGGCTTATTTCTGGTATTTCCTCACGGTGAGAGCCCCGCTGTGCATTTTGGCAGGTGCATCACAGAAGTAAAGTTGTGTTGGAGCACATCACATAGGAGTCACAGTGTGGACGGAGTGCCTGCCGTTCCTGCTTCCATTTCCCATTGTAAATGAGTGTTTTAGGGAGAAAAGTTGAGATGTATATATCCTGCTTAACATCTATTTATAGGTTGTCATTGATTGTTACTGTGATGGTTTTGGAAAGAGATTTTAAACTATCTCATTAAAAAGAGGGATGAGGAAAAAATAGGTTCTGTGAGGATGTGTTACAGCTGGGAGCTAAGGTAGGCTAACCTTGTTGTCTTTCATCAGGGTTGGATGGGGAAGGGAAAAGCACTTGTAAGCCTGATGACCTGAGTTCAGTTCCTAGACCCCCTGATGGAGGGAGAGAACTGACTCCTGAGAGTTGCCCTCGGACCTCAACAGGGCCCTGTGGCATGCACCTGCCCACACTCATATCACATGGACTGTATACAACATGCAGTCAAAATAAGTAATATTTACATTTAAAAACAGGACTTGGGCCATGGGTTTCAACCTACGCACCAAGATAAGCAAGTAAGGCAGCACAAAATTGCCAATCCAGTTAGATCTCTGTATTGTGACTTTTTCCTTTCTTTCTCTTTTTTCTTTTTGGTATTTTTGAGACAGGTTTCTCTGTAGCCCTGGCTGTCCTGGAACTCACTGTGTAGACCAGGCTGACCTCAAACTCACTGAGATCCCCCTGCCTCTGCCTCTGCTGGGATTAAAGGCTTGCACCGCCACCCACCCACCCCCACCTCCACACTGTGACTTTTGTAAACAACTTCTACACTTTCTGGGGGACACGTGGTCTCCCTTCATGCTCTGGGCTCCCACTCCAAGCGCAGCCCATAATACTATCCCTGCAGAAAACTGCTGCTGTGGTTGTCAGCTGCTGGGAAGCTATGAGCAAAGACTCCTAAGCTGGGGAGCTGGCTGTTGCCTTCAGTACAAAAAAACTAGATGTGGCTACTTTAAAACACTTGCTTTTTTTTTTTTTTTTCAACTCAAACTAAGACTTTTCAATCTTGAAGGGAACTTCTGAACTAAATGTGTCCTTTCTCTGTTTTTCTGTTTTTGTTTTTTTAAGATTTATTTATTATTATGTATATGGTACATCTTATCACATTATAGATGGTTGTGAGCCACCATGTGGTTGCTGGGAATTGAACTCAGGACCTCTGAAAAAGCAGTCAGTGCTCTTAATCTCTGAGCCATCTCTCCAGGTCCCCTTTCTCTGTTTTTGACACAAGGTCTTGCTGTGTAGCCCAGACTTCAAACCCACCATTCTACCGCAGTACCCCCAGGGCTAGGATTGCAAGCAAATGTGGTTGTCTGGTTGAATTTCGAGGTGTATGCAGAGTAACAAGGGGAGTAGTTAACTTGCCCATAAAACTGCCTTGCTGAGCCGGGCATGGTGTCGCACGCCTTTAATCCCAGCACTCGGGAGGCAGAGGCAGGCGGATCGCTGTGAGTTCGAGGCCAGCCTGGACTACAAAGTGAGTCCAGGACAGTCAAGGCTACACAGAGAGACCCTGTCTCAAAAAAACAAAACAAAACAAAGAAAATAAAACCCAAACAAACAAACAACCCCCCCCAAAAAAAACTGCCTTGCTGGAGGAGGGGGCTCCCATGAACTCACCTACAGTACCCTGTTCCCACCCTGGTGGTTTCTGCCTATATTCCAAAACTAAGAGGCTTTCCTTCACAAAGGTTTTTCCTCCGCAGATGGTGGAGCAGATAGGTGCTTGAATGCTAGCTCTCAGTGCACATGATGCAAACATGACAGCATGCCTGACATTCCACTAAGGCCACCCTGTATCTGAGCTTGGGTAAAGGCTGAAGTCACAGTGTGCTCATGCTGTCTAGGAACGTCACACACACAGCTCTCTTGGCCATGTGTCCCAGCTGTCAGCGTTCACTCTCTTTGAGCCGTGCTTCTCTAAGCAGGAGGACATGATGGGCTAGGAGAAGGTCAGAGTCGGGGCTGCTGAGGAAGGTGGGGTCCCAGCTGACTCTGCTCCCCTTTGTCTGGTTGCAGCTGCCCTATGAGAAGGACTGCAAGAACAAAGTGTTCTGCATCGCCGAGGTCCAGCTGAGCACCACCATCTCTCAGTGAGTCCGATCGTGCTATCATCAGTGTCATTTCTGCAGTTGATGTCCTCCACGGGTTCACCTGGCCACGCCCTCTATCCAGATCCATGCACTCCCTTTTCCCTTCCCCTGACGGGGATTTTGCTATTTTAGCCACTCTGTGAGGGAGGCAAGAGAAAGCACTGTCTTCCCGTCATGTAGATCAGGAAACAGATCAAGGTCGAAGTCCTTGCAAAGACTCCTAGTGACCATTTATTTGTCTAATTCACTTTATATCCTGATCGTAGCCCTCTCCCTCCTCTCTTCTGGGTCCCACCCTTCCTCCCTTTTACCCCCTCCCCCACTCTATAGAAAAGGGGAGCCCCCTCACCAACCCACCCCAGTATATCAAGACACATTAGGACTGCACACATCCTCTCCCACTGAGGCTGGAAGCCACGTCTCTTATCCCCCTGGACAATACTTTGTTCACAGTGATCCTCACTCCCAGAATTCCCCCCTGGTTCACCTCTTGGCCAAACTCATAAACAAATTCTGGAGTAGCTCTGCGCTGTTCCAGGGACTCTAGACCCTGGGAGCCAATTCAGTCCATAGTATAGACAAAAGTCTTTGCCCTCCTGGTCCTTAAGGGCAAAGGGATAGAGAAGCAAACTCTGGGTGAGTGGGATGTGGTGCAAAGATCATGAAGGGAAGATGTGCGGGGAGGAGGTGAGGCTTTAAGTAGGATGATCAGGGAGGGTGACAGGAGGAGGAGGTGGGTACCATCCTGGTGGGTGTCCGAGGGTAGAGCCACTACCTGGATGGAAGCAGCCCTGCAGGTGAGAGGGAGGACGAGTGACATGGGAGAGGGGGAGGAGCTCTAAGGGGGTCCCATAGGACCTTAGAAGGGCCTTGAGTGAGAGCTGGGGGCCAGGGGAGCAAGGTGGGCTCACACTCTTAACAGTTTAGCTCTTGCTAGAGCAGTGGGTCTCAAGCTTCCTAATGCCACGACCCTTTACTACAGTTCCTCAGGCTGTGGTGTCCCCCAACCATAAAAATCACTTTCATGCTGGGCGGTAGTGGCGCACGCCTTTAATCCCAGCACTCGGGAGGCAAAGGCAGGCGGATCGCTGTGAGTTCAAGGCCAGCCTGGTCTACAAAGCGAGTCCAGGACAGCCAAGGCTACACAGAGAGACCCTGTCTCGAAAAACCAAAAAAAAAAAAAAAAAATCACTTTCATTGCTACTTCATAACTGCAGTTTTGCCACTGGTACGAATGGTAATGGAAGTATCTTTCTGCCGGGCTTAGGTGACCTCTGTGAAGGGGTCGCGACCCACAGGTTGAGAACCACTGAGCTAGACAATGATGAAGTGTAAGAAACAAGGAGATAATTACTGTTGAGACAGTGCAGATGTAGGTTAAGAGGGTTGAGGCTTAGCCTGACTGGAAGCAGGAAGCAAAGGCAGTGGTTATCTTTTGAAGTTAGTCTTAGGATTTGCTGATAGCAGAGGTATGTAGCGAGGAGAAGAAGTCTCAGCCCAGGCATCTAGAACTGCATCACCCAACACACTCACCACTAGTCCCAGCTAAATATTTATTTTGTTTTTTGAGACAGGGTTTCTCTGTGTAGCCTTGGCTGTCCTGGACTCGCTTTGTAGACCAGGCTGGCCTTGAACTCACAGCGATTCACCTGCCTCTACCTTCCGAGTGCTGGAATTAAAGGCGTGCGCCACCATGCCCAGCTCCTTAAATGCAATTTTAAAAGTGTAATTCCAAGGCTAGAGAGATGGTCCTGTGGTTAATCTGGCCTCCCAGGGCACTCACTGCATGCATGAGGTGCACATCCATAAATGTAGGCAAAGCCCATTCATATACATGAAATAAAATGAAACCCAAAATGTAGTTCCTTAGTGGTACCTGCCATATTTCATAATACAGAGTATCCATATGAGGTTAATGACATGAGGATGAGCCAGCAGGGTGTGGGCCGTCCTTCCATCCCTGCAAATGTTCACCACTCTGAATCCAGCGGAATGTCAGTTCCCTGATGGGATTGCTGGAGCTGAGCTGAGATCATATTTGGTTTGGGGCATGTGGCAGTCTTAAAAATACCCTCAATGGCTTCTGTGTGTGTCATGTTGCTGATGGCCAGTTGTCTGGAGTTGGCTTCTCTAGGGCAGATTCTCTGTCCTCGAGTGGATGTTTGGAAGGCTTCCATATCAGACATGCGTGAGTATGTGAGGCCAGCACTAAAGAACTCATCTAAAACAGCCACTGTCAACCCGGAATGAATTACATACAGCCAAGATCTGCAGCCCAGGCAGCTCCTTCGCCAGGGGGATGCTGTGTGCGCAGCTTGCCCTCTATCGCCCCCTAGTGTACACAGCCGGCAAGCTACTACTGAGACGCCACTGTTGCAGTGGGTTTTGACTGCTCTGCAAACGTGGATCCTCTGCAAAATCAAATGAGAACTAAATTTCCCTGTTTGGACTACAAAGTGAGCCTCCATCTCAACACACACGCACGCACGCACGCACGCACGCATTCTGGCTTACATCTGTAATCCCAGCACTTGGGAGGCTGAGGCAGGAGGATTGCATGGTCAGCTTCTGTACACAGCAAGTGCCAGGTGAACCTGAGCAACAGAATGAAACTGTTTTAAAAACTAGCCGACCAACCAAAATAAACTGGAGTAAGGCTCAGTGGTAAAGGCCTTGGCATTTTGGCTTCTGTTTCTTCTACAAAATGAGAGGTAACTATACTACTTTGTAGGATTATTCTGAGGGCCAATAGAGCTCGTGGGGCATGGAGTGTGGCTCATGGCAGGCCAGACTATCTCACTAACTGCTTAGTGGCCTAAGCAGTTAATGTGGAGCCAGGCGTTCAGCTCTGTTAAAAGGAAGGAAAGCTGGGCCATTATGCAGTTCTTCTTAGGGCGTAGTTAGGAATGTGGTTTGCTGTGAGGAGGAATTTTACAGATTAAATACACTGCCAGTGGGCTCTCTCTCCTCCCTTTCACCCTTCACAGGCAGGAACTGGTGGTGGGCGTCACAAAGGAGGTGACCATGAACATCAGCCTGGCTAACTCCGGCGAAGACTCCTACATGACAAACATGGCTCTGAATTACCCCAGAAACTTACAGTTTAAGAGGATACAAAAGGTACTCGTGACAGCGGCTTGGGAAGCCCTCTGTCTTCCCATGTTTGCCCACCTGATTCTACTCTATGGCCACCAGGCTTCTGCTCCATCCAGGACAGGAACAGCAATCAGATGAATCCTGTCCAATTCTGTGCCCTACAAAGCCTGCTGTGGCACCATGTGCCTGCTCCGTCACCCCGCCTAGCTCAGTCTCCCTTAGCCTGGATTGTGAGAGAGAACTTCTAATGCCTAAAGCATGGAGGAAGTGAAAATTCTACCCCAGCGATGACCAGGCTGGGCTCCCAGACCAAGGCCAGCTGCAAGGATGGGCTTGTAAGCATGTGGCTGCCAAGCATCACGACACCGAGATGTTTTGTTCTCTTAATCCAAAAGTGGTCGGAAACTCTGACTCTGATGTTAGTCCTTTTGGGAACTGGGAAACCGCCCCGTTGTCGTCTGCGTAATCTAAGTCACTTTGACAGAGAAGTAGATTCAGTGTCTATCGTTCAGAGATGCAATGCAGATGCAGTGCTTCTGAACACAGCTTTCCTTGCCGTAGCCTATGGTAACCGATCCGGGATTGCGCTGCCCTGGGATCACTGGACCCTTTTACTCTGACCTCCTGTGAGGCTCTCAGGGTAGCTGCATCTGTCTTTCTTTAACTCCGCCCACCCCCAACTCTCTGACAACTCTTCATTTTCCTTGAGTGAAGACACCCCCCAGCACACTGCATCGAGTCAGTAAAACCTGACTGTTGGGACTATAGGTTTGCCCCAGGGGTCTCAGTTCACTTGAGCTAAGCCTGTGTCAATACTATGAAACATTGGAATTACCTGTTACGTTTCTGGAACAGAACTGGTGGTGGGGCATCCGGGGTGGGGGTGGGGGGATGTAGCTTTCGGTTTGGCCATCTAGATGAGGAGCCCTGGTTGGAAGGCTGCACAGTAGTGGCTGCACCCACACAAGCTTTTCCTCCTTCTCAGCCTTCCTCTCCAGGAGGACTGTGTCGTCCTGTCAGCTGGACCCAGTCTCTACTGCTCCTGTGCCTCACTCTCGCTCTCAGAGCACTACCCTAAGACTTTTGGTTTAAGCTCAACTCCCAGTTGTGAGGAAACCAGAGACCACTTCTGACATGTAGACAGACCAGCAAATGGTTGGTTGTTGGACTGATGTGAGGAAACGGCTCCTTTTCCTCCTCGAGAGCATCTTTTAGGGCCGGAAAGATGACTCAGTAAAGACCACCAGCTCCTCTTCCAGAGGACCTGGGTTTGAATCACAGCAGCTACACAGTGGCTCACAGCCATCTGTAATTCTAGTTCTAGGGGAACCTGATGTCCTTTTCTGACCTCTGAGGGTACCAGAGGTGCACATGCAGGCAAAACACTCATATGCATAAAATAAATAAATAAATAAATAAACATTTAAAACGAAGATAAAACAACTCCTTCTGTTTTAACAGCCACTCTCTCCGGACGTTCAGTGTGATGACCCCAAACCAGTTGCTTCTGTCCTGGTCATGAACTGCAAGATTGGTCACCCCATACTCAAGAGATCAACTGTGAGTCTGTCGTGACAGCTCTTCTCACTACCCTTGAGCTCCCAGCCTCATCTGCTATTTTCAGTTGTGGTCACTATGTTTCCGTTTGCTGTGGTCACCACAGAGTAGTGTTTACAACAGTGAAGCCGCCCTGAAGTGGAGAATGGATGTCGGATGTACAGCATAGGCAGTGTTGGCTTCCCAGAGGAAAGCAGCAGGGAGTGGGGTGGCATGGAAGGAATATTTGAACAAAGCATCTTTGTTCTGTGCAGAGACTGGGCTGTGGCCTCCCTCACTTGCAGGATAATAATGCTGTCTGTTTGGCCCACTCAACATTTGCACTGTGAGGCTTACACGAAACAGTGGCTGTGCTACAAAAAAATGGGGAGTGTAAAGTGGGTTTCCTAGTGCTGCTTAGCCAGTGTCTTCGTCGCTGTTCTATTGCTGTGAAGAGACCAGATGCCCAAAGCAAGTCTTAGAAAAGAAAGCATTTAGTTGGGAGCTCGCTGATAATTTCTGAGGCTTAGTCTGTGTTCATCACGGCAGGGAGCACAGAGGCAGAAAACCCAAGGCCCACCCCCACCCCACCCTGTGACATACTTCCCCCAACAAGGACACCTCTTCTGACCCTTCTGTCAGAGCTCCAGTCTCTGGCATTGAAGTAGTCTGGGGTGTGAGTAGCAAGCAGTTGTGACTAGTTTCCCACATTTACTTATTTTCTCCTTTAAAATAGGTAAACGTCTCCGTTATTTGGCAGCTAGAGGAGAGTATCTTTCCAAACAGGACAGCAGACATCACTGTGACCGTCTCCAAGTAAGTAGCGACTTAAATTCTGGCCTTGGGGGGAAAATCTTGCCGTGTTCAACCTGAGTGTTCTATTGCTCGTTAGCTGTTCTGGGAGAAAAGGGGTACCTCACTGGGCCCACAGAAATTTCCTCTCATCAAAGATACTTAAGCTATTTTAATTCTCACAAATGGACACTGGGGTATATTCTGGTGGAATGAGCTTTGAACCTGAGCCTAGTTCTGGCTTCCTTAACTCTGATGTAACTCTGCAAAGCCTCCGTGTTCAAAGGCAGAACAGGATACGGTGCTGGGAAGGGCTCGCAATCAAGGGCAGTTCTGCTCCTGAGGCAATGTCAGGAGTCTTGTGTTTTGTGTCAGGGTTTCTCTGTGTGCCCTGGCCATCCTGGTACTTGCTCTGTAGATACAGCAGGCCTATAAAAGGTGTGCATCATCACGCCCAGCATCCTAGAGACAATTTTGATTGCCATAACTTAGGAGGTGATACTGACTTCTACTGACAGATACCACAGATGCTAATAACTATTGCTTAGTGTATAGGACAAGTCCATAACAATAATTTCTTTTTTTTTAATTTTTTAATTTTAATTTTTAATTTTTTGGTTTTTCGAGACAGGGTTTCTCTGTGTAGCCTTGCCTGTCTTGGACTCGCTTTGTAGAACAGGCTGGCCTCCAACTCACAATGATCCACCTACCTCTGCCTCCCGTGTGCTAGGATTAAAGGCGTGTGCCACCACACCCAGCCCCATAACAGTAAACTCTTTGACTCAAAATATCAAGTATGAAAGCTGAGAAATCCTTCTAAAAAATCAACCTTTCTCTAAGTGTGGCCTAAGGGACTCCATCTTTGAGACGATTCTTAGGAAGTCAAGGTAAGAAAGCAGTTGTGTGGTCAATTCACATTTTTATTCCCAGTTCTAATGAGAAGTCTTTGGCCAGAGAGACCCGCAGCCTTCAATTCAGGCACGCCTTCATTGCCGTTCTTTCCAGGTAAGTACACCCAAGGGGTCTGTGTGACGGGCATGCAATGAGGACAGTTTTGGGACTCTCTGTTGTGGGCAGAAGTGCCCATCAGGGTGGATGTAATCACTTCCCTTTTTCCTGAGAGGAGGCTTAGTGCCCAACCTATCTAGGATACTGTCAGGACCAAAGGGCGCTCCCCTGCTCCCCCACCCCCAAAAGGGCAAGCCTACTGACTTGTCCAAAATTGAGTCTAGGCCCAGCTCAACCTAGACTACAGGATTTCTGGTGGCTAAATAGAAGCTAGCATTCTTCAGGAATTTTTGAGACTGGTCCCCATCTGCCAAAAGGAGTCAGTTCCCTGACCTCCAGCAAAGGGACAGCTTTCAATTAACATACTCCTGTGGTACCTATCGGCTCGAGACAGGCTATTTGGAATAAACCATTCCACCCACGGAGCAGCAGTTTTGGTTTCTTTACTGCACCACTTGCATGCATCATTTTGGGTTTTTGAAAGACCATTGTGGTCATCAGAAGCACAGTGCTAACTGGTCCTGCTACAAAAGGAAAATGACGTGATGCTATGGAAAGAGAGTGGCCGTGGGATTGGAGAAAGGCTGGGAGATGGCTCAGTGAGTAAAGTCATCCTTTGCCCAGCTCTCCAAATACTCTTCTGTCCCAAACTGCCTTACAAATACTTAAGATTTTGGTTTCAGTTTTGAGTCCTCTTAAGGACCTGGTGCTGTCTGTCCTAGTGTATCCATTTGGAAACACTCAAGTTCATTCAGAACCAGGGAGAAACCTTGAGTTCTCACACGTTGTCCTCTCATTGCAGACCATCAGTGATGTACATGAACACAAGCCAGAGTCCTTCTGACCACAAAGAGTTCCTCTTCAACGTAAGTGCATCGTGCTTGCTGCCAACCTAAAGCTGGTGAACCCACCGAGCTTTGACTTCCTGTTCATTCTGTCTGGCAGGTGCATGGGGAGAACCGCTTTGGAGCTGGATTCCAGTTGCAAATTTGTGTCCCCATCAAATTACAAGATTTGCAGATTGTAAGAGTGACGAATCTGACAAAGACTCAGGTATTTAAATTAGATTCTTCACTATGATCTCATCTCTCTCCAGAGACTACAGATCGCAAAGGTAGAGACATTAGAGAGCTAGCCAGGCCCAGGGACGCAGCCTTGTAATCGCAGCTGGCTCTGAGGCAGTTCCTAAATTTAAGCCTGCAGCTACGGAATAAGTTCAAGACTAGCTTGAGCAATTTACTGAGATTTTGCTGAAAACTAAGAAGAGGGCTGGGGACACAGCTCAGTGAAATGCTAGCCTGCCCAAGGCCCTGGATTCAAAACTTAGTACTAAGAAAAAAACCAACAAGGGCTGGAAAAGAGCTTAGTATAGCACCTGCATTGTAAGCACGAAGACTAGAGTGTGATCCCAGCATCTGTTTAACATGCTGGGTGAGGAGGTATGTGCTTGTAATCTCACTGCTAGGGAAGTGAAGGATCCCAGAAACCTAGCTTAACTGGACAATGAATGGCGGTCTCAAAGGTTGACGGTATTCCAGAAGATGACACTTGAGATGTCCTCTGATCTCTACTTGTCCCTCAGCCCTTAACCTGTACTGGCACATAAACTAAGTGCATTTAAAACTTAACAAAACGAAACACAAAAACCAGCCAGGCAGTGGTGGCTCACATCTTTAATTCCAGCACTCAGGAGGCGGATCTCTGTGAGTTCAAGGCCAGCCTGGTCTACTATAGAGTGAGTTGCAGGACAGCCAGAGCCACACAGAGAAACCCCAGTCTTGAACAACAACAACAACAAAAACAAACAAACAAACAAACACCCCAAACCAAACCAAGATAAGCTTTAGGAGTAAGAAACAAGACTACTTAATCATGGGAAAATATTAGGAGTAACAGTCAGAAGGAAAATTAGCCACTAAGATTTTAAGGCAGAATCTGTTTCCCTTTCTTTGATGAAAATAAGCAAAAATTCGAACATCAGCACCATAGAGACATTTATTTTCCTGTTGAAATTCTGCTTGTTTCTGTGACTGGTGAGTGAATTTGATAAACATTCCCACACTTTACTCATGCAGATGTGCACCCTTCCCTCTTAGTCTTGACTCTCTAGTTAGTCTCTTTCTTGTTCTCTGCTCTTCCTCTTGACAGCAGAGGGCTGAGCTTTTCTGACTCTTTCGTTGCTTATCCTACATAAGGTATCAAAGCTCAAAAACAGCAGCATAAGATTTGTACACTCTGTACAGGAAACGGGCTTCATTTGTTAAAAGCAAGTTTAATCATGTTGACAAGACATTTTGGTTACCTTTTCAAAACAAGACAGACTCTCTTTTAAAAAGCTGACAAGCAGGGAGTAAGGATGGGTATTTACCTCCATCCTGCTCTAGTGGCAGAGACTAAACAGTACCAGAGGCTTTAAAAGTGTACTCAGTGAAGCCTTGACAGCGCCCTCGAGGTGAGCACTAAGGTACCCGGCTTTATTTGAACAGACTGTGTCGGCAGAGCAGGTCAGTGGCCGAGCTGAAGCTCAGCACAGTCCTGTAGAAATGCTGCAGTTTTCTCTTTACCTGCCTCATGGCTGCACTCTGACCTTTATTCTTAAAGCTCATCTGATTCAGAATCTTGTCTGTGAGGTAATGCAGCCACAGCACATTATTGTAAGGGTGATACTCACCCCAGCAGTTTTTGTTCTCCTTCCTCATGAGCCTGTAGATCTCAAACTGGTAGTCGCCTTCACCTGTAAAGAGGTCCTCTTCTGAGGAGATGTCACAGAAAACCACAATCCCATCCCGCTCCAGGCGGGACAGGGTGTAGTCGATGATGTTGACTTGTAGCCCATGGGTGGGAATGGTGCCTGTTTTTCCATTCAGGGTGTAGCGGACCTCTCTGAGGCTGGTTTTCTTTAAGAGCACATTCCCCCAGTGTAAGTCCCGGTGTTCAAAGTGCAGCGACGCTTCTGCCACTGCGAGGGATGCGGTGATCTGGTGTAGGATGCTCTTTGCAGTCGCCATGGAGGGCAGCTTTGTTTTCATTTGCTCTAAGTCAACCCCGCCAAACTCAAATTCCAGGACAATAAAGAGCTGGTCTTCCTGGAAAAAGTCGGGCCGGTCGTTAGCAGACTTACTGATTGCGTTGTAGTGATCCCAGGCTTTGAGCAGCAAGGGAGGGTAAGGCCCTTGGACGCAGTGCACTGAGTTCAGCTCAATAAAGCCTTCTGTGCGGTTGTAGACCTCGTCAGACAAGAGGCTCAGCTCTTTGGAGATGATGATCTCTGGCAGGATCTCCTCAAAGGTCTTTTGATGGGACCCATTGACTAAATCTGGTCCTTCAACAGCAATGATCTTTAGGGCTACAGGTGTCTGGTCAGTGATTATCTGAAACACTTCTCCAAACACCCCTTCCCCAATCTTCTCACAGCGTTCCAGTTTTTCTGTGGAAAGGCAGTCACTAAAGGGGATAGGCCCCTCCTGGTCACACTCCCCATAAACCTTTTCAGCATAAGATGGCTTTTTGTCTGTGACGTGGAGGGTCTTTAGGGGGCTTAGCAAATACACAGAAGAGGAGTGGCAAGAAGAAACAGTACTGTTTGCTTTGTTCTTGATAGGAGAGGGTGAATATTCAGACAGGAGGGACCTAGAGGGAGAACTGGCAATGCTGCACACCTCCGACACATTAGTTATAACTTTCTTCTTGTGGAAACCAAAGGAGGCTCTCGTTTTGCTCCAAGAACAGGCCTTATGGTTAGACTTCAAGTCCGGGGAGGGGCCGGAAACTCTCCTTTTCTTCTTAGATTGGTGGTAGGTCAAGGCAGAGAGTCCCACGGCTTCTTCTTGCTTGCTCTTCCGGAGTGGCCCAGTTCTCTTAGGCCTGCCGATTTGCCCTGGTACACGAAGGTCTTTGCAAGCACTGGCCTCCCCATAGTCCGTCTGGTCGGTTCCTCGAGACACAACCTTTTGGCCCGTGGCCCTTCTCTTTCCCACGCGCCCCTGCCCCGGACCCTTTAGTCTGTTTCCCAGCTGCTGTCTTCCGTGACACGATTCGTCCACAGACTCTTTATCTTCTGTGGTTTCTGAGTCCACGAGGCTAAAGAGAGATGACCTGAAGCCGACTCCAGCTGGGGGGGTCATCCTGGTCAACCCGCCATCGTCTTTTGCCGCTTCTTGGGGACAGGGCAGAGACGCTTCATTCAGGGAGGCTGCCGGGAAGTGAAAGCCGCTGGGGACTGCAGCCTCTGCATCCGGAGAGTCGGGGGCTCCTGGCGAGGCCGGAGGGCTGAACAAGGAGGCACTGGTGCCCAGCTCGCTGCTGTCCTCGGACTGGCTGCACAGGCTGAGGTCCGGGCCGAGGCAGCCCGGGTTGCAGCTGGCAAAGGATGGCGGCGGTCGCAGCCGGCGGCACGGGGTGCTGCACTTCTGGGGGTGCCGAGGCCGCAGGCTCCGCAGTCTCTGGGTGACCGTCAGAGTCCACTGGTCCTGGGAGACGCGGCCTCGAGGACGCCTGCGCCGCGGGCCCACAGGGCTGACAGTGAAGTCGGGGTCCTCAGGGTCGTCGGAAGCAGCAGGCTGCGGCGACAGGTCACTGCCGCTGCGGCTGCTGCTGCTGCTGCTGAAGGCGCGCCGCTTGTCCAGCGGCCGGAACCATTGCACCGCCAGCCGGCCTGGCTGCCGAGGCAACCGCCGGACTCCCCTCGCCGCATACGTTCGGAAAAGCCGGGTCCCAGACTGCGGGACGGACGCGGCCATGGCGGGCGCCCGCCAGTCATTTCAAACGGAAATACCGCGAGACTTCCGCGAGCGCGCCCGCCGGCCCGCTGGGTCCTAGCGCCCGCCCGCGGCTGCACAGCACGCCGGGCCTCCGGCAAGCCGCCAGGGGGCAGATGTCTAGCGCGGCTTAGAGTGCTCCAGTCGGCTCAGGAAAGGCTCTCGTTTTAGGCCCACACCGAGTGCACGCAGAGTCAAGAGCCCGCGTGTGGAAGCAGTCCTGTTCAGGTGAGCTAATCCCAGCACTCAGGAGGCAGAGGCAAGTGGATCGGTGTGAGTTCGAGGCCAGCCTGGTCTACAAAGTGAGTCCAGGACAGCCAAGGCTACACAGAGAAACCCTTCCTCCCTTCCCCCCCCAAATAACACCAAAACCCTAAGGAGGCACGTGAAAAGCCCCTTAAAAGGGACAG
This sequence comes from Acomys percivali, assembly GCA_907169655.1. Taxonomy (NCBI): domain Eukaryota; kingdom Metazoa; phylum Chordata; class Mammalia; order Rodentia; family Muridae; genus Acomys; species Acomys percivali. The sequence goes on along the minus strand of OU015746.1, from coordinate 46,443,287 downwards.
CAGAAGTCAGGTCACAGGTTCTGGAAAGTACTTTCTGAGACTCAGCCTCACTGGTCCCGTTTGCCAGGGTGACATTTTACTTGGGCAAAGGGAAATTGCTCGAACTGCTCACAGCGTCTACTCTGGGACCTTGGGTGCTCTGTCCCAGACACTCAGATTTTCATCCCTAATGCACTAGAACGGACGAGTAAGCCGACTCACTTTTGCTTTTGCAGGGTGTAGAAGAATGGCATTCAGTGATCTGTGCTATCACATCTAATAAAGAAAATGTAACCGTGGTTGCAGAGATCTCCATGGGCCACACCAAGCAGGTACTCGACACTGAAATGCTGCAGATTGGGTCGTCCGGCTGTAGGGCCTGTCCTCCAGAAAGGACACTAGCATCTGAAATGTGCCGTCCAAAATAGATCACGTGATTGACCTTCTGCTCCAACCTGCTCTTAGCAAGTGTGTTCCTCTTTTTTTTAGATTTATTTATTTATTTATTTATTTATTTATTATATATACATTGCTCTTCCTACATGTGTACCTGCACAAAAGAAGAAAGCACCCAGATCTCATTATAGATAGTTGTAAGCCACCGTGTGGTTGCTGGGAATTGAACTCAGGACCTTTGGAAGAACGGTCAGTGCTCTTAATTTCTGAGTCATCTCTCCAGCCCCACAAGTTTGTTACTTAGTAGGTGTCTTTTGTTTGTTTTGTTTTCATGTTTGTTTGTTTTGTTTTGTTTTGTTTTTTGAGACACCCTTGGTTGTCCTGGACTCACTTTGTAGACTAGGCTGGCTTCGAACTCACAGAGATCTGCCTGCCTTTGCCTTCTCAGGGCTGGGATTAAAGGCAGTGCAGCACCACACCCTGCTTTAGTAGGTATCTTAATCCTGTCCTGTACTAATTACTTGTGACTTCCTGTTGCTACATTCCCATGTGTATTCTAGCAGCAAATTTTGCTACCCTACTTCCAGAATATATATTAAATCACCTCTCTCTGTCTCTACTGACATGTAATTACTGACATGTAATTCAGTCACCATCTCTGGCCTGTTGCATAACTTTGGACATACATAACTCTCTTTGTCTTGGCTTTGCACATGATTTTAAAAAAAACCAAATAAGTCTTCATTTATCATTAGATTGTGCTATCTTCCCTTAAAAACAAAACTCAGAAACTCCAAACGAACAGCAGCAGGGTACTTGGGTTAAAATCTATACTTCTTTCACGGCAGAGGATTACATGACCTGGGGCTGGAGAGATGGCTCAGTGGTTAAGGGCACTGATTGCTCTTCCAAAAGACCCTGGTTCAAATTCCAGCACCCACATGGCAGCTCACAACTGTCCATAACTCTAAAGACCTGACACTCTCACACAGATACATATGCAGGCAAAACGCCAATGCACATAAAATAAAGATAAATAAAATAAAAATAAAAAAAAGAATTACATGACCTAGTCTCAACTTAATTCCTCACCCAGTGCTTGCAGTCCTTTCTTGCTCGTCTTTTCCTTATACCCAGCTATTCTGTCATCTTTGTTTTTTAGCTTGCTAATGTTATTATGGCCACTGTGCCTTTGTACTTGTAGTTAACTTGCATAACATTGCTCAAATTTTATTTTCCTGGAGAGGCCTTATTATAAAATGGGGGACAAATGATGCAGTTTAATACTGTGCAGTGATTCAGATGAGAGTAATGTGGTCTCAACTGAAATAGAAGAAGGAACTGCGTGGTGATGGTGCACACCTTTAATCCCAGTACTCGGGAGGCAGAGGCAGGTGGATCTCTGAGTTCGAGGCCAGCCTGGTCTATAGAGCGAGTTCCAGGACTGCCAAGGCTACACAGTGAGACCCTATCTCAAAAAAAAAAAAAAAAAAAAGACAAAAAACAAAACAAAACAAAAAACCTGAAAGAAAGAAATAGAAGTGGTAAAGGGACACATGCATGACAGAATATTTTAGAAGGAGAATTTTCCAGAACTGACTTTGGATGGCAGGTTGTGCCATGAGATCAGATGTAAGGGAAAAGGGCCTGGAAAATGGCCAGCACTTGCTGCTTGGATAGCTTGTGGCTGCTGGGACCATTTACGAAGGCTAAAGGTATACTGGGAAAAGGAATATATTCTAAGGGAACAATGGTTGGAACTCCAGAATCAATGAGCTCATATCTAAAATATGTTTTGAGTCTCCCTACCCCTACCTTTCCCTCTCTCTTACAGTCACTAAAAGATGTAACAGAGCTACAGATCCTTGGAGAAATATCTTTCAACAAGTCTCTCTATGAGGGGCTGAATACGGAGAACCACAGGACGCAGGTAACTCCTGGTGTTTTTCCGATTAGCGATCTGGGGGAAACTGTTGTCACTTCTTACCTTGGCTGCGCTACCATCTACCCCCTCCCTTGTGACCCGGAGCCTCTGCCCCAGAGAGAGCAATTGAGTCTTTATACTTGGAAGTCCTGGCCACATCACTTCCTGTTTGGACAAACCATGCCTAATGTAGAGCTCGCAGGCTGATCCTCTCTGAAAGCAGACGGATGTCAACAGGCATGACAGTGCAGAGCCAGGCATGGTGCTACACACCTTAAGTCCTGGCACTTGGGAGGCAGAGGCAGGTGGATCCCTGTGAGCCTGAGGTCAGCCTGGCCTGCAACAGTGAGTTCCTGGGTACACAGTATACTGTAACTTAGAACAGGGCACAACCTGATCTCAACACACCGCGCTTGTTACACGTATTTAGTTTGTATGTATATACATGTCTGTGAGCATGTGCATGCCAAGGTGCACGTGTGGTGGCACCCCCCTCAACCCCCCCCCCCCCCCCCCCCTGACAAGCACCTTATTCTTTTTTTTTCTTAAGACTCGTTTATTTATTAAGTATACAGTGTTTTGCCTGCATGCATACCAGAAGAGGGCACCAGATCTCACTATAGATGAATGTGAGCCACCATGTGGTTGCTGGGATTTGAACTCAGGACCTTTGGAAGAACAGGCAGTATTCTTAACTTCTAAGCCATCTCTCCAGCCCCAAGCACCTTACTCTTAATCACAATGCCTAGAGTCTTATACACACACACACACACACACACATACATATGTCTATTTTCATAAAGTAAGCCAGGGTGGTGGTACATGCCTTCAGTCCCAGCATTTGTGAGGCAGATCTTTAATTTGAGGCCAGCCTGGTATCTTTAAAAAAAAAAAAAAATTAAATAATTGAGATCCAGTTTTAGCAGAAATGTACCAACTGAAACTAATGGTTCCTTCCTGCTTCCCTTTCCCACACCTCAATGCCCTCTTTCCAAAGGTAGTTACTGTAACCATTTCTTGTATGCCTGTTACTAATCTAGGCTAGCTATAGCCCACAGCAGACTCTCTTTCAGTGCTCTGCATGAAGCGGTTCCTGTGATAGAGGATGTACAATGGATCTATGATTCTAAGTAGCTGTGCATCCCAAGTGCACTTGACTGACAAAGGGCAACTCCAGAGAGTGTCCCATATAGACACCGGCTGTTTGTCTGGAGAGGGAGGCATGCCCACACTCGGCAGCCTGCCTGGCTTGATCCTTTTCTGATGGTCACACCTTACCTCGTGACCAGCACAGAGTTGCCAGTTTGTTTGTTTGTTTGTTTGTTTGTTTTTCTCCTTTGAGACAGGGTTTCTCTGTGTAGCCTTGGCTGTCCTGGACTCCCTTGTAGACCAGGCTGGCCTCGAACTTACAAAGATCCACCTGCCTCTGCCTCCGAGTGTTGGGCTTAAAGGCATGTGCCACCACGCTGGGCGAGTTGTCAAATTTCAAATGATCTAAATGCTGAAAATCCATCAGACTTGAGCTCACAGTACAGAGTTGTTTCAGATTTTAGAACTTGGCAGACTAGCTGAGCTTCTGTAATCTGAAAGTCTAGAAGCTGACTTACTCCAAACTCCAAAATATCATGAGTGCTAACATAATAGTCAAAAAGTATTAGATTTGGGGTCCTGGAGAGGTGGCTCAGTGGTTAAGAGCACTGGCTGCTATGCCAGAGGGCCCAGCACCCACATGGTCTGATGTCCTCTTCTGATCTCTGTGAGCACCAGGCTCACAAATGGTGCACAGTTATAGATATAGGCAAACACCCATACACAATTAAAGAAGATTTTAAATATGATTTGGGTTTCAGAATATGGCTTTTGGAGTTTAGGATTAAGGACGTTCAGCTAGCGTTTCCCATGACAGAATACAAGGCAGGGGAACGAGGAGTTGTCAGGAAGAATTTTCTTCATGTACCTCCATTTTTAGGAAGAGACTTCCTGAAAGCTCCAAGGAGTTCCTTTACATGCTGTTAGTGGTGGCGATCTCAGTCACCAGCTAAGGAGGCAGCTCTGTCCTGACTGCCCTTAAGCCACGGTGGCTGACAGGATAGCTGTGGACTGCCCTCTTTCCATGTTTCTCACAAGCTTCTCCCTTACACTCTGCTGGAGCAGCTTTGGACCCCTTGGAGGAGAACCTGTGCATTTCAAAGGGGACAATGGAAGAAGGCTTTGAGAAACAGGGGCGCTGTGTTCCCACTCCAGTCTGGCCTATTGTGCCCTGGTGTCTTGGGGCGTCCTTCATTCCTCAGCCCAGGATCCAGAATCCTGTTTCGCATGCCCTTACCTTTCACTGCTTTGTTAAGATTACAGCCTGCCGCTGTCTCACCCTCCGGTCCTGTTGCTCAGTTCCTTTCCAACTCTCAAGGTCAGAACTTAGTCCTGTGAGGTCTGGCTTACCTGTAAGCTAAGTGTGGTCCAGAGGCCCGGCCCTGAATCAGTCACATTTATAACTTAGCCAGGAGAGGCCTCAAGGGTGAGTTGGGTAATTCCCTACTCAGTATGGAAATCTCTCCAAAGCATGCTTGACCTTGGTGCCTACGCACTGTCCTGAAGGGAACTCAGTGTCTTGTAACTGAGAGTCATGATGACCCTCTGGCTCTGTGTCCTGGCAACATGCTCTGGCCACCAACCAGGAGGGACAAGCCTGGGTCAGGGGACCATAGAGTTTTCAGCGTGACAGGGTGAGAGAAGACTCATGAGCTGATGAGAGCCTCAGGAAAAGACTGGGGATGGTTTCTAACAGAAGAGCCCTGCAGTGCCATGGCTGGACCCACTTTTGCACTTCCCAGTGTCCCAAAGACTGCACTCAGCCTGGTGAAGGAAGAACTGGGCAACCCTGCCAGATATTTCGTGTAGGAAAATGTATTGCCCAAGACTTTAAATGTTTCTGCAAGATTTACAAACGTCTGTCTGAGCTGTAATTCCCAGCACACGGGGAGGCAGAGGCAGGTGGATTCTTGTTAGTTTGAGGCCAGGCTGGTCTACAAAGTGAGTCCAGGACAGCCAAGGCTACAACCGTGTCTTCAAAAAACCAACCAAGCAACCAACAGAAAAGCCCAAACATCTGTCAGATTTGAGTTGAAATGGACTCAGACGTCATTTAAACAAGTCTTGATATAGTAAACAGTGGCCACAGGGAGATCAAGGACACAGGGGGCACCACTGCTGTAGAATCTGTGCTGTGTGAGCCTTCTCAGACCGGCAGACCACTTTTAAGAAAAGATGACCTAGAGAGACCCTGTCTCAAAAAACCAAAAAAAAAAAAAAAAAAAAAAAGAAAGAAAGAAAGAAAGAAAGAAAAGGTGACCTAGCTCATTTGGATCAGAGACCAGAATAGTTTCTTGTACAGCGCTGTGGTCATTAGATGATTCCAGGGGCCGTAAAGTGCTGAGCCAGAGGATGGCCAGCTTTTTGCTGTGTGTCCTCAGTCTTGATCAATATGCAGGTTGCTACCAGGCCCTTACCATTTGCTCCTTAAAATAACATGTTGGCTCTCTTCCTCCTTTGTAATTTACTGACTTATTGGACTATGTCTTCATCCAGATCACTGTTATCTTCCTGAAGGATGAGGAGCCCCACTCTTTGCCCCTCATCATCGGCAGCAGTATTGGAGGCCTCCTGGTGTTGGTTGCAGTCATAGCCCTTTTGTTCAAGGTCAGTTCTCCTTATCATGGTTGTAGGGAGGCGCTGTTGGGCTCTGCGACTGGCCTCAGTGCCTTTGAGGACACCTAACCCCAGATCTAGTGCACCTACCCTGGCCTGCAGCCTCTTTTCTTTTCTTTCTTGTTGAAACTATGCATCCTGTTTAGGCAAATGAACTTGACAGTTTTTCTCTGGAAAAAAAAAAAAAAGGAGGGGGAAGCCAAACTTAAGTATTTGAGCACAGAGAACGTTCCTAAGACATATCTGACTATCCTCTCTTTAAAGTGCTTTGTTTTCCGCTATCTCAGTGTCCAGACTCTTTTAGTGTTATTTGAGGCCTCTGTGTCCTGGCCTCTGTCCCTCACACCTGTAAGTTTTACTTTTTTTTTTCCCACCAGACCTGCTGAACTATTCTCTAAATAGGTTCTTGACTCTCTGTTGGGGCTCACTCGACTACTCTTGCCAGGGGTGCCAGTCTCTACCATCTCACCATTCACACACGCCCCTGGGAAAGCTTAGCCAGGCTCCTGGACGCTCTGCGCTGGCTTCTGTGCCAGGCGGGAGAGCTCCCTTCTGAAAGCCTTACAGACGCCAGGCATCGCACCTCAGTGTCACTCCCCCTATTCCTAGACCCCAAGCTTCTAGATCTAGGAGCCTGTCTTTGGCATGGGGCTGTCCTGGGCACTCTCCCAGCAAGAGGATTAGATCCAGCACGACAGAATCCACAGCACTCCCCGTTGGTTAAGTTAAAGGCGTTTGAGCATCTTTTGGTGTTCAGGGACCTTGGGCATGGGCACCAGGAATGCCACCCTGCAGAAGGGACTGTGAGGATGGAGAAAGGTCAGAGGAGCGGGGAGAGAGGAAAGACAAAGCCCAAGAAGCAGCGCCAGGAATCTGGGGCTGTTTAGGGACAGCCGGAAGCAGGTGGCTACCTCAGCCCAGTCATGAGGCTCCCGCATTCTTTGTTTCAGTGTGGCTTTTTCAAAAGAAAATACAAACAGCTGAACCTGGAGAGCATAAGGAGGGCGCAGCTGACAGCTGACAGTCTGCTTGAAGAAGACTAGCACCTGCTTCCTCACCACCGAGGGCGCACAAGCCAGTCCAGAAGCCTGGACGCCCTTGTGTCAGCCCCTCACGCTCCTAAGGGTGATCTAGGAACACCAAACAAACTGTAGAGGGTTGTTCACAGACTCTCACTGTCCACGCAGTGACTGTGAATTGTGCAAAAGGGAAACTTGGAACATTTGCTGTTAAATAAATTTACCTTTACAGTAATGTCTTTAGTGTGTATATATTTTCCACAGTTTGCCATGCATTTTGATAAGTGATTGGGCAAATTTTTATTCCTATTAAAGTATTAATTTTATTCTCTCTTTTTAAAATTGTGTTTGAGACCTAGCCCGTGTTTGTACATAGCCCTGGCCATCTTGGAATTCACTTTGTAGACCAGTCTGGCCTTGAACTCACAAAGATCTGCCTGCCTCCGCCAACTCAGTGCTGGGAACACTGCTGCGCCCAGTTTAATCTTTTATAGTCTTTTAAACAAAGATTTATTTTTTTCAAAGATTTATTTTTATGTAAGTATATGTGTATATGCATTTTTCTCTCTGTCTCTGTCTCTGTCTGTCTGTCTGTCTGTCTGTCTGTGTGTGTATGTGTGTGTGTGTGTGTGTGTGTGTGTGTAGATTGGTCTTGAGCTCAAAGATTCCCCTGTTTCTGCTTCTTGGGTGCTGAGATTAAAGGCTTGCACCACCCAGCTGGGTCCTTATCATCTGTCCAACTTACTGCACTCTTTAAATTATTATTATTATTATTATTATTATTATTATTATTATTATTATTATTATTATTATTGTTTAGTTTATGTGGTAGACTGCAAGAGAGCAACAACTTGGAAATACACTTTTTTTCTTTTTTTAAGATTTACTTATTATTATGTATACAGTGCTCTGGCTGCACGTACAACTGCAGGCCAGAAAAGGGCATCAGATCACATTACATATGGTTGTGAGCCATTGTGTGGTTGCTGGGAATTGAACTCAGGATCTCTGGAGGAATAGTCAGTGCCCTTAACCTCTGAGACATCTCTCCAGCCCAGAAATAAATTGTTTTTTCTTGGTTTTTCGAGACAGGGTCTCTCTGTGTAGCCTTGGCTGTCCTTGACTTGCTTTGTAGACCAGGCTGGCCTCAAACTCACAGCAATCCGCCTGCCTCTGCCTCCTGAATGCTGGGATTAAAGGCATGCATCACCACGCCTGCTCGAAATACACTATTTCAAGGTAGATTTTTTTTTCAGTTGATTTCTTGGTTTCCAGGGTCCAGTAGCCCAACACAAGCCGAAGACAGAGTGGCCACTATGTGCTTTTTCTGCCCAGGGCCTGGGGTGGGGCTGGACAAGATATGCCTGTATAGAGCCCTGGTAGATCCTGGCCTCTTGGGAGCCTCTCTCCTGTCTTTCAGTTATGACATCTGATATTAAGGCTGGAGGGCCAGCAGCACTGGCCCACACTGGTGGGACAAACTACTGACATTTTGTTTTTCTAACTGGCAAGAATTGTGGGCCAAGGGCTTGGAGAAGTTTGCCTCCTAGATGAAGAATTCGCTTAGAGGGCTGGCCAACTACTTATGATGACAAAACCACTAGGTCAAGGGTTCTGGCTTCTGTGTGTCATGGGCCTCTTGGCAATCGAGTGACTCCTTCTCAGTCTTTTTTCTTTTTTTCTTTTTTCTCAGTCTTTTTTCAAGCATTGTGCTATGGCAGTGTTCGAAGAAAAAAGTTGATTTTCACTGTGAACACATGGTCTACCACCTATTTTCCACCATTAACATTTTACTGTGTTTGTTTTGTTACGTGTTTTCCCATCTGTGTATTTTAATTTTCTTGAAAAATTTTTTTTGGTCACATATGTGTCCAATAGGCAGCTTGGTCTTCATGTGGGTTCCCTATTAAGGGGAGTGGGGTCTATCACTGCCATGGACTCTGTTGCCTGTTCTTCGATCACTTCCTCCTGGTGGGGCTGCCTTGCCAGGCCACCATGGAAGAGGATGTGCTCAGTCCTGATGGGACTTGATGTGCTGGGGTGGGCTGGTGTGCTGGTGGGCTGGGGCTCCCCTTTTTGAGGGGTAGAGGAGGGGGGACTAGGGGAAGAGGGAGGGTGGGACCAGGAGGAGAAGAGGGAGGGGACTATGATTGGGATATAAAGTGAATAAATAAATTAATGAGTTAATAAAAATTTTTGCCTAGTATCATGCCTTGTTTTTTTTTTTTTCCCAACATCCAAAGCTCTTTAATAGCAGATGCAGGGTTAATTCTTGTAGCCCCGGCTGGCCCTCCGGCCTCTGGCACGCTCGAATTTCCGGCCCTTGGAGCGGACATAGGGTTTGGTGTGGCTATGCGGGGTTCCTGGGGCCTTGCCAAAATGCCGGTACACTTCTCGGCCCTTCCGAGGACCAGACAGGAGCACGGTGCCTCGGCCTTTGGGAGACTCCAGGGCCAGCTGGTCGAAGGTGAGGATTTTACCCCCAGCCTTGAGGATGCGACTTCGGGCCGGCTGCTCACCCGCAGCGCACACACCTTCAGCTTGGGCACTTCCAGGATCGTCACGTCATCCGTGAACGTCCCCACAACCACAGCGGTTTTGTTTTCTCGGCCAGGAAGCTTCATCTTTCGGATCATGCGTGACAGGGACAGAGGTGGCCGGTTGGTGCGACTCATGAATAACCTCTTCAGCACAACCTGATTGAAGGTGGAGTTGGTTCGTCTGGCCAGAAACCTGTACAGCTTGACTAGCAGCCGCAGGTAGATGTCCTGGCTCTTGGGCTCCTTGCGCCGAACCTTTCGGTCCTTGTTATGACGAATGTCAACACCCATGATGGCGCCTCCAGCTCGGCCAGGTCCAGAAAGCCATGCCTTGTTTTTTTGTCTTGTGTTTTTTGTTTTTTTTCCTTTGGCCAGGTCTTGTGTAGCTCAGACTGGACTCCGTTCGGTATCTAGTTGTGGTAAACAGGATTCCTGTGAGACTGCAGATAACCTTGCTCAGCCTTGTGGGTGAGCACAGGAAGGAACGTCTTTAGAGACAGACTATGGACGGTAGAGTGCCTGTTTCCCAGAGAGACCAGAGCCAACATGAGATCCCCTAGAACTGGAGTTACAGCTAGTTGTAAGCCATCTTGTGGGTGCTGGGAATTGAACCTGGGTCCTCTGGAAGAACAGCTAGTACTCTTGGGTGCTACACCATTTCTCCAGCCTTCTATATGTACTTGAAGTACACAAACATTTGTGAATAAAAATATGTATTAAAATATAATAATCAAAATACTTTAAAAATTATATGCATAAAGATGTGTTAAGCATTAAAACAGCAGGTCCCGTGACTACCTTACTTTCAAAATAGTGATGAGCTTAAACTGCACTTAAACATGTCTGTAATGGGTATAATGTGGGGGAGAAGTTGTTATGATTTCTGTTGGTGACTGGATTATAGGTACTACTGCCTACATCCATAGTTGAAGTGTGAAATTTCAGTCAGACCACAGTGGAAAGAGAAGACATCTCTTTCCAGGCTCATTGATCCCCCGCCCTGCATGCTCTGGTCTCATTTAGGAGAGTGTGCTTTGTGCATCTTTTATTTGTTGGTTTTCTGCGATGGGTACGTGGCTTAGAATGTGAAACCCTCCTGCCTCAGATTCCTGAGCGCTGGCTTACAGGACTGTGGCTCCAGGCCTGAGGTTTGTAGCTTCTGTGGTCTCAGGCCTTCCGGGATGCTCAGGACTCTGAGGAGAGCTAATCACCTTGTAGGAACCTCCACCCAAGGCTGTCTTCCAATCTCCTTACTCCTTTGGGGCTGGAAACTAAAGCTCGCTATGTGGAAGCTGCATCTTGAACTCCTCTCCAAGATCCATGTCATGTGAGATTCATGTCTTGTTTCCCCGGTTCCTTCCACTCTGTGAGGAATGTTTTTCTGAGACTGAATCGCTTGGGCTCTCCCTAATGCTGAAGGTGGGGGACGCCACATATCTTGGAATTTGTGGAGGTGAGAATGGGACACTTCCAAGCCACTGACAGAAGCAGGGGTGTTCCTGGCTGCGCCCCTGCCGCCACCCACCTGCAGCTGGTGTGTTCCTGCTGGATCCCTGGAAATAAAGGAGATTTTCTTTCTTCCTTTTTTTTTTTTTTTTATGTGTAAGAGTGTTTTGCTTGCATGTATGTATGTATGCCATGTGTGTACTTGGTGCTTGCAGAGCCCAGAACAGAGCGTGGTATATTTTGGAACTAGAGTTATGGATGGCTGTGAGCCACCATTTGGTATGCTGGGAACCAAAGCCGGATCCTCTGTAGGAACAAGCCGTCTTAAGGACTGGGCCGTCTCTCCAGCCCCCAGCAGTTAGTCTTGCCTCCCATGACATCATATTTGTGGGAGTCTGTGTCAGAAGCTGTGAACTGACTGTGGAGTTCGGGTGGGGCAGAGTGCAGAGTGTTCTTCTCACACCGCAGTCTCCTGGGAGGAAGTACATTCACTATGATAAGTGAACACACTTGTTAGTGTGCAGTGATTCAGATGGCCTGCCCTTAGGGTCCTAGTAACTTCTTACGTCATCACCTGCCACCAACAGGTGCATGTGTGGCCCGATAGAAAAAGGATCACCCGCCACCCCCAGCTGTTGCATGGCATAACTCCTCAGGGGGTATATCTTGTCATGACCCACAATGGCTCCCCATTGCTGCATCATTTATAGATCATAACAGTGAAAGAAATGCTCCGGCACGTCCATGTTATCTCTGTGGGAAAGCCACAGGCCTAGGAGGTTCTTGGCTCTTTCACATGACAACACATACTATTTCTATAACATCAGGTGTATTCCCCAGCCGTGTCCGTATTTGTTTAACTGTAAGCATCACCTTATGTATTGCTTAGGTTAGTAATAAAAATTAGAAGTGTCCTGTTTGCCGGGCGGTGGTGGCGCACGCCTTTAATCCCAGCACTCGGGAGGCAGAGGCAGGCGGATCGCTGTGAGTTCGAGGCCAGCCTGGTCTACAAAGCGAGTCCAGGACAGCCAAGGCTACACAGAGAGACCCTGTCTTGAAAAACCAAAAAAAAAGAAAAAAAAAAAAAAAAAAAGAAGTGTCCTGTTTGCCCAAGTGCCTCAAGCCTCCTGATTTCCCCAATCAGACCTTCTGCATGTCGGGCCATGGAAACTTAGCCTTGTTGGCCAGGGTGGGTCAAAAATGCTTTCTTCTCTATGACAGTAGGATGTGTAGTAGGGAAAGAGACTGGTGGCGGGTGTGTGTGTACCGAAGTCAGCCCCAGGCCCCAGTGCGTGTCCGTGGAGTGGGGAGGCCTCTCATGGTGTTCACTGTGGTTTCTTTTCTTCCTTTTCTTTCTTTCTTTCTTTTTTTTTTTTTAAGATTCATTTATTTAGTATACAGTGTTCTGCCTGCATGTAACACCTGCAGGCCAGAAGAGAGCAGCAGATTTCATTGTAGATGGTTGTGAGCCACCATGTGGTTGCTGGGAATTGAACTCAGGACCTTTGGAAGAGCAGTCAGCGCTCTCAACCTCTGAGCCATCTCTCCAGACCTCTTTTCTTCCTTTTTTAAAAAAATCCTTTTATTCTTTTCTTTTTTTAATCTTATGTACACTGGTGTTTTTGCCTGCATGCACATCTATGTGAAGGTGACAGATCCCCTGGGGTGGTTATAGACAGTTGTGAGCTGCCATGTGGGAACTGAGAATTGAACCCTTGGAAGAGCAGCCAGCACTCTTAACTGCTGAGCCATCTCAACAGCCCTGTTACTATGGTTTCTACTGTCCCAGAACTTACAGCTGAGCAAGATGGTACTAGGAAGCCGGTCCAAATGGCAAGGAAAATAGACTTAAAAGGTACCAGGTCTTAGGAGAAAAGGAGGTGTTTTGGGGGTTGGTCTGGTGCTCTGTGTATTCAGATGCTAAATTCTGGAGCCCAAGACCAGGTTGCATTCCGGACCCATTCTCAGGTACACTGAACATTGTCATGTAAACGTTGCTCCCTTGTTATCGCTGATTGGCTAATAAAGGCTGGAGCCTGTAGCTGGGCAGACTAGAGGTGAGCAAGGAGCTTTGGTTCCCAGACTGGTTGGTCTCAGATAGGGCTGTGAGGCTGGGAGAAGTGGGAGAGAGAAGGAAGAAGATGGAGAAAGAAGACATGGCCTGATGGCGCAGATCCAGTGCAGGCAGGACGACTTATTGGCAAGTAACTTGGGGAATGCAGCCAGGAAGTGCCAGAGTAGCTTAGAAAATCAGCTTAAATAGTAACTGCCCAGTTGTGCTAAAGCTGCTTATGTTGGCTCTGGTTTTTTTTTTTTTTTTAACAATTAAACTTTATTATACAACCCAACTAATTTACACAAGAGGGGAAAAAGATTAAACGGTAAAAAGAGTGAGCCTTTCGGTATCTGTTTCATGGGATGGGTCCCTAGGTGTCCTTGGCCTGTATGCTGGTCCAGCCTGTTCCCTGATCCTCCTTCCGATCCACGTGTGCTCAAGCCCAGTCTGACCCTGTTGTCCCTTTTTCTTTCTTCCTTTCTTTCTTTCTTTCTTTCTTTCTTTCTTTCTTTCTTTTTTTTTTAATTTAAAGATTTATTTATTATGTACACAGTGTTCTGCCTGAATATACACCCACAGGCCAGAAGAGGACATCAGATCTCATTATAGACGGCTGTGAGCCACCATGTGGTTGCTGGGAATTGAACCCAGGACCTTTGGAAGAGCAGAGAGTGCTCTTAACCTCTGAGTCATCACTCCAGTCTCCCTTTTTCCTTTTTGCCTGTTTGTCTCACACGTGGAGGGCGGTCTCTTTCTTTCATTGAGGGTTGATTAGAAAAACAATAGTCCAGGTGGAGTCCCCAGGTCCGCTTCCTGAATTCCAGGCCCAGGATGGCTCCACTCAGTCTATCTCAGGGAGTATCCATGGTGTGTCCAAGGGTAAAGCCAGCCAAGACTGCTTTCACCTGTGACAAAGCTTACAGTCCTTCCCACATGCTTAAATAAATTGATAGTGAAAGACCCTCCTCACGGAGTGCCCTTCGTCAGGGAGACCCTTCCCAAGAACCAGCGAGTCCAAAGTCCGGTTGCAAACGCAAGAGGCTTTATTGGTTACACACGGGTACCCGGGCGACACAGTCTTTCGGAGGACTGGCGCGCCGAGTGAGGGGAAGCAGTCCCCTTATATAGGGTGGAAAGCAGGAAGCAGGGTTACAGAGGCGAGAGGCATAGTTACAGGGTTTTGATTAACTAACTTAGGCTCTGGTTAGGGTTTTGGAATCAGGCTTGTGGAATCAGGAAATGGTGGGTCATTTTTAGATCATATATCCTGTTTTGTACAGGCCTTGTGAAATGGTGGGTGACCACTTAATAACAGTTTCCCTGGACTGTTTGTGCAGGCTTTGTGAAATGGTGGGTGACCATTAACCTTGTGACATGGGTGATGTTTTTCCAGTTTGACTGGGCCCTTTAGGTGACCTCCCTAAATCATTGTACAAGCCTTGCAAAAAATAGCACCACACAGGCCTTAAACTATTTGACTAAACAACATTTAGAAATGGGGTCTTTCAATAGGCCTCTCCATGTCTCGATTATTCGGGGGCTAGCCAGGTTATATTCAGAGCCCTATAGAGTATAGTAACTATTCAACAATAGAGAGCAGTCAGGAGGCCTGGAGAGTCTGTGTTCTAACTCTCCATCACTGCACAGTATGTCTGCGCTCATCCACCACGTGCAGGTTTGTGAAACAGAGAGGGGCTCTGGATGCCAAGCCCTTCCGTGACTTCCAGAGACTGTGCTCGCTGTAAAGAGGTGTGGTGGCCACTCGGTGGGAGGAGTGGGGGAAGGGAGAAGAGAAGGTAAGGAGGGAACGTTGAAGACTAGCCTCACCTCCAGGAGTTACATTTAGACCGACTCTGTAGGACTTCTATCTGTAGGTGCATTAGGAATTGTTGTAGGTGTCATGACCCTACCCCCTGTCCCCAGCCACACGTGCATACAAAACGTGGGAAAGTCCTTTCTCACTGAGAACCTCTACACAACCAGGGAGAAAGAGTGTCTGTGGGGCCCTGGCCCCAGCGATGGCCTCCCTCCATAGTGACAAGGCAGACAACAGATGCTGTACATGAAAGAGCCTCCCCAAGAATGTGAGCCGAGGGCCCCAGTGAACGGTTCAGATCGTGCTTCAGCAAGTGTCAAGTGGGCTTTGCAATCGCCCTTCTCGCTGGCTCACCAGACCCTTGGGCAGTGGCGCCGGTGCACCCGGGTCTAGTTCTGACACAGAGGCTTACAACAGTACGGTCATGGGCACATCTAACCGCGGGGGTAGGGGGCGCAATCAGGGGGGCAGTGATGCTTCCAACCGTGCGAGCGAGGTTGTGAGGACTCATGTAGGTAGGTATAGAAGGATCTGCTGGGCTCTGCTGGGATTGAATGCTCTGAAATTCTCATTCTGACCGTAGTGACAAAGATCATTTCACCAGGGCATTGTGGGGCTCTAAGACTCGTGACATGGGGCTAGGGGAAAAAAAAATCAAAGAAAATTGTTTCTCAAAAACACATGAGAGCTGGGGCTGGAGCTTTTCAGACAGCGAGAGCTTAATATTTGTGAGGCCTCGAAGTTGAGCCTCAGCATTAGGAGGAGGAGAAAGGGAAGAAGAGAGTAGCAGCAGGCGATAATTTTGGAAATGTCCTCAGACTTTTAATAATATCAGTGTGATGGCTAGAGTACTCCTTTCCCCTTGGGCACAAAGGGTGCTAAATCTGAGCTTGTGGGCATGGTGTATTGGCCTCAGGATGTAGAGATGGAGTCCAGATACACTGGGGTGCAACTTAGATACACTGGGGTGTATTTTCCCCCACATTATTTTAACTAAACCAGAGGAAGAAATATCCACATTGTAATATTGGATTCAGGCATAACTTGAAACATTAGCTTCAGGAGAGCATACCTACCTTGACTTCTTAAACACACTCTAGTATTTTATTCTTTTTAAGTTAAATTTTATTACTGATTGTATGTGTATGTGCACGCCTGCGTTGTGGCACATGTATGGAGATCAGAACACTCTTAGCAGGAACTGGTTCTCTCATTCTACCATGTGGGGCCCAGGGATTGAACTCACATCCTCAGGCTTGGTAGTCAGCATATTTTTTTTTTTTTTTAGACACAGTAAGTCGATGTCATGACCAGCCAGTAAGCATAAAAAAGAGGCAACTGAGCCCAGCCTGGTGGTGAATGCCTTTAATCCCAGCACTTGGGAAGCAGAGGCAGGTGGATCTCTGTGAGTTTGAGGCCAGCATGGCCTACAGAGTGAGATCCAGGGCAGCCAAGGCTACACAGAGAAACCCTTCAATGTCAATAAAGCTTCTGGATAGTTCTGTCAGAACTTGTAGCCTCCTTTCAGCTATGCGCATGTGCAGGAGGGCACATCAGAGCAAGGTGTCTCTCTCTAAAGCCAGAGCGGCCATTGTGACTGGACAGAGGGGTGGTGACATTCTGGCCTCTCCAACAGCGCATAGTAGGGTCAGAGACTTGGCCCTGCTGGTGCTAGCCTTGGCCACCTGCCTTCAACAAACCTAGTAGGCAAGTTGCAGTGAAAAGCAGAGGCCGATGTGCTCAAGGAGGATCAGCGGAGCGATCCAGTAACTACAGCCTTCCCCCACGGCTCTGTAAGAGGCTTAAACATGGCAGGAGGCATGTGTGGTCCTGCCCTCCACTAGTCTTGGCTGTCTCTCCTGCAAGGCTGGCTGAGAAGCTGTCAGAACTGTGTGAAGAAATCTCTTTCTGGAAAACACCTCTAGCAAGCACCAGACTCCAGCGGCTCCTTTCTCCCAGTGTGGGATCCCTGGGACAATGCCTAGGGAACCAGTTTCAGTCATCTGATAGTCTAAGGGAAGGCATGAGCATCTCTTTAGAATATCTTCCTGTGGGCTGGAGAGATGGCTCAGAGGTTAAGAGCACTGTCTGTTCTTCCAAAGGTCCTGAGTTCAATTCCCAGCAACCACACGGTGGCTCACAGCCATCTACAATGAGATCTGGTGCCCTCTTCTGGCATGCAGGCACACATGCGAGCAGAATATGTATAAATAATAAATAAATAAATATTTAGAATATCTTCCTGTCAGCACATTCACAGTAGGTGCTCTGCAAAGGTTCGAGCAACAACAGAAGCAGCAGGTGGAAGCATGTGTGGGTGCATGCCTGAAATCGTGGTGCTGAGAAAGCTGAGGCAGGAGGATCACAAGTTTGAAGCTGGCTTGGACTACATAGCGGGACACTGTCGTCAAATGCTTCTACTATTGTATGCAATCTAGTGGGCTCTGCTCTCCATCTTGGGGCCTGAGTGCACACCAGGGTGTCACCCTTTCTCTCAATAAATAGGCTCTAGCCAACTCTGGAACCTCAATTGGGGAGTGGAGATGCTCACCACAGACATCTTCCTCTGGATCTTTCTCTCCTCTCTCCCTATCTCTGTCTCTCTCTGTCTTTCTCTCTCCCTCTCTCTGTATGCCTGTGTATGTACATATGTATTTGCATGTGTATCCAGGTGTGTGTGTGTGTGTGTGTGTGTGTGTGCATGGGACATGGCAGTCAGAGGTGGGCACCAGGCATCTTCCTTTATTGCTCTCTACCTATTTTTTGAGACAGTGCCTCTCAAGGAATCTTGAGCAATTTCAGGTAGACTGGCTGCCCAGTGAGCCCCCAGAATGTGTTCCTGCCCACCCCCTGCACTGGGGTTTCAGTGAGAAGTCACAGACTGTCCAGAAGGTCCTAAGCTAACACAGGAAGAAGGAAAGCCATCTCCTCAAAAAACATTTGCTTGGTCGTCAGTCTTTTTAACACAAGAGGGCAGGCACAGCGGGGGCCATCAGTTGACCCAGAAGTTGAGCTGGGGAAAGCTGTATACTTTGCTGGCTCCTTGGCGACTGGAAGAGAAGCACCGATTTTTTTTTCTCTCCAAGAGTGATTTTTAGGCCGTCACTGCCTCGGATGAAGCTTTCCTCTTAGAAGGTCAGGACGAGATTGTCGGACATGAAACCCCTGTGTTCCTAGGACACCATCTTGATGTTTCAGGCAGCCGTGCCGTGGGCTATGGGATCCTTTCCAGATGAGGATTCCTCAGGGTTAGATGTAGCAGATAATTCCTGTCAGCTCTCCAGCGCGAACATCTACCTTCCCACTTCACCATCCTGTGCTGGAGCAGAGCCACTGTGGACAGCTGCAGTTATTGCTCCTGGCAAGGCAGTAATGGGATGCCAGCTGGTGGTCATCTTCAAGGCGTGACATCACTCCACGGTGGCTGCTTCCCCTTCAGCAGTAGCTGAATAGAAGAGCCATGCTAGGGGAGGACTGAGGTGGAGGCTGGCAGAAGATAGGATGCCTTCAGCTTCCAAGGTTATGACTGGGACGGAGTGGCAGGTCCAAATATGTTTAAAAGAAACCAGGCCAGTTTAGTCATTTGATGAACACACAGAACTAGCATATGGCGGGCATGTTGCTGGACCTGGGATATAGGATTATCCAAAGAAGGCGCTCAACCTCTTGGAGCTTCCAGTCTTGCCAGGGCACACAGCAAGCACATTAGTGAGATCGTCTGCACATAGCCTGGCACAGTGGTACACGCCTTTAATCCCAGCACTTGGGAGGCAGGGGCAGGCAGTTCTCTGTTGAGTTTTAGGCCACCATGGTCAGTGAGTTCCAGGACAGCCAGGGCAATGCTTGTCTCAATAAAACAAAACAAAAGAACAACAAAAACCCAACCAACCAAACAAACAGACAAAAGAACAAATAAAAACAAAACAAAAAAAAGTGCTCTGGAGAACTGAGTTGGCTCCATGCGACAGAAGTGATGAGAGTGGGGGTGGGGATTACTTTGGCTGTATGAAAAAAGCCTTTTTGAGCAATTGGTTGGGTTGAGCTTGAAAAGTTATAACAATGCATGGTTTCCAAATGACACTTTAAGAACAAAAATGCAGAACTCTACGCCCCTTCTTAGAATGAATGGAAAATTCAAGGGTAAAGCCCAAGAATTTATTATTATTATTATTATTATTATTATTATCATCATTATTATTATTATTCATTCCATTGGGTTGCAAAAATGGCGACTTTTTCCCCTTTGGAGAAGATCACCCCCGGCAGACTTCAGTGTCTCGCCCAACTTCTAGTCCGTAGTTTCAGAGAGTGAGCTTCCTATTGGGCAAGAGGTCGAGGACCAGGGCCAGGAGTGGGTGCCAGGGCTAGGAACGGGTGGGCGGGGGCGGGGGCGGGGGAGGGGGTGAAATGTGCTCAGACACAGGTGCAGAAAATCAGTGTGCACAGATCCTTACCTCTCAGCTCCTGCACATAGACCACCACCACACCCAACCCCTCAATACATTCACAGCCCCTCACCACACATAGCCCCTCACTATACATGTATACAACCCTGTAATTTCTCACCACACAACCTGAAGGCACCCTGCATAAAGACATACCACAGGAAGCCTCTCATCCTGCAGCCCTCAGCACAGACAGCCTAACCCGGTCCATAACAAGTTCTAAAGCTCAGCTCCAAACATCAACCCCCCCTCTTTTGGTTCTGCCTCAGAGGACGGCGTCGGGCTCATCTTTTTCTTTGGGAACAATTTTGTCTCTAGGCATATTTTAGGTTCTCAAACCTCAGTGCTCCGACTCCCTACCCAATCGTACCTGTCTGGTACCGCTGATCCCTGACCCCAGAAATTTGTAGGGTTTAAACCCGCAGCCTCAGAAGCGATGGAAACGCCCCCTTGATTACAGCCAACACTGGTGGCCAGGGACATACAAGCCTGACAGCGTGAGAAGAGAGGCCAGGGCAATCAAGAAACCAGTCATTACTAGTAGCTGTCTCTACCCCTCCTCCTATACTTCCTTCGCTGTTGTTCCCTCCTGGATCCTGCCTCTGTTTCCCCATCGGGTTCCCTTCGAGCTAGTCCCGTGGGAGGAGGTAGGGGCGGGCGAGACGCCTTGGGAAGCACCTTCCTTCCTCGCCTCCGCCCGCCCGGTGCGAGTGTCCAAACAGGCTGGAGGCACAGCCGGGTGGTGTCACCCTGTCTCAGCGGAGGCGGCCACATCCCAAGGCTGGGTGCTCGTCTCAGTCCCGCTCCCCGCGGCTGCGGGATTGTCCTGGGGGCCTGAAGCTCTAGGTACCTTCTCAACGGCTTATGCCCTGTGGAGCCGCGCTCCCCGGGACTGCGGCAGCGCACGCAGAGTGGCGAAGGGAGGCGGCGCGGACCGGAGTGAGCCGGAGGCATGGGCCAGGCGGCCTGGAAGGGGTTCGTCCTGTCTCTGTTCGACTACAAGACCGCAAAATTCGTGGTGGCCAAGAGCAAGAAGGTGGGGCTGCTCTACCGGGTGCTGCAGCTCACCATCCTGTTATACTTGCTCATGTGAGTTCTCAGGCACTTTTCCGAAGCTAGGGGGATATAGGGTGGGGAAGGTGTAGACAAAGGCCCTCAAGGGCCCTCGGATGAAAGGTTGGGGAGGTGAAAACGGGAAACGTGGGCGGGGGGGGGGGTGGTGGCAACTGGATACCTTGATTTGATGCTGTCTGTGAGGAGCCTCTTCTTGGGTCTGGAGCTTCCACTGTCACGGCCATGGCCAGGCAGGAGGCAGGGATGTCAGGACACTGGGTTCCAGCTTCCCCCAAAGGCCTCCCTGGGCTCTGGCCTGACAGCTGGGCCAGGCACCCAGCAGGTTATTTATAAGCATTGAGCATTGCTGCCTTACTCTTGCCTGGGCCAGCTCATCAGATTGGCATGTTCTGGAACTCAGGGTTAGCTCACCGGAAACATAGGGAGCCTCTCCAGTGTCCAGCTGCTCTACTGTCCCTCTTGTTGCCATCTCATGCAGCAGGAGGAAGGAGGATGTGCCCCCCCCCCCCCCCAGCCCACGGGCAGCTTGTTGGAGTTAACAACTAGACCTTGCTCCTGAGGAAGAGAGGGTGGAAAGACGCAACCACTGTGGACAGCTCTGGTTCACTTTCCTTTCCTCAATAAATGTTGTGCAATTATTGCTCCTGGGAGGGTGGTCCTGACCCAGCCTTGCTGCCTTCTAATGGCTGCTCCCCCCCCCCCCACCAGGGTTTCTCTGTGTAGCCCTGGATATCTTGGAATTCACTATGTAGACCAGGCTGGCCTTAACTTAGAGATTTATCTGCTTTTGCCTACCCGAGTGCTGAGATTAAAGGCACCCACCACCACCTCCTGGCATGTTTTAATTGTTTTACATTATTTTTAATCATGCATATGAGGCTGTATAAGTTTATGTGTACTGAGTGCAGGTGTTTGTGGATGTCAGAGCATAGCAGACTCCTGGAAGTTGAGTTAATTACAAGTGGTTATGAGCAACTTGATATGGTCGCTGGGAACTGAATTCAGGTCCTCTGCAAGAGGGGTAAGTGCTCTTAACCACTGAACAATCTCTTGGGCCCTTTGATTTTTGATTATTTATGTGTACAGGTCAGCATGTGCCATGGCACTCATGTGGGAGTCTGTTCTTTCCTTCCATCATGCGTGTGGGCTCAAACGCAGAACACCAACCTTAGAGGCAAGTGCTTTTTATCTACTGAGCCATCCTGCTGGCCCTGGTTATGTTTTTAGTATAAACGAATACAAGAGTTCATGGGCTCGAGTGATGGCTCAGAGGTTAAGGGCACTGACAGCTCTTCCAGAGGTCCTGAGTTCAATTCCCAGCAACCACATGGTGGCTTGCCACCATCTACAATGTGATCTTCTGGCGTGTAGGTGTACATGCATACAGAGAACTGTATACATAATAATAAATAAATATTTTTTTAAAAGTTCATTTATTTTTATTTGTTTTCTGTTTTTGGTGCAAACCCCAAGGCCTTATACTTGTAAGACAACCCCTCCACATTTGGAATTCTTTTTTTTTTTGGTATTTTGGGATGGGAGCTCACTACGTAGCCCTGGCTGTCCTGTATCTCACTCTATCTATAGCTCATTCTGGCCTCAAGCTCAGCGATCTGCCTGCCTCTGCCTCCCAACTAAAGGTGTGTGTCACCACACCCAGCAATGTCTTTCTTTTATAGATTTACTAATTTTATTACTTTATGTGTATGAAAAAAACTTTTTTTTTTTGCTTGCATGTGTGTTTGTGCAGCATAAGTGTGCCTGGTCCCCATCCCTGAGGCGGTGAGAACTGGGACTAGAGTCACAGATGGCGGTGAACTACCATGTGGGTGCCTGGGATGGAAACGGGTCCTCTGAAGTTAAGTGCGCTTAACTACTAAGGCAAACTCTTCAGGCCCAGACTTTCTTTAAAAGACCTCACCCTGTAGCCCAGGCTGGCCTTCAGCCATTCATCTTCCTGCTTTAGCGTCTTGCGAGTGCAGGACACATGGCCTGTGGGACAGGTGAACCTCTGAACTCTTAGGTTCTCCCTCCAGCCTGGGTCTGGGCAGCCTCGTGACTGATGCCCAACTGTTGGTCATATTTCCACAGATGGGTGTTTCTGATAAAGAAGAGTTATCAGGACATTGACACTTCCTTGCAGAGTGCTGTGGTAACCAAAGTCAAGGGAGTGGCCTATACCAATACCACGATGCTTGGGGAACGGCTCTGGGATGTAGCAGACTTTGTCATTCCATCTCAGGTCAGATCACCACCTGTCTCTGGGACCTGGGATGGTGAGGTGTGGCTTGAGTGGGTCATATAGGAGGTGCCCAGGGAACTCATCTCCCTGGCTCAGGATGCAGCAACCCTGGCTAGGTCCTTTCCCCCATAGTGGCCCTGTCTCCTTCTCTGTGCCAGGCCTGGTCTATGTGCCTGTTGAGACCACACGGGGCCTAGAGTGACATGGCACAGAGAACCTGTCCTTTACATCTCAGTGCCTCTGGGAACAGCATCCCCCCAGCGTGTTCATAGCTGCCCCAGTGTAGAACCAGGGCTGAGGTCTGGACAGAATTATGGGATAGAAGTGCTTAGGGATTGTCAAGCTGTAAGGTATCTGTCAAAGAATGCCCACTTGGAAAGTGTGGGCTCATCAGACAGGTGGACAGTGGCACCAGTTTTATGGCCCGCATTGTTCCCAACCCCTTGCAGAGGTTCACTTTCTACCTGCTTGAATCCTTCCCCGAGAGGCCAGGAGGAGATTCCTCAAACTCTGTCTGGCTCCTCAGGGGGAGAACGTTTTCTTCGTGGTCACCAACTTGATCGTGACTCCTAACCAGCGGCAAGGCATCTGTGCTGAGGTTTGATTTGGCATGTGTGTTGGGGGGGGGGGGATTGGAAAGTTCCACAGTTTGTGGTGACAACCCTCCTGAAACAGGGCATTGGTTTGCTCCAAGGGTGCCAAAATGCTATATAATTACTGCATGGTTGTCACATGGTTTGGGGGAGAAACGGTTTTATTTTCATTTTTTAAAAAAAGTTTTACATTTTTGCATGTGCGAGTGCATATGCCTGTGCCTGTGCCTGAGTGTGCCTTGGCATGTGTGTGGAGGTCAGAGAACAACTTTTAGGAGTTTTTTCTCTCCTTTCACCATAGTTTTCAGGGGTTAAACTCAGGATGTCAGGCTTTCATGGTGGATTTTTTTTTTTTTTAACTACCTAGTCACTTTGCCAGCCTGAGAAACAGATTTTTAAAGGGCACATGGCCTCATACCAGGGGATAAGGCCTCTTCTAACTCTGATGGGACCTGGCCCTAGGCTGGGCGAACCTTGCAGATCCCTTTCTTTCCTTGCAGCGTGAAGGCATCCCTGACGGGGAGTGTTCTGAGGATGTGGATTGCCATCCTGGGGAACCTGTTGTAGCTGGACATGGTGAGGGCCTGGGGTGGCTGGGGCTGGAGCAGGGCAAAGTTACACGAGCAGGAAGGTCCATGGCAGTGTTCCTGTCCTTCCTCGGCAGGACTGAAAACCGGACACTGTCTCCGGGTGGGGAACTCTACCAGGGGCACCTGTGAGATCTTCGCTTGGTGCCCAGTGGAGACAATGTCCATGCCAACGTGAGTGCCTGTGGCTTGTGGTCCCAGAGGAGTTGCCTACACAGTCTTACAGAGTGGGTCCCACCTGAGGCCGGAGGCTCCCTACTCCAGAGGTCTAGGGAAGTCGTGGGGGAGGGGCAGGGGCAGGCCTCCTGCTCAGGCTGCTCTGGCCTGGTTTTTAGGGACCCCCTTCTGAAGGATGCCGAAGGGTTCACCATTTTCATAAAGAATTTCATTCGCTTCCCCAAGTTCAACTTCTCCAAGTATGTGGGGGCTTGGCTGCTGGGTGGGGAGGTGGGCCGAGGGTCTCCCAGTGGCGGTGCTCACGCGAGGCATGGTGTGTATGCATGCCTGAATGAACAGAGGTGCCCTTTCCTCTGCGTGGGTGGTGGTCTCTTTTCTTGAAGGGAATAAGATACAAGCTTGGGGAGAGGTCACGTCTGGCAAAGGGCCCATTGCCTCCTGGGTCTAGCCCAGCAGTCAAGTGTCCCACCCTCATGTCATGGCTTCCTCTCAGAGCCAATGTGCTAGAAACAGACAACAAACACTTCCTGAAAACCTGTCACTTCAGCCCCAAGAATCTCTACTGTCCCATCTTCCGACTGGGCTCCATTGTCCGCTGGGCAGGGGCTGACTTCCAGGACATTGCCCTGAAGGTGAGTGGTGTGTGCTCAGGGAGGCCTTCCTGGGGACATGGGGGGGTGGTGCTCTGCAGTGAGAAGGTGAGGGTGGAAGGCCGTTTAGGGGCAGGGTGATGCTGAACTGTAACTTGTTTTCAGGAGCTCTCCATTTTCATAATTAGTTGTGACACATGACCTGGCTGTGTCAGACACTCAGTGGGGTTGTGGTGGGAGGGTGGGCCTGACATGGTGCCTGTTAGGTAGTTTTCTGACCCCAGGGCATCATCAGAAACAGTTGAAAGGAACCCCATGGATGCATGCTGATTTGTGTGTAAAGTGAGGTCCTGCCAGACCTCTGGCCAACTTGTCTGGCATTTGTAAAGGGCTATCCTGTGACTTCTGCCCTTCTACAGAAAGCGCTTGCATTCTCCCTGTCTCTTGTATCAAGGGTGGTGTGATAGGAATCCACATCGAATGGAACTGTGACCTTGATAAAGCTGCCTCTAAATGTAACCCACACTATTATTTCAACCGTCTGGACAACAAACACACAAAATCCATCTCCTCTGGGTATAACTTCAGGTAACTACCGTTTTCTATGCTACCTGGTGACCTTGACTCTGTTCTGTACCCTCTGCTGGGTCAAGTCCATCAGTGTTCTCACTGTTCAGGGGTTGGCACTAAGCATGCTGGGAAAGCCCTGCCATTGCATTTGCCTCAGCAGCAGCGAGCAGGTCTGGGCACTCTCCTGGAGCAGCCCTAGGATCCTGGATTGCTGAGAATCCCACCCAAAGCCACCACTTTGTGCTCCCCAGGTTTGCCAGGTATTACCGTGACCCTCATGGGGTGGAGTTCCGAGACCTGGTGAAAGCCTACGGCATCCGCTTTGATGTGATCGTTAACGGTAAGGTATGTGGCTCTTCTTCCCATCCCAGCACCTGGTGGCTGCTGGGTCAGGTAGGTTGGAGAGCCCCTGGAGACCCAGCTGTCCACCCTGCCTTACTCACCTGGCTGTTCCTGTCTTGCAGGCAGGAAAATTCAGCATCATCCCCACGGTCATCAACATAGGGTCTGGGCTGGCGCTCATGGGTGCTGTGAGTACCCCACCCCCACCCCCTGTCTTGCCAGCTTCCTATGGAGAAGTAACTAACTGCTGGACAGGAGCGTGCTGAACCCAGAACACAGGAGGCCTGTGAGATCAAAGGGGCAAGCAAGGGTGATCTCACATTCTGCCAGCTGCCCCAGGGGGCATTGACTGCCTGTTCTGGCTGTGAGCTTGAGGGGTGTGGGGGAGGGGGGAGTGTGGCACACAGGTGGATAGTCCCCCAGTCCTGCTGTGGCCTAGGATCTGTATCTAAAACTCTCTATCTCCAGTTGTGGTCATGGGAAACCGATTAGACTATGCCAGTTTGGGCACTGTTGGCATTTGGGGCCAGGGACATTTTGACTTTGGGAGTGTACTGTGCACTGTGTTTAAGAATCCTTGGCTTTTAGCCACTGAGTGTCAGTAGGACTCTCCTCACAGCTGTGTTGCTTAAAAATGGTCTCCAGCTGAGGATGACACAGGGGAGATAGTCTTGTGATCCTTTGGGGTGGCTTCCGTGGAAGAAACAGCTGGAATGCGGGGAAGGGTTTCCTGCAAATGGTACTTCCTGTTTATCCAGGCTCATCCGGGAGGAGGTTACATGTGGGGGTCATTGTTGGGGGCTCATGGCGACAAATGAACACAGCAAGTTCCCGGCCAAGGCTTCCAGAAGCCTCTGCTGGGGCAGCCCAAGCAGCCACTGAAGGATTCTATCAGGACCCAGGATTCACTTTGCATTGAGACTGAGAAACCTGTCTTGACAGGGCTAGAGTGATCCCTCTTAGGCAGCGATGGTGTACGCCTTTGATCCCAGTGCTTAGGAGGCAGAGGCCAGTGGATCTCTTAGTTTGAGGTTAGCCTGGTTAAATGAGCAAGTTCCAGGACAGCCAGGGGTACACAGAGAAACCCAGTCTTGAAAACCAAACCAGAACTAAACAAAGAGTGGTCCCAAGTGTAATGTTCCTCACTAAGGCCCTCATTTTTTATAGATGCCTGGCTGCATGCACGTATAGCTCGCTTATGATGTAGGTAAAGTTTGGAAGTCTGGGGACAAAGCCGTGAAATGAGGGTAATGGGTACAGCGAAAGGTGGTGGTGAGGGCTGAAGGAAGAAATAAGACCAAGGAACCCATGAATGACATTTCTGGAGTCTGAGGAAGTGTAAGCTCTACTCAGCCCCTCCTCTGCCTTCAAGTACAGCATCTCCATCTCCGCACTATAGATAGAGTTGCCCTCTGCTGGATCAGACAGGCATTGCACACAGCACGCTCTGATCTGAAGTCAGTCTGCCCCAAATGGGTTAGCTCAGCCTTCCTGTCTTTCCTTAACCGTCCCTGTTTGTAGCATCCCTGTTGTTGAGATTAAGATGCCTGCCAGCCTATCTCACACTGGCTACTAGAGGGCTCTCTCCAAACCATCACAACTGCCACCGTCGTGCCTCCCCAAACAGGACTAGGACTAGCATCCCCAAAGCATTCTCTGACACACTGGTCCCCACTTCCGGGAAGCATCCTTTGCTCTTCAGGCTGAGCGAATGCTGTTTTCCACCTGCTCAGACCCCGTTCCCATTATAGGATTAGTGACGTCTCCTGCACCACAGGGAGTCCCCAGGTCTCTGTGCTCTACACCTTTCTGGCACCCCAGTGCAAACCTGGCAGGCAGTCTTCTCAGCAAATGTGTCAAGTTATTAGACCTGGTCAGGGCAGAGAAGGGAACTTCATCCATGGAGTCAGGCAGCCTTGCCCCAATCTAACCTGTATCTACCATAGAGTGGTTTTGTGCCTCTGGCATCACCCCTTTCTGGGCTGTTTCTTCACGTTTTAGGTGGTTGCCCTGCTCCTGAGCTTTGCAGTCTCCAAGCACTATGAAGCAAGGATTCTGACTCAGAGCGTCCAAATCTTTTGCAGGGGGCTTTCTTCTGTGACCTGGTACTCATCTACCTCATCAGAAAGAGCGAGTTCTACCGAGATAAGAAGTTTGAGAAAGTGAGGTAAGTTAACCTTCTTCCCTGTAGCCCAGGAGAGCTCCCCCAGCCCCTGTCTAAAGACTTCTGGGTTGGGTGTGCATGGGGTATGCTATGAGGACCTGTTTGGTTCAGAAGATCCGGGGGAGAAATCTCCCCAGGCTGTATGGCAGAAGATTTCTTTATAGTAGGGTTTTAGACAAGTGCTATAACTCCTTTGGGGCTCAGTTTTTCCATCTGTGAGATGGGAACACTGGTTTATAAAAAATGGGTCTAGAGGCCTGGGGTTGAAGGAAGAAGTGCGTGCGTACGTGCATGCATGCGTGTGTGTGTGTGTGTGTGTGTGTGTGTGTGTGTGTGTGTGTGCATGTGTATGTGTACTTAGCATTGGAATACAGAACAAAGCATGGGAGGACCCTGGGTCTGGGGTGATGAGAAAGGAAAGGAGTTGTTGCCTTGTAGTTGGAGATAGCATTCTGGAGGAGCTGGGACCAGAATGAAGAACTGGGTCAGGCAACATGTAATCCCTCAGCCTCAGCAACTTGGACATGGAATGCAAAGCAGACTGTGTGATGTGTCTGCATCTCCCCAGATGCAGCCTGAGCCTAGGCGGTACAGCCCCACCTGGCCACAGGCTGCTGTACTGGAGGGAAGAGTCCGGCCCAGCTGGGGGTCAATTCTCTGCCAGGGCCCCAAATAGACTGTAGCCCTGTCTTACCCAGGGGTCAGAAGGAGGAAGCCAATGCTGAGGTTGAGGCCAACGAGATGGAGCAGGAGCTGTCAGAGGACAAGCCGCTGGAGGGGGTTCGGCAGGATGAGCAGCCCCAAGAGCTGACCGGCAGTGGCAGGAAGCAGAATAGCAACTGCCAGGAGCTTTTTGAGCCTGCCAGGTGAGGACTGTGGGACAAAGCTGGCTTCTGCAGAGAGGGTACTTGGGATTCGCTGCAGAGTCAGTTTCCCAGGCCTAAGACGTTCGTTCTCTCAGCCTCTCCTTTCACTCTTTGCGAAGGTTGCGTAGCCTCCAGTTGGCAGCTGGGTCGGGGCAGGGAAAAAGCTGAAATATAACCTGGGATGGAGCTGAGTGAAAACAGAAGGGTGGAAGCTTCGGGTTACAGCAGTGAGGCCAGACTGAGGGATCCTAAGCATAGTCACTGTCTGGTTACCCACCTGAGCCCCTCACCTGTAGGTCCACTTTGCTTGTCTAGCACAGCCTCCTACAGGTATGGGAGGCTGTGTGTCCCAGGCCTCAGCCTGAACACCAGCATCCATCTCAGCGGCCGCTAGGATGGTGTTCTTTCTCCTCGGCTGTGCCTGCCCGCAGTGCGCACTTGAGAAAGGCCATGGCTGGGGGAGTTCCTGACTGCCCTCTCCTTGCTTCTGTGTGCCCCTCCCCCAAGGTCTGGCCGCCAGGAGGATGCCATTGTGTATGTGAAGCAGCCACACATCTTGCAAACAGTGAAGACCTAGCCAGAGCTCTTGGCAGAGAACAGAGTCAAAGAAGATGGGGCCAGGACAGGCCAAGGCTCTGACTGGGAAGAGCCATCTTGGTACTTGCTCAGGATGAGGCTTCTGGAAACAGGCCCCTCAACACCATCCAGATTGGTGGGATCCTTCTGCAAGCTTTTTTTTTGTTGTGTGGAGAACCTTGGGGTGGCCAGAGTGGCTTAGATACAGAAAGGGGAACCTGGGGCAGGCCCCCAGGGTAGGGGTAGGCCTGGGTTTTCAGGACGATGAGACTGCTTACATCTGAACCCAGCCGGACATGCATTTATTCATACAGACAGACACATTTATTGGTGCATGCTGCACTTTAGTCCTATCTGAGAGGCTTACACGAGATGCTGACCTGGCCCCCATGTATGGTGCATACGTGTAACTCTCACTACAGACACCACAGCCAGCCCAGCCAGTCTGGCCTTCCTCCAGCCTCTAGCCACGACTTTGCCAAGTCCCTGCAGAAAACGATGGTTGTTCAGAAAAAGCTGTTAGATGAAATCCAGGGGACATTTAGCTCCACCCCCTGATATAAAATTTAAAGGTGGCCAAGAAGGCACCTGGAAAAAGACTTAAAGGGAGTGCAAATTTCTGGGGCTCCTAGGCAAGACTGGAGAGGGAAGGCAAGTAAGCCACCAGGCCAGTCTAATGCCCCCCCTCCCCGCATCCCCACCCCCACCCGCCCCGGTCAGGCAGCCCAGCGTAGCTCCAAGGAATAGATTTGCCCAGGTGAGATGGACTTGCCCGCATGGTCCAGTTCTTTCTGCTTGGTGGGGCTGGGAGCCTCTGACTGAATTCCTACCTGCTCTCAGCAGCTCAGCCTTGATGTGCTAATGAGATGCAAGATAACTTCCACTGCAAAGCTGTCCCAGACATACGTGCCATTCCTTCCTCATGGCATTTCATTTCACTGAACTCAAAGTGGGGTCCATGGATCAGCACCCACTCTCCAGAGAGCCTGACAAAAAACAGGGTCACAGGCCTCTCCCTAATCCTACTCGCGTTTCCCAAGATCCCAAAGTGACTTGCAAACACATTAGCAGTGTTGTTACCACCAGCTTGGGTGGCTTACACATGCTGCCATGAGGGCAAGAGGTCCCACTCCCATCCCTGTTTCCTTTTGTTTTGATACAGGGGGTGGTCTCACAAAGATCTGCCTGCCTCTTGAGTACTGGAACTAACGGTGTATGCCATTATGCCCTGCTTCCCATATCCCCCTGGAAAACAGCAGTGTGCTCAGTTTATTTAAGTTCAAACCTTTTGTTGAGGTAATACCTAATCTAATTCAAATCTTAAAGGTTCACAAGCATACAAGTAGGCAGGCATGTTAATCCCAGCACTTGGGAGGCAGAGGCAGGTGGATCTGTTTGAGGCAAGCCCAGTTAATGGAGTTAGTTCTGTGCCAGGCAGGCAGGGTTATATAGTGAGATCTTGTTAAAAAGAGAGAGAGACAGAGAGAGACAGACAGACAGAGAGAGAGAGAGAGAGAGAGAGACAGAGAGAGAGAGAGAGAGAGAGAGATCCTTTTCTTTTACCCCTTTTATTTTTTCTGAGGATCAATCCGGCTACCTGGCCACTCCTTCAGGGAATGATCTATTCCTGTAAGACCAAATTTCCTGTCAGACACAGATTTGGGACCCATTTAAATATAGGGCTGGGGAGCTAGCAGGCTTGCTTTCCCCTAGCCCAGGAATAGGGGACTATGGAAGAATCCAAGGTGAGAAACCCTGAGTTCATCATCTGTGGAGCAAGTTGTCAGGTGTCAAGTTCTGCCCTGAAGTGAGTCCCAGGTGATGTCTTGGTGCTCCTCTCTGGGAAGCACCCCAACCACATGCAGCCCCCCCCCCCCCCCCCCGGCAGACCGTAATCAGAAAGGGCCTGGCAGTTGGGTGAGCGGTACACACCTGTAGACCCAGCATATGGGAGGTGGAGATGGGTCACCTGAGCTCAGGAACTTCAACCTAGGCGACAGTGAGGTCTCCTTCTAAAAAAAAAAAAAAAAAAAAAAAAAAAAAAAGGGGTGGTGGTGGATGGGGGTGGAGCGTGGAGGGCTGAAGTGATGGCTCAGTGGTTAAGAGAACAGGCTGTTCCTCTAGAAAACCCACGTTCAGTTCCCAGCACTCACAAGATGGCTCACAGCCTCCTGTAATTTTAGTTCCAAGGGAATCAGATACCCTGTTCTGGACTCTGTGGGTACCAGGCACACCCTGGTGCACAGATATACACGCAGGCAAAACACCCATGCCTATGAAAAGGGATATGTAGAGAGACTGTTTGGAAAAACAAAAACTAAATAAATCAGTAAATAAAAAAAGAGGAGTAGAGGGGAGAGATGGTGCCACTGGGGCGGGGTAGTTATGGCCAGAGCAGGACCTCTTTGAAGGCAAGCAGCTCCCTCACCTTTGGTTGTGTGGGACCGCTGCCAAGCCACTCTCCTTTCTGAAAGTGAAAGCCTGGGCATTCCACGTAGGCAGCTAACTTCCTTGCTGAAGCAAACTCAGCATGCTCCTTTTCTGTTCAGGAGCAAAGAAGAGGGCCAGGGTCGTGGCTGGGTGGAGCTTGGCCTAGCTCTTCCTACTAAGATTTTGAAATGGCTTGGGGACAGTCTATTTGTTTTTGTATCAGAATGAAAATGCCAGCCGGGTGTGGTGGCGCACACCTATAATCCCAGCACTCAGGAGGCAGAGGCAGGTGGATTGCTGAGAGTTTGAGGCCAGCCTGGTCTACAAAGCAAGTCCAGGACAGCCAAGGCTACACAGAGAAACCCTGTCTCAAAACAAAACAAAACCCAACAAACAAACAAAAAACCAGAATGAAAATGCCTTTTACTAGTTTTGTTAGTAAATACCGAGTTGCTGTTTTTGTCAGGTAGTGACTAAATCCTTACATGAACAAGACACACAGCCCCTGGCCTCACAGGCTTACAGTCTGGTGGGTGGTGAATCCTAGTGGTCCCCTGCCTGCCCCAGGGCTTCTCTCTGCAGCCCTGGACTCACTGTAGACTCTGCTGGCCCTGAACTCAGAGATCCACTTGCCTCTGCCTCCTGAGTACTGGGATTAAAGGCACGTGCTCCCACCAACTGGCTTGGGTGTTCTTTTAATCTCTTGGTTTTCACTACACCTCACTGCCTGACAAGCCGGTTAACCTATTGTTCCTCTTTGGACAGCAAAATTATCTAGGTGGACCCTTGAATGAAAATTAGGGGGTGGTGTCAAGCTTAGAAAGGCCAGGGCTCTTATGACAGTAACTCACAGGGCTACCCACTCAAAGTTACAATGTGCCCCCACCCTTGCCTCCCGCATAACCTTGATATGCCAGCTCATCCATATTAGGGAAACCAGCAAGTTATATTAAAAACAATCAAAACCCAACAATTCTCCCAAACCCCCAGGGTGGTGGTCCTCTGTAGTTCAGGTTTGCCTCCAACTCCTGATCCTCATCACAGCTTCCACAGGTGAAACCAGACTTTTAAGCCTGAACGTGAACTCCTAAACTTGGGGCAGCACTTTTATTCCTTTCTGGCACTGCTTGTCTTAGTGACTCCAGCTCTAGCCCAAGAGCGCCCTCCTATTCTGATCTCCCAGGATCTGACGAATTCTTTGCGTCAATCCCTAACCTCAACTGGGCCATTTAGTACTGTCCTAAAAGTTATTTCCTATCTTCAGGAGTATCATGATGTGGGCCAACAAGAAACTGACACACTGGGTGCTATCAATGTGACAGGGGAACCAGCCTTGAACATGCCTAGGTCATTGCTGCCTTTTGCCCTCCCTCATTTCCACTATCTGTCCTCCGTGGGGAGCCCATCGTGAAGGTGGGACATGACTTGTTCCAGGTGTCTTGAGCTGGGGACACAGCATCTTTCAGCTCCACTTAGTTTTACCTACACCCTCCCCATAATGAACAAGCACCCTTCTGCCAGCTGGTCTCCCTTCAGCTGGCACAGTCCAACGCACCAAGATGGCAGGCAGTTTCTGGGACCTGTGTGACATACATTTTTGGGCACTTTTATTTGGCTTTAAAATAATAAAGGGCATCAATTTTAAATGTGTCTCCCCCCCTACTCCTTTAGGGTTACCCTAAGTAGGGGGGGGAAGTTAGTTAAAAAGAGGTAGACACAATAAAAAAAATAACAAATGTATTTTGTTCCTTGTTACCTACCATGCAAAGATATTCAAAACCAAGTAGGGAGATTGATTTCTTAAAATTAGATTTATTTGTGTGTGTGCCTCAGTGTGCTCGTGAAGGTCAGAGTTGGTTCTTCGCTTTGACTCTTGAACAGATGCTAAAAGACAAGGAAGGAGATGGCTCAGTGGTTAAGAGCACTTGCTGTCCCTCCACAAGACCCAATCTGTTCCTAGCACATCTGTAACTAGCTCCAGGGGAGCTGATAACTCTGGCCTCTGTGGGCACTCGCATGTGCACATACCCACCAACATGCAGACATACATATTATATACAACTAAGAATGAAAATTAATAAGGCTAGTAGTTCTCATTGGATATATGCTGGGAAGGAATTGAAATTAACATATCATCTGCTCAAAATTGATAGGGATATAAAAAGTCACTACCTGTCTTTATAGCAGCAAACAGTGGCAACAAACTAACTGTTCGACGACAGAAGGAACCGTTCCTTCCCTTCAGAGGTGGGAGCTATAAAAACCTGCATGTCAGGATCTTCAGAAGAGGGCACTTTGGGAAGGAGAGGTAACGCCGTGACCTCAGCTTCTTGGCATAAGATGCATGTCGCTCAGAACCCACAATAGGATTCGGGTCTGGGTGCCCAGGCCATTACTGCCTGGGCACACACAACCTACAGTCTGGGAAAGAGGTCTTAAAATTTTCATATCTTAAAAACAAAATAAACAACAACAAAACCAAACAAAACCCTCAAGCCAGATCACACCGCTCCTAAAATTTCCAAAGACTTCCCCTAAATGCTCATGGAATCAAGGCCAACTTCCTCCCAGGGCCTTCTAGGACTGGCCAGCATTATCCTCATGGCCTAACAAAAGGCCACCTTCCTCCTGCCTTGTGGCTCTTCTTCATGCTCTTTTCTTTTTTCTTAACAGTAGCCTCTTCCCCTTATTTTAGTCCGCTGATATTTAACCTTTCAGTCTCGGATATAATGTTATTTGTTCAAACCTTCCTTGACTCCACCCCAAACCTAGTCCAGACTTGGTGCCTCTGTGTGTTCTTTCATGGAGGCCGTATCATCTGTAAAATCAAACAATGCCAATCTCCCCGGTTAGACTACAAATTCCGTGTGCAACATGCTCAGGACAAGTCTAACACAATTATTTATTTCTCAGTTAAACATGTATTTCATTCTAAAACCCTCCTCGCACAGAAGGCTAACGAATGAGTATACAGTCAGAGGCATCACACTCGAAACAAACCCATTTGGCTAAATGTCCAAATAACCTATTTAATCGCCATAGGACACATTTTTAGAAAAATAGCTTGCATTTTTTTTTTTTTCTCATAAGAAAGGCGAATAGCTGAGAACAGGAACTTAGCTGATTTCATTCATACTGGAAAGCGTGGTTAGTGGGAGGGGATGCTGGAAAGGTACACCCATCCAATACAGCACAAGCAGAGACTTCTAACTGGCTCCTGGCTCCACACTTTCCCAGATGACCCGCTTCTGGCAGAGACAGTTAACCTCTCTGCACCTCAGGCTCTTCATCAACTGAGCGTTACCAGCAACATCTCCACAGTTACTGCTAGAATTAAGACATAACCTATGTAAAAAGTACAAGGCACAGTGCCCACACGCAGAGAACACTTACTAACTTGAACTGTTCTCAGTTCTTCAGATGTTAACGTTAAGTTCTCCTACGTCCCTTTGGACCTACTAGGTTTAAATCCATAACAATTACAGGCTATGGGCCTAAGTGCCCCGCTCTCCAGGGAGCCAATCTTGGCGACTTCAAAGCGTTGGCTAAGCATCAAGGTATGAACGAACTCGACAAGGTGTCGTCACACTTCATTTAATCTGAAGAATATTACAGGTTCTCTGTCTTCAGATATAAATTATAACAGTACAGGACAAGCAGCGAATTCGAACAATTTAAAAACTAAGTGAGTCTACACGGTGTTAATTTCTGGCAGGAGTCTTGCCAATATGTTTATGTCACCCCTGCCCTCATTTCAGTAGACGTGCACCATGCCATAGAGGAAAGTCCAAAAGAGGACGTAGGTGAAGAGGCCGCCAATGAGGCCGCCTGTAAAGAGAGGTCTTCGTGACTTAAAATATTTGTTCCACCTCCTTCCCGCTTTGAGAATTAGGAGCAGGGAGAGCAGGACGGAGGCAAGCAGATAGAAGATGAAGCCGTAGAGGCCGGTGAGGCCGAGAATGCCGGCCGTGGCCCCCGACAGCGCTGACACTGAGGTCCGGCAGTAATCCAGGACCGCGGCGTTGCCTCGCACGGCTGCCTCGCTGATGAACGGCGGCCCTTCCCGCTTGGCCACCACCGCGGCCATCGCACCCGCCGGGGCTCCGCTTCTGCCTTCTCGCGGACTCGCGCGGAACTGCGGAGAGAACCAAGTTACAAGTGGCGCTCGAAGCCCGGCGAGTTGAGCACGCGGTGCCTCCTCCCCCCCGGTACCTCCGAGCCCCCGACACCGTGCTTGGGGCCTCATGGCCTCCACGGAACGCCGAGGCTCGAGCCGTCCTGGGTCAGCAGCGCGTCAGCACACGCCCGCCAGGCTCGCCGAGTTACCTGGAGCACAGTGGCGCACAGTCCCCTCGTGTCCCCTCAGACAGGAAGAAGTGGGGAGCCCAACGTCGCCATCTTGCGCTGAGGCTGCTGGGAGGGCCGAGGTTGCGCAGGCGCACAAGCTCCGCCCCCGCCCCTTCCACGCATGCGCGTCGGGCTCGCTCCTCTCCCGCCCCCATTCTGCACACAAGTCCCGGGGACTCCGGAATGCCCAGCAGCGCTCCAGCTGCTGATTGGCTGGAGACTTCTTAAATATTCATGAGAGGGCGGGCCGAGCAGGAGTGCCCTTTGTTAACCAGGGAGGGTGCGGCCGCGGGCATTCTCGCTGCGGGTCTCACCGGGCGCCGTTGGCTTGTCAGATTCGGGTTCGAAATGTCCTACATCCCGGGCCAGCCTGTCACCGCCGTAGTGGTGAGTGTGTTCGCGTGGGTTCCTCCTGTTGGCTCACGCCCATTTCGCAGAGCGGCAAACTGACATCTAGACAGGCTGAGAAAGTATGGGAGCCAGGGCTCCTGCGTGCATTCCGGTGGGCAGAGCTGCAGTCGTCGTTTCTGCTTAGCAGTACTTGCAGCCAGCCTTCCCTGGCCAGGAGAGGTGGCTGGGACCTTAGCGCCTCCTGGGAACTTGGGCAGAGGCCAGATGCTGTGCACTGCCGCCGCCGGGTGGATATCTCTTAGTAGGCGCGGACCTGGAGGGCGTAGGAGAAAGGCCAGCCCGTGGGAGTGTTAGAAAACTCCCCATCCCTAGGCCTCCGTGTCCCCAGCTGGGCGGCCGTGGGGGGCGGGCGCCGTTGTCCGTGAGTCGCAGCCTCTGGAATGAGGAAGCGTTTCCTCTGCTCCAGCCGAGTTAGAGCCGCCGCCGCCGCCTAGCCGTAGGAGATTTAGGGGGTGGGGCTGGCCAGAGTTTGTCCTAGCAGCAGCCCCTTCCCCCCTTCTCATCCGGCCTCGCTCTGGGGACGACCCCTGGAGAGCTAAGGTTTGGTCTTCTGAACTTTTCAGAATACGTAGTTCATGGTGCAATGTGCGTGTCCCGTGCATGGCACTTAACGTTCTAGACTTTTTTCAGGGTTGCCTTCTGGGTTTGTCTTGTGTATCAGGTGCAACAGGAGGGCGGGGGCGGGGTAGGTCTAAACACCAAGGTCACGGTCTGATGGAGCCTGCTGAGACAGAGGTGGGTGGCTACGCTTAGTCCCCAGAAGCTTTCTGGAAGGACCCAGATCTCTCCCCGGACAGGGCCTTACTCTTAACTGGCCTTGAACTCCTGGCAGTACTTCGCCATAGCCTTCCAAGAGTTGGGAGTCAAAAGTGTGATTCAACATGCTCTCTTGGCTTCACAGTCCTAACTCTGGAGCCGAAGGGATGGGCTATGTTAGACGGGTGTGCTGGAGAGCTCCCAAAGTCAAGAAGGTGGGGGCAACGAAGCCACTGAAAAAGGTGGCATGTGAGGGTGAGCTTAGAGCCTCAGCTTGGGTCTGGGCTAGAAGGAAATATCGCTGGGCCAGTGGAAAGCTTCCTGGCTTTCCACTCCACTTGTACCAGTGTGGTTTTTTCTAGGATTCCTCCCTAGCTTCTCCAGACAGGAGTCCAGGCTTGACCCTATCTGGGGGAAAAAAAAAAAAAAAAAAAAAAAAAAAAAGAGGGTGTAAGTGAGGAGCTCGGGAGAGCCACTTTACTGCCAGACTTCTCCCTCAAGTCAGTGACAGGGCTTTGTCTCTTTTTGGACCTTGCTGGTGGGCATGCAAGGAGCAGTGTCTGGGAGTGGGTGTGGAGGAGCTCACACTTTTGGGCAGGAAGCCCAGGTGAATAGACTTTAGGCATCAGGTTTCTCCTTCCTTTTCCTTCTTGGCATGCTCAGTCTTCCTTAAAGCCGGAAGACACAGTCCTCCAATCCTAACGCCAGGTGCGATTAAGCAGGCAGCTCTGCCCTCTTTCTCAGTCTTGGATTGCTCATGGGGTGGAGATGCTTCCGCCCAGTCTTGTCCTCTCAAGTAGAGTTAACATCCGGATTCTGTTACAACCTCTCCTGAACTCTAGCTCCTCCGATCTGCCTCCTGGAAACCGATGCAGATGGCTCTTGACACCCCAACTCCTGACGCTGCATTCTCTCAGGGTCCCCAACTGAGTGACGCCTACCTTCATCTAGACTAGTTCTCAGCCTTCCAAATGCTGCGACCCTTTAATACTGTTGATGTTGCGGTGACCCCCCAACCATAAAATGACATTTGTTGTTACTTCATATTATAGTTTTACTACTGTTATGAGTCATAATGTAAATATCTGTTTTTAGATGGTTTCAGGTGACCCCTGTGAAAGGGTCATTCAACCCTTTTCATCCCCCAGGGTCGGGACCCACAGGTTGAAAAACACTGATCTAGACATATGAAGGGCTGTTCTGCACGCCACTTTGTCACAAAGTAGTTTATATCCTCAGGCCTCCATATCCCATCAATGAGAAACTCAGTCCCCTACCTACTGACAGCTCTAATGGCCACTCCACCATCAGTGCCTTACCCTACTCCTACCTCCTTCTCCCCAACCCTCCTGGTTTTTGTTTTTGTTTTTTTATTTTTTTTTTAGAGACAGGGTTTCTCTGTGTAGCTTTGGCTGTCCTGGACTCGCTTTGTAGACCAGGCTGGCCTGGAACTCACAGAGATCCACCTGCCTCTGCCTCCCCAAGTGCTGGGGTTATAAGCATGCACCACCATGCACCTCCTTTTTGAGTTCCAGTAGGTTCAAGGTTGAGGTCAGATGGTGACACTATCATTTTTCAAGGCTACAAGGGTACAAGTGATTCTTCCTTTGTTGAAGCCTTTCAGAGGCCAGAAGGTTATCCCTACTTCTTTGTGTTAGAATTCTCAACTTTGACCCTACAATGAGAACATCAAGGCTGGTGGATCTGGACCCAGGAGCATACACAAACTACTGCGTCAACCAAGGACAATGCATGCAGTAAACTAGTCCCCCTATTGAGATCTAGCCAATGGACAGTGCATTCTCCACAGTTGTGTGGAGAGTGGGGACTGACTCTGACATGAACTCTGTTGCCCCCTATTTGACCACTTCCCCTTGGTGGGGAGGCCTGGTGGCACTCAGAGGAAGGGGAAGCTAACTACCTAGATGAGACCTGATAGGGCATGATGATATGGTGAGGGAGGAGGTCTCCTTCTGTCACAGGCCTAGGGGAAAGGGAAGGTTGAAGGGGGGGGGAAGGGAAGATGCAAATGAGGGGACAATAATCAAGATGTAATCTGAACAAAGTATTTAAATAAAATAGAATTCTCGACTTTGGGGTAACCCTTGGCGGCTAGAGAATGCTCTCTGAGGGCTCTCAGAGGAGCCTGCACAGTTGGAGACCTCAACCCCAGAGCATGCTTGAGAGAGCCCTGGAATACTGTCTCTTACACTTGCATACGCCCCTCACACAGGTCCTGAGGATTGGGGAGAGTATATGACTAGGCCTACAGCTCACTGTCTCATCCTTCAGGCCCATCTCACCTCCTGGCCCTGGCCCTGTGCTGTACACACCACTCTTCTTGGCTGGGAAGCCCTTTTCTTCTCTTCCGTGCAGGTCTGTTCTATACTTATCCTGTGCGCCTCCTGGCTTGTCCGGTCTCTGGGAGGGCTTGCTCAGCAATCTGAGCTGCCTCAGCAAGTGCCTGCATTTTCTCAGGGCTTGATCTTTCCTGTTCTGGGTGCCTCCCACCACCACCACCAAAAAAAAAAAAGAGTGTCATTTCTATAGTAGCCACAGTACCCTCTGCCTCTTGGACCAGGACAGGGCCAGAATACATATTGTTCAAGGATGGGAAATGGGTGGGAAAAGTTGCAGGCAAAGGGCTGTGTGTGTGTGGTTCTACGTGCCTGTTTGGAGACTCAACCACCAGCCTCCCTGATAGGTGACCAGCTGGATTTCTACAGAGGACCCTGAGCCCCAATATCTTGGCATAGTTCTAAGCTGGCCTAGCAGCCTGACGTTGCTGCTGGGCGCAGAGATTAGATCTTTCCTGACCCACCTACCCATTACACTCAACTTGCCTTTTCTTTTTACCAGCAAAGAGTTGAAATTCATAAGTTGCGTCAAGGTGAGAACTTAATCCTGGGCTTCAGTATTGGAGGAGGGATCGACCAGGACCCTTCTCAGAATCCCTTCTCAGAAGATAAAACAGACAAGGTGAGGGGGAGTATGGTCCCAGACCTGCCCTTGGGGCACAGAAGCCTGAGATGGCAGCTTTTTTCTTCCTGGGCCTGTGTGGAAAGAACAGACCTCTTCCCCCCCCCCCCCCCCCCCCCCCTCCCAAGACAATCCTAAATGATCTGGTGGGATTAGGTAAAGGTATGCTGAGGCAGCAGGGAGGAGGAGAGACGTCAGCAGTACTGGGACACCCCAGGGGCAGCTACCTTGTGCCCTGGCTGTCATAGCACCATCCATGGAGGTTTGATGTGTCGGTGGGAAAGGTGGGGACAGGAACAGAGGAGTTTCTGAGAGTATGTCATGCTGGGCTCTGTGGGTAAAGGGCCAATCTGGTGACCACAGGGCTTTACCTGTATTGCATCTTTCCAGGGCATTTACGTCACACGAGTGTCTGAGGGAGGTCCTGCTGAAATTGCTGGGCTGCAGATTGGAGACAAGATCATGCAGGTACAGTTGTCCCAAAGAAGGAAAACAGGGTTTGGGTGAGAGGGGCACTTGGGGTTGAAGGCTGACCTAGCTTTACAGAGAGGAGTTTTGGAAGCCATGCTGATATTGCCCCTAAGGAAGCCGGCTGTCTTTTGTGTCTCTGCTAGAATGCTGGGCATCTCAACTTTAGGGGATATTAGCTTGGGGGGCCTGCCTGGGTATCCTGGGCCCCTCAAAACCCTGTCTCCAGATTCTAGAGGTTGAAAGCTGAGGTGGCCTGTGTTTTCTCCTTGGGCCAGGTGAACGGCTGGGACATGACTATGGTCACTCATGACCAGGCTCGGAAGCGGCTCACCAAACGTTCGGAGGAGGTGGTGCGCCTGCTGGTGACTCGGCAGTCGCTGCAGAAGGCTGTACAGCAGTCCATGCTGTCCTAGCAGTCAGCCAGTCTCGACTCGTACCCGCCAACCTTTTTGTACAGTGACAACACATCCACGCTCTGTCTGTATCTCCTTCTGGCTTGTGCTGTGTGCTGGGCCCCCGGCTCTGAGGGGGTAACAGCAGATCCCAAAGGTCCAAGACAACCTTCCTTCCTTCTCCTCAACCCCCAGTCTGAGGCCATTGGAGCAGCTCTCTTGGTTGGGTACTAAGGATTGGAAGTAAGGCCTGGAGTAGTAACCAGTCCCCCGTGACCTTAGGTTCCGCCCGAGACCTGCCGCTTGGCCACAGCACGGCCTGGGCAGGCCGGAAACACCTCTTGAGAGCTGCCAAAGCTTGGAAATACCAGGTAGGGCCATTTCCCCCAATTTGCACTGGTTGAAGGGCTTGGCCCTGCTCTGTGTCACCTCCTCAGTACCTCTCCCTGTGTTTTTCCCACCACGGTGCCCAGCCTGGGGCTGGACCCACAACACATGCCAGAGACAGTATGAAGGCCACTGGGATAGAAGAGGCAGGCTCCCACCACATTTCTTCCCCTAGTGGGTTCTGGCTTCCCCAGCGTCTGCCTGCTTAAACAGTCTATATTTAAGGTTCCGAGACTGACGTTCAGGCCAGCTCTCAGGACTGCTCTTCTTCTCTACACCTGGGAGTTTGCCTTTTGTATTTTTTAACACAACTTTGATACACAGTGTTTTTTTATCTTACTGTTTGGAGAAGCCGATTCTCCCTTTGAATTTAGCTTAC
Organism: Acomys percivali; assembly: GCA_907169655.1. Classification (NCBI taxonomy): domain Eukaryota; kingdom Metazoa; phylum Chordata; class Mammalia; order Rodentia; family Muridae; genus Acomys; species Acomys percivali. Next base: position 46,401,628 of record OU015746.1, on the reverse strand, counting down.
TAATCCACGGTTGGTTACTATGGAAACGGGGCAGTATGATGTTATCCCATGTTCAACACTTGTGTCCAATAAAGGACGCTGGAATTCCCCAGGGGTTTCTGCTGAGATTTGGGCAGGTGTCTTGGAGGGTGGTTTGGTTTAAGGATGGCTAGCCCATTTCTTGCTGTTCTGAGGTAAAGCCCACCTCCTCTGAGGCCTCACTGGGAACACACTGTGCCTTTGCTGAAGCCATGTTTGTGGAGCTGTCCGGAAGCACCTTCAGTGCAGCTCTGGGAAGTCTGGTGTGTATTTTCTCTTCCACGTGCCTCTTGTGTAGCCTAGCTTCAGCTCCCACTTCAGAGTTGCCTCATGGGCACTCAGGTTGAGGAGAAAAACCCAGATGTTTACAGGGGCTGAGAACTGACTAGATGGTGAGCTAGGAAGTCTAGGCAGATGTCACTCAGGGGCTTGCCTGTCATTGCCAAGTCAGAAAAGTAAAGGGAAGCCCAGAAAGCTGGAGGTGTGGGTCAGTGATACAGCATGCGTCACAGCATGCATCTAATATGCTCTGAGTCCTGCTGTTAGTCATAGCGCCCTCTCCTACAGAAAAAGTCCAGAATTTAAAATCTGGTTTTAAAGGGCAGCACCCAATACCACCATCTTTTTTTTTTTTTTTCCTGGTGCTGTTGAACCCAGAGCCTTAAGCCTGCACTCTAGGCAAGCATTCTGCCAGTGAGCCACATCCCCAGCTCCCCTTTCTCTGTGTAGCCTTGGTTGTCCTGGACTTACTAAATAGACGAGGCTGGCCTCGAACTCACACAGACTTGCCTGCCTCTGCCTCCTGAATGCTGGGATGGAAGGTGTGCGCTACCAGGCCCGGCTCTAGCTTACCCTTTTTGAGACAGTCTTGCTGAGTTGTTCAAGTTGGCCTTGAACTTGTGGCCTTCCTGCCTTAGCCTACTGCATATCTGACATTACAGGTGCACTACAGGTCTAGCTTAATAACATTTTATTAAAAAAAAAAAAAATCACTTGGTGAGCTATGGGCTTGACCAGGCTGTAATCGTGAATTAGAGGTGTTTCAGTCTGCAGAGAAGGTCTTCATCACCCGTTTCATGCCCCACCCTGAACCTTCCAACCCCACCTCACACCCACAGCCTGGCTATGCTAATGGCACCTTGGTACTGTCAGGTAAGGCCCTGTGAAATAAACCTACCTGGCTCTGTTGGGTAGGCATTCTGAACCTGGGAGGTCTTTCCTGAGCCAGTGTGGGCCAACATGCAGCCATCTCGAGTCAATGTACTCGACAGCCCTATGTATTTCTTCACATAGGTAAGCACCGTCCTCCAAGCCCCAAGGACTTGGTTCTGAAGGCCAACATCCTGCCTTCAGCATCTAGTCAGTGTTCCGAGTGAACAAATAGGAAACAAGCCACCACCTTTTAATTAAGGACATACTCCATCAAGAAGAAACACGAAAGAAAGAAATACAAGGGCCCTTCAATATTAGTCATATGGAAAACAGGAAGAACGGATTGATAAGCTCAAGGCACACCCTGGTCCCTTCCCCAGCTGGCACAGGAAGGACAACTTGAGATGAGAAGGAAGGAGGTTTGGGATCAGGGTGGGACCAAAAGCAATACAGGAGGTGAGGTCCTCTTCTCAGGTTCCCACAGCTAAGAAACTGGAGTCTCGGTTAGGGCTGGGGGAAGGAGGCCTGGCCTCCCATCGAGGGGAGCTATTCTCACTGCCTGAGGATCGGCCTCTAAGGCACAGGCTGGCACTGAGTGCCTGCTCCATAGGTGTAGGGTTGGAGCAGTGCTCAGATGGGGCTCCATCTGCTCTCAGAAAGTAGAGGTAGGAAAGAGGGCAAAAGAAGACAAGCCATATTTCAAAGCATCCTTTGGGGATTTAAAAAAAAAAAAAAAAGGTACTGTGGTAATCTGTCTTTGTGTGTAAAGATCCCAGAGGGTAGAGGGTGTGGGTCCGCAGATCTGGCAGGCACCTCGGGGATCAGAAGTACACTTTGCCAGGCACTGGCCTGGGCCACATGTTCTGCACTTACTGGAGCAGAGTTGTATGGAAATGTGGCCTCTAGAGAAAGGACCCCAAAGCCTAACCCCAGTCCGCTCCCCTCCATCACCAGCATCAGCACCTGCAAGTCCATTGGCCACAGCAACTGGCTGCTTGGTCCCTGGGAACACTGTGGCAGAACAAAGCACGTTTGGCTCTCTCAGCTGCAAGGTCAGCCCTTCAAGCTGCTCCCAGAAACACTGGTGGTTTGGGGCAAGGTCAGCTGCAAACTTGGTGCCCAGTTCTGGCTGGGATGGCTGTCGGGACCTGTGTGTGCTGCCTGAAGCCTTAAAGAAAAGAGAGATGGCATATCAAGATGCAGGAGGGCTGCGCGCCTCGCAGCAGGGGCATGGAACGCTAGGTTGGGAGAGGCCAGCTCAAGTCTGGAGTGGAGTGGAGTGGAGTCAGGTGTCTGTCCCGGAGAGGGAGTCCTCTGTGGCTCAGGAGGGGCCTGGATAAAGGCAGGCAGGCAGGCTGAGTTTAAGGCACTTGGCCCTTGAAGAAAGTGCTTCTCTGTTGGCATACTGTTCCAGCCCTGTACACCAGCTGCTTCTCTGGCCTTGGCTGGACACAACCTTTCCTGCCAGGGCCCAGGCCCTGGCTATTTATACTGGGTCTCTGGGTTCTAGCTCAGCTGGTCATACCCCGGTTTCTTTCTGTATAAACAGAAGTGCTGGATGAAGAAGACAACATCAAAGAAGATGGTGAAGATGCCAAGTCCGAACTTGGTTGGGTCTCCAAAGATCAGGGTCCACTGGTCTGTTAATAGCCAGAGGGGGAAGAATCTGGTTTTAGGCTGGTAGCTCGTAAGGTGGGTGGGTGTCAGCCTCCCTCCCCACATTTGCCCAGGAAACTGCACAACGGAGCGGTTCCCAGGAAGCCCCTCCTTCTTGGGCTTTTGGTGGACTCACCATTATTGTAAGATTGGAGAAACATCTGGAGGAGGCTAAAGCTGCCCCCTGTGAAGTCCAGGAGCACGCCACCAATGCTCCAGCCCTCCGTGCTCTTGTAGTAAAAGTTCATGTAGGCCTGCGGATAGACAGACGGAGGCTATGGGAGGCCAGACAGAGCCACACATGCATTGTGACTTCTTCCCACTCATGTACTAAGCTCTGGGCTCCAAAGAACACAATGACCTCTAGGCTTTGAGAAACCGTAGCCAGGGAAACAGTGTGTGTGCAAGGCAAGTGGAACGTCCCTTTCTTCCCTCCCCTTCTCCGTCTCTGGGGGAATGCTGCCTCGTTTTTCAACCTCTTAAGAGTAGATGCAGCCCTCCCTGGTTTTGTTTTATTTATTTTTAGACCACTGTCTCCCTATGTAGGCCAGGCTGGGCTTGAACTCACAGACCTTGTGCCTCAGCTTCCCAGGGACCCCAAGTACTAGGCTTACAGTGTGCGCCACAGTCCCTCGCCGGGACTTGAGTCTTCACAGCTCCAATGATTCTGGCCCTGATATTAGTCTGGACGCCACAGTACTTAGGAATGTGCCTGACTCTGGGGAGTGGGATCCAGCTCTAGTGCTGGAGCTGGGGGCTACTAGGGAAAAGCTACCGAGTCCTTTAGGTCTCCCCGGTTGTAAAGTGGCCCTGCTGTTACCTCTGACCTGCCCGCCTTCCTGGCCCCCTGGCCCCCTCTTCTTGTTGGCTCCAGCCTCAAATTCTTTCTCCAAACCCACAGCGCCCTTGGAACATCTCTGGCTGGCCCCAGCTCCCTTCCTACCTTGCAGGGGGAAAGGCTTGGCCTTTTTGGTGGTTTTCTGGTCTCCTGTCCTATCTTTCTCATTCTCACCACACTTGCTGGTCCCTCTCTAGTTCCACATAATTCCAAATGTCTCCCATGGATGCTCCTGCATCGGGTTCCCAGTCTTAAGCCTTACCACATGTGGGGGCCCCCAGAGCCTGGCCCTCCATGCAAATATTCTGGGACCTGGTGTCCTAGCTACATAGTTTCTACATTTTCATTTTTTCTTTTCTTTCTTTTGTTTTTTCGAGACAGGGTTTCTCTGTGTTATCTTGGCTGTCCTGGACTCTCTTTGTAGACCACGCTGGCCTCGAACTCACAGAGATCCTCTTGCCTCTGCCTCCCAAGTGCAGAGATTAAAGGTGTATGTCACCATGCCTGGGCAGTTTCTACATTTTTAATATTGCTCAGCAGCCAGGTTTCCTGTAGGCTGCCAGGACCTGAACCAGCACTCTCCACTGTCTACAGAATTCAGTGCTGCTCTTCCTCAGGGTTTACCCCTGCCTGCCCGCAGTGAGTGTTGTATCTCTAGCCCGAGGAATATAAGACTATCAGCACCAAAGCGTCTTTCTTGGGGAAAGAATTCAAAGCGGCTCTAGAGGTCATGTGTGGATGTCATGACTGGACTCTAACCTAGGGCCATCATGCTTGTCAAGGAGGGCTTTGTATGAGTCTAAGCCTCAGGACCTGGATTGAACTATAAGGCCTGGGCAGGGGGAGTGTGCTGAGGGACCTCCTGGGAGAGCATCTCTGCAAAGAACACCACAGTGGTCAACTCCCTCCTCTGTCTGGTCTTTTCTGAGTCCCCTGCCACTGGTCCTTAGGGATGGCTATTGTGGCAGTCAGGCATGAGAGAGAAATCCAGAGTTATCAGGAAAGACTGAGTCTGGCTCCAGGAAAGAGCAGACAGTGGTACCTACTGGCTTTCTGCCATTCTGGGCTCAGCAGTTTCTGCTACAGGCTCTCTCCCTGCCCCCCCCCATTTCCCACCCCCCCTGGTCTCCTTAGCTTGGTAAAAGCCACCCCATAGGAGCAAGGCCTGGGCTTGGTACTTGTTACCTCTCACACTACCAGCCCTATGGACATGCAGGAAGGCTCTGGAATACCTGTGGGAAATACTTGATCAGCGTGATGACGAGCTTGATGTAGGAGAAGCAGAAGAGGAACTGCAGCCATGTGGTGACACCGACTGCAGCCACAATCATGGTGACTAAGACAAAGAGCCATGCGAGTACCAGGAAGCCAACGGAGGGCCATGACACGCGCTGGTTGCCTCGCTGAGGATGAGACGGGTAGAGTTTGTAGATGTGGACCCGCAGGGTTGCTTCAGGGTTTCAGGAAGGAGTGGACCGGGCAGGGGGCAGGATGGATGGGAGGGCAGGACTGGAGGCAGAAGCTGCCTGGCCTTGGGGTAACATGTATAATGAAGGGGCCGAGAGCACTGGGGCTGTGTCTGCACGAGGGAGACCGAGTCCAGGCAGTATTGGGTTCTATTAGGGTTCTGAATTAGTCAAACCTGGGCTGGGATGAGGTATGGAACCCCATGCCCCATTCCCATCCTTTTACAATCAAGCCCCCCCCGTTCCATGCATGTGGCTCCTTCACCCCCTGGTGACCAAGTTCCACCTTCTCAGATCTGGACACCTCAGAGCTCATTTAGAGGGAGCAAACAGTGTAGGGGCATAAACCCCGATGCTGGAGGCCCAGCACCTCCCCTAGCCCTGCAGTTGGCTCATTCCATGACGTGGACAAAACCTGGGAATCTTAGAATCTGTCTTCTCCCCCCCCTGCCCCCCCCTCACCGCTGTTCTCTAGACATGGCCCCCAAGTGAGGCTCCTACAGCTGAGTGTCACAGCAAAGGTGTAAGAAAAACAAGCTCCGTGAGAGTCACACAGCCCCCACTGGCCTTGTGTGATGTTAGGTGGCGGCACATTATGGAAAGGTGATGGTAAAACTGTCACAGCAGGGGGTGCTGCTATGAAACTTTGGGACTTCTTAAAGGTGCCCTCATTCTACGCTGAGACCTCAGATAGCTTTTCTGTGACAGAGCTGAATTCAGGTTCCTCTGGATTCTGCCCTCTGGTACCCCTCTAACCCTGGCCATCCCCATCTGCTCACAGTTCCCCTCACTGCATGGTGAATGAATGACCTTGCTTTCCCCTTTACCGAGGAACCTCACTCACCCTTGGCCCACACACACCATTTTCCTTACATGCTCCCTCAGTTAAGCCAGGAACAGGATAGGAAAGTCCACTCCAAACCCATTCAGCCATGAAGGCTGGCGGGGGGGAGGGGGGAGAGGGGGCTGCGGGTGCATCATGTTACCATCCCTTCAAGATATGTGGGTAAACCTGGGCAGGGGTTGGGTTAGGGCACCAATAGCAGGACAGGTCTCCAGGCCTCACTGCTTACCTCATACAGGCAGCATTGCAGGATGACAATCAGGGTGAGGGCGACCGCGTGTAAGCTGAAGAAGACATCATTACTGTCGACAGGGTTCACGCCGTTGGGGTATTTGAGGAGAAACTGCTCCTGTTGGTGGTGGTGGTGGGGCGGTGAGGAGAAGCTGAGAGGTGAAGAGAAGCACAGTCACCCCGGGGATTGGGTGGGCTGTAGGGAGTGAGCAATGCCGTACCTGGATGTAGGGCACCCACAAAAGGCCGACGTTGAAAACGCTGTAGGCCACGAAGCCTGTCAAGTTCAGGGCTAAGAAGTCAAAGCTGAGACCAACGACACTGCAGAGAGGTAGAGGGGAACATAGCAGGGCAGGGTGAGGCAGGGGACCCACAGCATGGGAGGGGCATAGCTCCTAGCACATGGGAAAGGAGGGCCTCAGCATCATCCTTACAGGTCTCTCCACTACCACAGCTGATGCCGTTCAACTGGCTCCCTTGAAAGCCATCCCTTCCTCCATTCCTCCCCTCCCATGCCCCAGAGGCTTCTCTCCTGGAGGCCTCTAGGGGACAGACAGCACCCATTTCCCTGGCTCACTGCTTGGCAGTCCCCTATGAGACCTGAGACCCATGGGGGCAGCGTGAAGACAGGAGAGAGCTATGTCCTTGGCCCCAGGCCTACTTTCAGTAAGCAGAAGCTTGTAGTCTCTGGGGCTGGAAGTTGCAGGACATGATGCCCGGCCTTTCAGGGCCAAGGAGCTTCAGAGCAGACTTTCCCTTACCCAGCCTATTTTTGGTTTAGCCAAGAAGCTCCATGTTACTGTTCTCATAGGGAAGGGCTGAGCTGGGCAAGGAACCAAATTCCTAGCATGGGAAATCTAACCCTACCGGCAGACACAGAGGTGTGTAGAGGGGCGTCTTCCTGCAGCCCCACGAGGGCCCGCAGGGACAGCTATAAGCTGGGCAGGTTACCTTTTCCGCCTCCAGTTCTGGATCACCTGTGGGTAGAAGGAGACGGACCAGGCCATGAAGTAGATCCAGCCAATCACCTGGTTTATGATGCTAACGATTTGGCTGTGTATCACTAGGAACCGAATCCTGGGGCTAGAAAGGGATAAGGGGTCGGGATGCATTTTGTGAAGGTTTTGGAGGAAGCCCCCATGCACATCTGTGCATGGCCATTCTTCCCGCTATAATGAGGCCACATGGGTAGGGATGCCAGCCTACCAGGTCTGGTTGGAATGATTTCCATGCAGATAAGCAGTCACTTGTCCAACATTTTGAGAAGTCACTTGGAAAGAGGCATTCTTCTCTCCGAGAGGCACTATAACCTGTTAGGAAGATTGAATTTGATCTGTGGCCATGTACAGTTAAAGGACTTGGCTCCAGGCTGGGAACCAGGGGATAGGGCGGGGCATATCATACTTGGTTCTGCTTTCTGAGAACTTACTAACCAAACCAGGCCCAAGAAGCACTGAGTCAAGCCACCCTGAGCCCCACCCTGCTGGTCTTTAGCTCTCCCTGGCTAACCACAGAAGGAGTATAGGGCAGCTTTCTTCCCCTCATGAGCCATGCTACCTCAGTCTACACATCCGTACATGGGGATCACACTAGTGCCTGCATCTCTGGGCTGCTCTGGATGATGTGATGTCCCCAAAGTTTACAGCACAGAACTGGGCACCTGGTGGGCCGGGAGTGCTCTCTATCATGACAGAACTGTGTGAGGAGTATTTCTGTTTCCGTTATGGTGCTACTCAGCCAAACTTATAAAAGGATGTTTCCTCATGCTCTGCCTCAACTGCTTTCTAAAGTCAGAGTCTTGCTATGCAGCTCTGGCTGGCCTGCAGCTTACTATATAGCCCCAGCTGGCCTCAGACTCACAGGACTCCCTGTGCCTCAGTCTCCTGAGTGTTGGGATTACAGGCTTAAGCAGCCACATCTGGCTGCTCCCTCCACCCCCACCTCCTGCCCCACCCCGACTAGACTTTGAGATCATCCTGCTTTCAGCTCCCAAGGGATGGGATGTCCAGGCCAGCAGGGCTTCTTACTGAAGACTCTTGAGGCCCTGCCAGGTCAATACCAGCCATTTTATACCTGATGCTATTGCTTATAAACCCCAGAGTGTGGTCCAGGAGATGTGATGAACCCTATATGCCTACAAATGAGGAGAACGCTGTCTGGCTGATGTCCCTGACCCTGGCTTCTAGGCTGAACTTCTAGACCACCTGACTCCCAGGTTCTCATATCACAGGTATAGGACAAGAATGCTTAGCTCTACACAGAGCGGGGCCAGGGAAGCAGGAACCTGAGGGGGGAGGCTGAGGTGTTCATAAAGATCACTGCTTTGGCCTTGATTGCTAATTACATAAAAAGCTTGGCTGATAATACACATTCAGAGAAGTGCGCACAGCACAGCTTGAGTGTGTACAGACTGCACACATTCAGCCTCCAGACCAAGCAATGAACATTCCCACCACCCCAGAGGCTCCATCCTGCTCCCTTCCAGTCTCTTGACCCCCAAGGATAACCACTGGCCTGACACTATGAATTAATTGCTTTTGTATTTTACAGTCAAGGGACCTTATAGCCCATTTTCTGTGTGCATGTGTGTGCGTGTGTGCTGGTGCCAGGGACTGAACCTAAAGCCTCATGTACGCTGGGTAGACACTCTACACTGAGAATCCCTTCATTTCCTAAAACGTTTCAAAGCAAAGCCGATACTTCCTATCCAACTATCTTTAGACGTCTCAAATGTCTCTTTGCCTCAGGCTTCTCCCTTTGCGCCTGACTGCACACCATACTTATTATTGCTAACCATGGTTAGGCCACAGGACTGACCCCGGAAGCTCTTCATGCAACTGGACGAGAGCTTCTAAACTACACAGCAGAAAATGCTCATCCTCAAAGACAGCAGCAAAGCCCAAACCACAGATTTCTAGGATGATGGAGTGGAAGGGGCCTAGGGGAGGGAGGGGAGGAGAGGTGCAGCGTAGGTGACTTATTTCCACGAACTCTTAATTCAAGTGCGTTCTGTTGCCTAGCATCGCCTTAAGTGTTAGTGAAGGACTGTTACTCACTTCATCAGGGAGTTCCAGAATAGTAAGATTTTTGGAACGAAAAGTGATTTCAAAAGTGATCACCAAGGTTGCATTTAATGGTTGCCTGTGGAGGACAAGAGCCTGGTTACTGTTGCGCTTCTGGATTTCAACCCAGGCCTTCATCTCTCTAGAAATCAGGGCCAGGAAGGGCCATGCACTTAGACTACAGACACCCAACCTCCAGGTCAAGAAATAAGCATTTCCGACACCCCAGGAGCCCTGTTCTGGCCCCCTCTAGTCTCCTGACCCGGAGGAAAACGACTGGCCAGACACTACAGAGTTCCTGTTTTATATTTTATATACAAATGATCTGACAGCACAGAGTTCTTTGTGTGTGTGGCTTCTTTTGTACAATAGTATGCTTTACTCTCATTTATTTTCTGTAAGAGAATGCCTTTATTTGCCCCTAAACTAGGAGAGGTAAGAGCTGTCCCTGCTCTATCAGGAGACTAGATGTCCCTTTGCGAAAGGGTGAGGACACAAGAAGGTGGAATTCCAGATGCAAATAACAGGGGCAAAAAGAGGGGACAGGCTTGTGACTCTGCCCAGGGGGAAAGGCTCCTTTGGTAGGTCAGGTCTGAGCAGGGTGTTGCCTGAAGGTCAGGAGGGACTGAATAAGGCTCTTTGTGAGCAACCAACCCAAGGGTGTCTCAAATGTGGGAAGCCATTTAAGGATTGCAGAGAGGGGAGAGCGGAGTTAGCTGATAACCTGGATGGTTTGCGTGATGTAGGTGTGCAAGGCACGGAGGACAGAGCAGCAGGCCTGTGAGGAGGCCGAGGACCAGAGCTCAGGTTTGAGATCAGGCTTGACAGGACAGTTGAGGAGAAAAGGGCACTGTCTCCGCTGGGAGCCATAGGCACAGTGCAGCAGCGAAGAGCACAGAGACAGAGGAGAATCTTCTGATGGAGGATGAACCAAGTCAGGATCTTCAGGCCTAAACCAGATGTGTCAGTAAGACTAGGACAAAGGCAAAGTGTGACCTAGGCAAAGGTGGGGACATGTGGGGCCCCTTGATACTGTGACCTCAGCAGGGCTGTGCTGGTCAGTAGCTCAGGTCCCTGTCCCTTCATCTTTGGAGCTCTGTTGAAAAGTTTGTTCTTGGGAAGGATCTGGAAGACTGGCATCGCCTGTGTGACTCTTCTTGCTAGAGGAAACCGCTCATGTTTCTAGGAAAAAGTCCCCTTTTCCTCCCAGTGGCATCAAGGACTCAGTGCATGTCTGACTCTGGGACCCTGCTCTGCAGTCACAGGTTTGCATCACTCTTATGCTCTACAACAAAGAGGCAAGAGCATGGCACCTGAAGTACACGCAGCCTGTGCCAGACGTCGGTCCCACATGGGGCTGAGGACAGAACGGGGCCTGAGGACTTACCCGAGGGTGATGCTGACGTTGGCCGAACTGCCGTTTTCCAGCTTCACCGTGGGAGGAACAGTGAGACTGACAGTTGACTCTGGAAAGAACCAAGCCAATGACTTGAGTCACCAGGTCAGAGAGCTCAGTTCACAAGGAGACGTGGGCACAGGCCCCTGCCATCTGAACTCTTGTGTCTGTCCCCTCTGTCCCCCTGTCCCGCCCCCACTCGCTGACAGCCTTGCTCCCTAGGTCTACTCCCACCTCCTGTTTCTGCACACAGGCTAGAGCAGAAGGTGCTGGAACTTCCCCCTCCTCCTTCCCCTCTATGGACAATCTGAGTTCCCCAGAAATGGTTTGGGAACGGTGGAGCCATAAAGTTATATATAAGAAAAGAGACCCAAAGCAACAGCTGTGATGTAAAGGGTGGAATCCATCACCTACCTCTGCAGATGGACAGCGAAGGGGGCCCTCTGAAAAACTGGTCTGGTCTCATTCCTGCATTCTGAGATGGGCACGTGGCCTGGCTAACATGTTTCATTTATTTATTTATTTATTTATTTATTTATTTATTTAATATTTATTTATTTGGTTTTTTTAAGACAGGGTTTCTCTGTGTAGCCTTGGCTGTCCTGACTCACTTTGTAGACCAGGCTGGCCTCGAACTCAGAGCGATCAGACTGCCTCTGCCTCCTAAGCGCTGGGATTAAAAGGGCTAACTTTGTTTCTAAAGAGCCTTCTGGGCTTTCCTACAGACTCTGTCCAACCCATACATGGTTCCTTTCCTGAGGCTGTCTTTGGGGACTTGAGGACAGTGGTGAGGGACGTGCACTTCTCACTATCACGTCTTGGTGTTAAGGTGCTAACTTAGGAGAAGGTGGACAAACAGGCCACCAGGGCGAGGGAGGAGGCAGGTTTGAGTCTCAGAAAACCATGATGGGGTGAGGGGCAAACTGGGAGTGCAGCTCAGACGTAGAATGCATGAGCAGTAGGCATAAGACCTTGAATCAAATCTCCAGCATAAAAAAGAACAAAAGGGAGCCGGGCATGGTGGTGTATGCCTTTAATCCCAGCACTCAGGAGGCAGAAGCATGTGGATTGATGTGAGTTCGAGGCCAGGCTGGTCCACAAAGTGAGTCCAGGACAGCCAAGGCTACCCAGAGAAACCTTGTCTCAAAAAACCAAAACAACAACAACAACACAAACAAAAAGAACAAGAGGAGGATCAAGTTGGGAGATTAAATATTCCGGAACACTGTGGCCACAGGGCATGGCTGGCTAGCTTCCTTGAGTAATTTCTGTTTTCTTTGGGTAGCCTACCTTCCTTGTCACTGTGCCATCCCCAAGTGTGCTCAAAGCTCTATGGCCTACCTGCCCAGCTCACCTCCCCCACCTCACGGACCTCAGGGATATGCACAACCTAGAGTTATGATCAGGGATCCAGACACACAGGGAAGGGCATCTTACGCAGCAGAGGAAGTGCTCCATCTAGTGAAGATGGCTCACACAGAGACAGACGCTTCAGGCCTCTACCCAGAGCCCTCCGCAGCAAGGACGAAGAACTGGGACTTGAAGTTTCAGAGCTCAGGTTGGAAGGACCTTTACTGTCTCTTCCAACCTCTTCAGCTGGGTTCTCTCCTTGGTATTTCCACCTGCAGTTTTTATTCCTCTGCATGGACACGTGCTGGGAGGGTCACCTCTTCTCCCAAGGTGCTCATTAGCTTGAAACTCAGTTTGGGACCCAGTTCTTTTGTATCTAAGCTGCTTTATTCAGCTAAGTCCCCTTGTGTAAATGCAGATGTTGGCTGTTCCCAAGGTGTAAGTCTCCCAGATGTGACTCTTCATAGTACACAATCTCTAGTCTCCTCACCTGGATGGATGCCTTAGGTCAGGTTGGTCCCTATAGCCTCAGGGTCTAGAGGCTGCTATGCTACCTAACTCTGTCCTGCCTGCAGTACTACCTAACTCTGTCCTGCCTGCTATACCACTATGCTATCAATCTGAGGCTTTGTTCTGGGCTTACCCAGCTAGAGGAGAGCAGGGCTTACTATCCCAGTCTATTAAATTATATTTACAGTTCAGGACTACATCAGATAAGTTTGGACCCAGTGCAAGCCACGACTCAGAGCACACACACACGCACACATGGACACGTGTGTCCATGTGTGTATGTGTGCCTTGTGACTTAAGGGGATGTCAGGGTGTTATATTTTCCAGTCTTTGCATATTAAAGTAGGAAGGTGGGAGCTTTCAGAGACCCAGATCAGAGAGTATTTAAATCTTCTCACTCAGTGGGACAGAAAACACTAGTCCTCAAGCAAATGACATCATAAGCTTCGGAGTCATATTTCCATCCTGGCTTTGACATTTCCTAGCTGTGTGACCCACAGGAAGGTACTTTAGTGTTGAGCCCACACCTGTACAACCTCACCTGTACAATGGGTGTAATTAGACCTATCTCACAGGTAAAAGACAGACTGGTGAGCAACAGCTTTCTACTGTCTACATGGCCTCACTGCTAAAAGCTCTACTACTGTCATCACTTTACAACTAACCGCGAGGCAGGAGGCAGCTAGGAAGCTGAATTAGATCCTGGGAAAGTAGATTTTTAAGTGTTGAGCAGGACCTTCCAAATGTCATATGAGAATTACCAGCTGAGTCATGGCGAGATCACTTTGGTTCACCGAAAGCAAACCGTCATTCTCCTCTCCATCCCATTCTTTTCTTTTTTTCTCAGTGTATCCTTGGCTGTCCTGGATCATATAGGCTAGGCTGGCCTCGAACTCACAGAGATCCACCTGCCTCAGCCTCCCAAGTGCTCAGATTAAAGGTGCGCGTCACCATGCCCGTCCCATCCCTTTCTTTTCTCCAGACTGGGCATTTGGATGCAGGCCCTTGCACAAGTGATCTACACTGGCCTGACACCATGGAGCTTTTAGAGTTTTCTGTGTGGGATTGCTTCCTCTGCATGACATTATGCTTTACTTCCACTCATTTCTATACCGAGCGCCTTTACTCCTCATTCAGCTCTGCTTACATTTTTACTTTCTAACTTTGAGACAGGGCCTCACTCAGTTGTTCAGGCAGCCTTCAGTTCATTTTGTCCTAAAGCCCTTGTAGGACTTAAACTTGATATTCTCCTGACTCAGTCTCCCAAGTAGCTAGGATTATAGATCTAAGCCTCTGCTACTAGCTGGTGCTATTCTGCATCCTTCTTTATGCCAGCCACTGCTGCTGGCTCCTCTTCTTCTTCCTTCCTCCTCTTCTTCCTCCTCCTCCTCCTCCCCCTCCTCCTCCTTCTTTGGTCTCACCATGTTGCCAAGGCTGCCAGGAACACACAGACAGTTCTGATCTTTATCTCTTAGCTTCCAGAGTGCTGGTGCTACAGGTATGCCTCCATTTCTGGTATTCCCTTAACCTCCACTTTATAATCATCACAACAGGCAATGGGCATCTTCAGTCAGCTCTTAAGGAAACTCATTCCAGGAGGCAAAGAGCCCTGTCCACATAGGCAGAAATGACCAAGCAAGGGCTCACTGCTGTGCTCATTGGGTCTAAAGCTCAGGTCGTGACCACTAGGTCGCACTACCACAGACTCCGGCTCAGAGTCAGAAACGACAAACTCTAGAGGCCTTCGGTTCATCCGTCATTGTTGAGGCTGATGCCCCAAACTGAGAAGAAAAGTCTGGCAGAATGAGGCTGGGAGCCAACACAAGTCTAGGTTCTCAAATTTACAGTAGCCTCCAGTGTGCCTTCAGTAGAGATGGGCAAAAGAGCCAACGGAACCGAGGCCCTGTCCCAGTCCTTGCTTTATCTACGAAGCTTTCTACCTGGCCTGGGTCTTGGCTTACCCTCTGTGTAAGTGGGGTACTGGCAGCGTGCCATCATCTCCTAGGTAGGATCCATTCTGTGCTCATGTACACATGCATACTCAAGCACACGCGCTCACTCCCCAGAGAGAGAGAGACTCAGTGGCAGTGGTGTCCCTCTGGAGAAAGGTGGCATGCCCAGGGCTCATGGTCTGAGGCCTTTTTTTTTTCTTTCAGAGACTATGTCTCCATTAGGTGTGACTGCAAAGGAACATGGCTGATGTTTACCAAACCTGGATGTGTAGCAGAAGTTTCGGTTTCTTTAAAAACCGCAGTTATGTTACGTAAACAGTTTTTTTTTTGTTTTAATGACAAGTGTGGGATATGGAGCTGCGTTTAGTTTATCCACAGCTGATAATGGCCTCCTGTGGCTTGAAGAGGGGCGTGGTCTTTGCCAGCTGCAGAGAGTTTAATTCTGAGGACTCTGAGAGGGTATAAATACCAGAGCACAGAGAGAAGAAGGGAATGCTTCTTTGAAGAATGCTTCGAGACACTCTGAGAGAAGGACACATCGTCAGGGAGGAAGAAGGCTGCGGCTGTACATCCTGGCATTGGAATTGCCCCCAAAGAACCCAACGACGCTAACCAGCTGGAACTGAGTCTAAAGAGACCCACATTCCCTTTCCCTTCTCATCTTCTTCTTCTCCTTCCTAGGGTTGGGGAGTTGAAGGGAGGTAGAGGCTTAAGGAACCCCAAATAAAGTAGACTTAAAAAGTAGCACCTACATGGATGAGCTAGTCAGATGACCAACTCCCTGGCCATCAAGAGGACAACCATAATGGCGTAGCCAGTATGTGCAGCTTCAGGGAACATGTGTACGATTTATAGTGTATGCCCCACATCTGCTGGAAACTGTTAGGGACTTTACGGTACCTTGGCTTTGGAGTAATGACCTGAAAATTGTTAAGTAGGGACTTTACGGTACTTTGGCTTTGGAGTTAATGGTTAAATGGTTAAAATGGGCCAGGCACTGTGAGTTCACAGAAGGAACTCCACAAACTCTTGGGTATTGCAAGGATTGCTAGGATGACAACCGCATCTGAAAGTGTTCTCTGGCAAGGATGTGTAAACCATACCAGTGTGCTTTCTGTGTGGCTTGGGATGTGCTGTAACCAGTTCTGATCTTCTCTAAGAGAAAGGTATTTTCTCTTACAACATGGGGTCAGGAGAACCAGGTACAAGGCCTCCCACAACCCTCTTTACAAGGTCCAGAGTGCAGAAGCACAAGCTATTTTTTTTTTTAAACAGACACTATCTTAGCTTGGTGAGGCTCTGAAGGCCAGTCATGCAGTCTGACGTAAGAACCAACTGTTATTTGCGTTGATACAGAGAAGGCAAGAGGGACCCCAGGGTAAAAGGCTAATTATGTTTGGGACCACCTGGCTCTTTGTAAAATGTCCCTACACCAGACCTGGATATGGCTACCTCTTGGAGTGGCAGGCCAACCATAGGTAGTGGCCCGGATAGCACCAAACCTTTGGTGACAAAGAGGTTAGTCTTTACAAAGAATATTTGAACTCTGGTTCTTGAAACACACACACACACACACACACACACACACACACACACACATACACACACACAAACAAAAACAACAACAAAAAACTACACTAACTAAATAGTATGTAGGGCTGAGACAACATATTATTAAAACAATAAAGGCAATAAAAATTTAAAAAGTTACTCTTTCCACTATTTCCCTTTTTATAAAGCTGAGAGGCCAATCTTAAACTTACCACATTTCTCCATGAGCTTCAAGAGGAAAGGGGTCAAAACAAGCAGCCAGTTCCTCATCGTGATCTTTGGCTTCTCAGGACTAGGAAGGAAAACCAGCAAGAGAGCGGCCTGTTAAGGTTGGGTTAGCTTAGCTCTTGGTGGACAGCATGCTACCTGAGCCGTGGCAGCGCGACAATTCACAAAGGGCTTCTCCTCACACCTCTGACCTCACAACCTTGGCATCACAACCT
>OU015746.1:46357887-46385149 GCA_907169655.1 Acomys percivali | reverse complement strand
AATAATAATAATAATAATAATAATAATAATAATAATAATAATAATAATAATAATAAAAAAACCAGACCTTATCAGCTGTATTAAAATTTGAAGGAGGTGGATTGATAAGATAAAAAACGTTGAGAAACAATGATGTAATGTTATTACTACTACCACCCAGGGCTCCCAGCAAGCTCTCACAAAACACAGATAGTTATTTTCCTCAATATTATTGAAAAGGTAAGATCCAGGTGTCCTCTCTTTCTCTGGGCGAATCAACAGGAGTTCCCGGAACGGTCCTATCAACATCTAACTCCCCTTACCTCCCCCAAAGCACATTCCCAAGCCGGATTCGGGCGGCACCAGAGGAGGCAAGCAACGTGTTCCAGCTGCACGCGAATAGTGCCACCAACACCTGCTGGCAGCCAGTGTCAGTACTTTTGCTCACCTGGCTCTTCAACCTAGGGGCGTGCAGGCCTGGGTTGGGGCCAAAGGATAGAGAAACCCAGGCGTTGCTCAAGTAGGCTTGAATCGCCGCAGGCTGCACCTCTGAGATGCCGGGCTAGTCTCTGCTGGGCTGAGTGGTGTCCTGCCGGCTGTCCGATCACGATGGCTCTCACCTCACAGCCTCTCAGGCTTGGTGGACCGTCTTCTCCTAAAGGAGCAATCTCGCGCCAGATGCCACTTAAGAGTGTAGGGGGTACTCTTTGGGCTCCGGGGACTTTGTGTGAGGGCGGGGCCAGCTGTCACCTGACCTAAACCACCTGACTTATGGAGCTTCGTACAAGGAGCTCTGGAAGTTGTAGTTTTCACGAGCTAGATAATGCTGGGTAGGGTCGAGGGGAGGATGGAAGGGCGCAGGCGCCTTGGCAGAGACAGGAGCTCGGATGTGAAGGGAGATCTAGTCACCTGTAGGAGCAGCAGGGCTCTCGGGGCCTCTGTAATTTCTGAAATTCTGTGCTCCTTGGTGAAGATCCTGGGACCCGCGCACTGTCCCGGAACCTCAAGCCCAATAAGTCCCGCCTTATGTCACTTCTCCACCTGTCGCGGGAGGCCGCTACAAAGGAGGGTGTGGGCGTCTGCCTCCCTCGACCAATGGGAAGACAAGAAGCCGTTCAAACCTTCTGAGCAGCGTGAGCTGTCACCGCTGCCATGGCTTCGCGACCCGTCACTCTCGGCATCGACTTGGGCACTACGTCGGTGAAGGCCGCCCTGTTGGAGGCTGCACCCGGCCACCCATCCGGGTTCGTGGTGCTGGCGAGCTGCGCCCGCGCTGCCAGGGCAGAGATCGAGAGCGTGGCGGCCGGGCCCCAGGTGAGGCAGCCCTGGAGCCGCCGCTCCCGGACCACTCTGGCGGCATCCCGGGCAGCCCCTTTCAGCGAAGAAGTACCCTGGTCTGCCCTGCCTGTCCGACCTCCGCCTGCTGCCCTTTCCCTTCAGGGCCTCACAGCCTGCTGGAGCTCAGGCTAAGCCGTTTGATTTTGCCCAGGGAGTTTTCTTCCTTCCTCCTGGCACCGATCCTTCTACTCTCAGCTTCTCTGGGGACGCTGGATCCCTGCACTCTGTACCCATCATTTTTCTGTACTTTGACCTGAGAAGACTTGCTTTCAGAGTAATAACCACAGGCCTGACTATCACGCTTGCTGCTCGTGGCTCACGTCTGCCCTGTGCCCTCAAGTTCAGGCATCATTTTTACTCCCTTAGGCTGGCTGTGCTCTGGAAATCAGATGTAGAGTTTGGCTTACCTTATTCCGTAGAAGCAAAAGTGAACTGAAAATTTCACTTGGTTACTCAAAGAATTCCAGCCCCAATCGAGAGCCACTGGAGGAAAGTTGTCAGAGGAGGTGGGGGAGACACAGATAAGTTGATTAAATAATTTAAAAAGAATCAGACTGATAATTATACAGCCACTGGCTTTTGAAAACTAGAACTTAGAAAAGGAAACATTCAGAGTCCCACAGGGTGGCTCAGCAGGTAAAAAGCAACTGCTGAGCAAGCCTGGTGACCTGAATTCTATCTTCAGAACCCACCATGGGGAGAAAAATTAATTCTGAAAAGCTACCCCCTGACTGCCACATGTGCCCCACGGCAGGTATGTGTCTGCACAGACATTCTCTCTCTCTCTCTCTCTCTCTCTCTCTCTCTCTCTCTCTCTCTCTATATATATATATATATATATATATATATATATATATATATGCACTCCTCACATTTTTCTTGGCCTCAACTTGGTGGCCTCTAAGGCTTCCTCCAGCCAGAAACTTGGACTGAGTGCAGCACACACACTTGAGCTTTGTGTCTCAAAAGCTCTTGCCAAGGGTCTGTATTCAGTTCTTTGGGGTTCAGAATCCATTTTTCTTGGACACATTTAAGAAGATGAAGATTGGGCCGGGCATGATGGCGCACGCCTTTAATCCCAGCACTCGGGAGGCAGAGGCAGGTGGATCGCTGTGAGTTCAAGGCCAGCCTGGTCTACAAAGTGAGTCCAGGATGGCCAAGGCTACACAGAGAAACCCTGTCTCGAAAAACCAAGAAAAAAAAAAAGATGAAGATTGCAGGAGTATATCTAATTTTCCCAGAGGCCTTCACATTTAATTCATTTGAGGCCTCAGGGCTTTTCAGAATGCTTATTTGACTTCGTGAGTTATGACTTGGAGAAGTTGGCTCTGATCCTGTAGGAGTGAGGAGCTGGGCCAGGATTATAGTACAGTGGGTTCAGGCACTGCCCCTTTCTCATGAAAATGATCTCTGCCTCTCTGTCTCTGTCTCTCTCTTCTCTCTCTGTCTCTCTGTCTCTGTCTGTCTCTGTCTCTCTCTCTCCTCCCCTCCTCCCCTCCTCCCCTCTCTGTTATGAAATAGGGTCTTGCTGGCCTCAAACTTGGCTCTTCCTGACGTAGCCTCCCAACACTGAGACTGCAGGTGTGTCCTGTCCCATGCAGCTAAACACAAAGTTTATCTCTGGCTCAGGGCTCAGTCTCCTTGGTTGTGGGGCACAGGGATGGGTGGGTCTGAATGAGTTGCTAGTTCCAGGGCTTGATCTGGGTATAAACCCACTGATGTTTTGAACTGAGAAAAAGTAGCACAATGGCTTTCCTGTTACAATATGGGTGTGCCCATTGTCCCACAAGTGCCCCAATCACACTCAACCTTAAAATGAACTGCTGAACACAGCCTCCTTGTCTCTACTCCTAGCTGGCTCTTTTCCTCCTCCATGGTCTCCACCCACACAACTCACTCACCCTGGACCCATTTCAAACAGAGGCCCTTCTGTCCTGAGATGATGTACTGTCTGATGGCCATTTGGGGACTTTTAAACTACCACTGTCTAACAGAAATGCAAGTCACAAGTGTGGGCTACACATGGACTTTTCAGTTTCTGAGTAGCTATTTTTAAAGATGTAAAAGGAGTGGGTGAAATTAATTAAATTCAAAAGTATTTATTTATTTATAGACAGAGTTCCACTCTGTAGGCCTGGCTGGTTAGGAACTTGCTATGTAACAGAGATCTACCTGCCTCTGCCTTCTCAGTGGTGGGATAAAATTAATTTTCATTATGTATGATTTTAGCATGCAATAATTAATAAGATATTCATATTAACTCTGGACTAGTGTGCATGCATGTGGAGTCCAGAGGCCAACCTTGCACTGTATCCCTCAGCCCTTAGGTTTTATTGATGCCCTTCCCCCCACACCTCCCCGACCTGCTTTTTAAAAGTGTCTCTGGCCTGGAACTGGACAAATGGGCTGGTTGGTTGCTCCATGAGCCCCAGGGATCTGCCTTCCCAGTGCTAGGATTACAAGGACATATCACAGCACCAGACCTTTTTAAAACATGGGTCCCAGGGATTAAACCCAGGCCGCTATGCTTGTAAGGCTAGCACTTGGGTGACCCATCTGTCTCCCCAACCCTGAGATATAACATACGTTATTTTAATTCAGACCTGACACATACTGTCAACGGCTGCCATATTGGACTGTATGTCCCCTCTGCTTTCTTCTTCCACCTCTGCCCTCCCTGTCTGTCTTCCTCTGTGGAGATCCTGCACAGCTACGCACCTCCTCTGTCTCTGGCACAGTGAGAGGCTCCTTGTCAGGGTCCAGCGCTGCCTGGGCAGGGTATGTGCTCTGCGCATCCTCTCCTCCCCCAGCTCACCCTTATCTGTCTTCCTTCTTTGTGTTGACTTGTTAGGATAAGAGCTCTGTTGACCAAGGTTCTGGTTCCCCCCAGCGGGTAAGTGTTCTCCCTGGAGGAAAGCAGCGAGCCCAAAGATTCAGCCTCCTTGTGTTTTCTCCAGCCTGTAAGCTTTCCACAGCATTTCCACAGAATGACATTTATTTTTGGGTTACATTTTTCTTTCCCTTCTCTGAGTTTTCCATGGACCTTACTAGTTGTTAACAGCTCATTTATTTTGTATTTGATAATTGTAATTTTTGTGTGCCCAAATACCAGATTTTAGATAAAATACATTTTCAATCTATAAAACTTAGAACTCTACTTTCCTTTTTTGGTTTTTGAGACAGGGTTTCTCTGTGTAGCCCTGGCTGTCCTGGAACTCACTCTGTGGACCACAATGAGTTCAGTCAGAACTCCTCTTTTCCTTCTTCTTTTTGAGATAGGGTCTCTCTGTGTAGCCTTGGCTGTCCTGGACTCGAATTGTAGACCAGGTTGGCCTCAAACTCAAGAGATCCACTTGCCTCTGCCTCCTCAGTGCTGAGATTAAGGCATGCGCCACCATGCCCAGCTAGAACCCTAGTTCTTAAAAAAAAAAATATTTATTTCATGTGTGTGTGCTTGAGTATGTGTTTGTAGTGCCTGAAAAGGACAGAAGAGGGTGTTGGATCCTGTGGAACTGGAATTACAGGCAGTTGTGAGCCACTTGATGTGGGAATTGGGGTCTGAACCTTAGTCCTCTGGCAAAGCAGCAAGTACTCTTAATTGCTGAATCATGTCTCCAGTTCACAATCTAAATTCTTAATTTTCCTCCAAGATAAGGTTTCTCTGTGTAGCCCTGACTGTCTTGGAACTCACTCTGTAGACCAGGCTGGCCATGCAGAGATCTGCCTGCCTCTGCCTCCTGAGTGCTGGGATTAAAGGTGTGTGCCACCACTGCCCAGCTGTTTTAATGATTTTCATCAGATATGACTTAAATATTTCCAGACTAATTAATTTTTAATTTTTTTGGTGGCTATTGTGTTGGGAATCTAACCTAGGGCCTTGAGCATGCTGGGCAAGCATTCTCCTGGCCCCAGAACTATTAATTCTTTCTTAAAAATTAAAAAAAAAGTATGTATGTATGTATGTATGTATGTATGTATGTATGTATGTATGCATTTTTACCTTATGTGCATTGGTGTTTTGCCTGCATGTATGTCAGTGTGAGGCTGTCTAATCCTGGAGTTACAGACAGCTGTGAGGAGGAGAGGGGCCTGGTAGATTCTAAGCTAATGCTCTACCACTGAACCATGGTCCTGTCTCTTGTATTTTAAAAAATGATTTACTGTATTTTTAATTATGTGTATGTGTGAGAGTCTGTGTGCAGATTTGTGCATGTGAGTGCCAGTGCCTACAGAGGATAAGGGTGTCAGCTCCAATGAGAACTGGAGTTACAGGTGGTTGTGACCCCCCAGTGTCGGTGCTGGGAGTTCAACTTGGGTCTTCTGCAAGAGCTGTGCAAGCTCTTAGTGGCTAAGATGTGTGTGTGTGTGTGTGTGTGTGTGTGTGTGGTCATGTGTATGTGGGTGGGTGCATATGTGTTCACGTAGAGGCCAGAGGTGAATGTTGGGTATTTTCCTCATTCATTTATCCACCTAACTTTTTTGAGACAGGGTCTTTCACTGAGCCTGGAGTGTGCCAGCAAGCCCCAGAGACTCTGTTGTCCTCACTTCAGCAGCACTAGGGTCACAGGCAGTTTCTGTGTGGGTGTTTGGCTTCAAACCACGTCCTCATGCTTACTGCCAAGCACTTTACTGACTGAGCCAGTTCCCTAGCCTCAGGATCTGCTTCGTTTTTATTAATTATTTACTCATCTATTTTTTTTAAAAAATGGAATCTCACTATGAGTCTATGTCTCACTAGCTCAGGGTAGTCTCAAACTCTTGGGCTCACACATTTTTTTTTTTTGTGTGTGTGTGTGCTAGGGCTTGTCTGAGAGTGCTTTAGTCCTTTGGAGTTTTATTTTATTTTGTTTTTGTGACAGGGCCTCACTATGTAGTCCTAGCTGCCCTGGAACTCTATATGTAGACCGATCAGGATAACCTTGAACTCACAGCGATCCACTTGCCTCTGCCTCCCCAGTTCTGGGATTAAAGGTGTGCGCCTGGCTTGTACTCAGTCTTTTGGGTCTTTCTTGACCACAGTTTTCCTGTGTCCAGGCTCAGAGGGCAATATTCATCCCCACCCATATGGCATCTTTTGCTATGCTCAGAACATTAGTATAGGGAAATTATGAGCCTCACATTCCAGCTTTTGGAAGCTGAGGCTGGAGGGAGGATTGCTGGCACAGGAGTTCTGAGCTAGCCTGGGCAACAGGCAAGATTGCTTGCCCCACTCCCTTCCTTGTCCCCCGCCCCACCACCAAACAAACAAACAAACAAACCAAACCAAACCAAACCAAACCAAACCAAAACAAACCAAACCAACCCAGGCTACAAAGGCACTATACCTGCCTTTCATCTCACCTGAAATCTCACCTCAGGCTCAGTCAGGTAGACTGAGGAATGTGTGGACTCCTGTATGGGCATCCCTTCCTCTGCGGTTAATTTCTGACCTTTGGGTTCATTTGAGTTCCAAGGGGACTCATCTTACCAGCTAACTTCTGCTCCTCCTCTTAGCACTTTTTTTCTCCGCATTCCCTTTCCTTTTTTTCTTCTTTCATTCCTATAATAAAGAGTGGTAATGTAAACTTCAGTGAGTCCTCATTGTCTGTGATTTTTTTTTTTTTTTTTGTCATGTTCTTTTGCTTGTTAAGAGCACTATTTGCTTTTTCTCCTGTTGGCTCTGCCTGCAGTCGTTCGTTCCAGCCAACCTAGAGTGGAGGCGAGAAAGGGGCTTTCGTTTCATGTGCACCGCCAGACCCTTCCCTCTGCTTCCACACCCTTCCACACTGCTAGGGAAGGAGACCCTCTCCTTATTTCTCCCACTGACGGTGGAGCAGGCTTTTCTCAGCAGAGCCAGGTATCCCCACGGAACTGTCTGCAGCTGTGCATCCTCCCTGAGGTGCGGAGTGTGCCTTTGTTGGACAGTCTCAGGCCGCGCCCAGTTGGAGCTAACCAGCTCCTTCAGTTTCATATGTTGGCAGTGACCCTTGGGGAATCAGACCCCGCTCTAGGAGACCCCTGCAGGCTTTCCCTCCTCGGTCTGTCTGTCTGTCAGTCTGTCTGTCTGTCTGCCTGCCTGTGCCCACCACCCTGTCCTGTTCTGTTTCCAGGGGCGGGAGCAGGATGTGACTAGAGTCATCCAAGCCCTCAACGAATGCCTCGACGCCCTTCCTCGGCAGCATCTCCGGAGAGTCGGGGGTGTTGGAGTGTCGGGACAGATGCACGGCATCCTGTTTTGGAAAGCAGGCCAAGGTATGCTGGGTGTGGGTAATGACCTCATTCTGTGGTCACTTAACAGACAAGAACAGGGCTCTTGGACCAGGGTCAGGCTGTCTTGGTATGGGCATAGCGCCTTGCTGCTCAGGACAAAATATCATACGCTGTCGCCTGTGCTTTGTATACATTTTGCCTGCGTCAAATGTGTAATTGGAGAGTCAAACTCTGCTTGTATATCCATGTATATGACTTCAAACTCTGCTTGTATATTCATGTATATTATTTGTGAACAACTGGAGGAGAAAGTGAGTTTGAGTTTTCTTTGGGATTCAGTAGTGACGATTTCCCACATGGTTTTTTTTGTTCCAGAAGCAACAGGGTTGGCTCCTACTGGACAAGATGCCAAGTTGAGGAAACTGGAATTCAAATGTTTTAAAAAGCAAATAAATTTTAATTTGTTATGCTCTGTGTGTGTGTATGCATGCTTGTGTGTGTATGTGTGTATGTATGTGTGTGCATGCATGTGTGTGTTTGTGTGCATGTGTGTATGTGTGTGTGCGCGCGTGCATGTGTGTGTGCGTGTGTGTATGTGTGTGTGTGTCTGTGTGTGTTCTCTTATTCCACTGCAGGTATGAGGGTGGAACTCAGGTGGTAAGACTGTAGCAAGAAATTTTACCTGCTGAACCATCCTGTTGGCCCTGGGTATACTTTTTTTTTTTTTTTTTTGAGATGCAGTCTTATATATCTGAGGCTGGCCTTGAACTCAATGTATAACTAAGGCTAGTCTAGAATGCTTGATCCTCCTGCCTCTACTCCCAAGTACCCAGGTTTTCTTTTTCTTTTGTGGTTCTAGGGATTCAACCCAGGTCCTCACATGTGCTAGGCAAGTACTCTGTCATGGAACTATGTCCCAGTCTCATTTTTACTTTTTATTTTAAGATAGTGACTTGATAAATTGCCCACACTGGCCTTAAGCTCACAATAGCTCAGGCAGGCTGCAAAAAACCTTATGATCCTCCTGTCTCATCCTCCTAAGTAGCTGGGATTACAAGTCCATGCCACAAGCCCCAGCTGGGCATCGTTTCTAATCTTTACATAATTTCACTTAATTCTAGTCACTATCACTTTACTTATTAATCACATCACATCATCATTACCACCACCACCATCATCATCATTATCATCATCATTTTCTTGCTTCATCTGTCATGTGACAGAGATTTGTTGCCGTGTGTGGCCCACACAGGAGACTATGCCAGGAAAACAACAATGGGCACTTCAGGTGCCAGGTGTCAGGCTAAGGATGTTACCTGCATGACCTCACCTGTCTTTCCCAACAGCTTTGTGATGCGTGTGACTGTCAACGCTGTGCCGATGAAGAGCAGGAAGGTCAGAGAGGTTAGAATAACACAGTCTGGGCCACACAGCAGCCATCCTGGTTGGTCTATGCCATTTTTGACACCAAGCTTTCAAAGGCCTCTCAGAAGACCAGAGCCACAGGGGCAGTGAGTTAAGAAAGGAGGGACTTCCCAACAGAATGTCCACAGAAGGAATAGACTTTACAGGATGTCACAAGATCCTCGAATTGCTAGGCATTACTTCTTTTTAAGCGATAGGCAATGCCATATAGACATAAACCAGGAAGGAGAGTATTATATCACAAAACAATCACTCAGCCTTGGGAACGCTATCATTTGAGTGCAGATGGGTGTTATTTATTTGAGTTGGAGTCTTGCACTTCCCAGACACATACACATGGCACTGTGCCTGGCTGAGTGCAGTTGCTTCAAGTGGAGAAGTGGTACTTGGGGTTGATGGGTGACGTGGGTAAGAGGATGGATGCTGGTTCCCCCTCCTTTCTGCCTGGAGAGTCAGCAACTCCGGCCCCCTGGGCTACGTGAGTGGTAGCTCACCTTGTCTAGTGATGCATCCTCTGAGCCTTGCCCCCCTCCTCCCACCCCTCCCCCCCACAGGGCTATCTGTAGAACAGGAGTGTTCCCCACCCCCCTTGTCTGCCTGTCGTGAGACAAGTGAGCTGTTAGGCTGCAAGCAACATCAGGAGTCCAAGGAGGGCGCCAGAGCTGACTTCTCCCAGGGAGTCTAGGGTTGTAAAAGCTTTTTAATGCTCTAATTCTTTATTAACAAGAATAAATGTCCTTTTAATACTAAAACCCTTCCTAAAAGGGAGAGCAGAGATCTAATGATTGTGGTCTGGTCACCTGCCCTCCTTTCTCTGTGTCTCCTGGACTCTGTGACAACCACACAAACCATCAGCCACATCTGTGGAAGAGCTGCTTAAAGTTTCACGGAGCCGCCTGCTGTCTTGTCATCTCTCTCTCTGCTTCTGGGAAGGAGGGAGCGTGTGATGACTGACCGAGTCCAGCAAAGTCAGGTTTGGGATCGAGCTGTGCCTCTTTTAATGGTGCCCATAATTCAGATTGGTTTTAGTACCTACCACATGGAGGCCCTGTACCGGTCCCCCTGGGAGATAGAGAATTCGAGTGTAGAATGGCCAACACGGTCAGGCACCTGCAACTTGACCAGAGGGCTAAGTGCTTCAGGGAGGACACAGGCCAGCAAGTGGGAGGACTGCGAGTGATGGGCAACATCTGAGAGGCCTGCGGTTAGGCCTCTTTTCAGAGTCCACTTTCAGGCCCAATAAAAGAGGGCAAGAAATAAGGACCATAAAGCAAAGCTGAAAGGTGAGCTGCAGACAGACCAAGGGTCCCCAGCAAACAGTTCCTGGAAGAGGAAATACAGAAGAGAGGATGCTCTATGTCATCCGCAATTAGGAGAACGCAGATGTGAACAACCATGAGACATCATTTTCCACCCATTGGCCTGAAAGAAACCACACAGCCTGGGAATTTCAGGAGTTGTCAAAGGGGCAGAAAGCTGGTTTGTTACAGATGCTGCAGCTGGTATTCAGCTGGTATAAGTGATCAGAGTTGTTTTGGAGGGCGGCTTGGCAAGGCCTGTTAGAAGAGGGCGGCTGCTGTGCCTCAGAAATTATACTACTGGGAACTGGTCCTGGAGAAGTAGTTGAGGAGGCATTGTCACTGGCCTTCACTGCATCTTTGTTTACAGTGGTAAAAATGTGACATTTACCTGTGGGGCCTCATTACAAACATGGAGTCAGTCCCATGCCGTGGGACAACACGTAGCTAAGAAGAATAAGGTGCATTCAAGCGTGTGGAAACACAGAGATCGCAAAACATCGCAAAACATGTTGCTAGGCAGCAAGAGACACAGGAGAGTATTGTTGTTTAAACAAACACACCCAGGTCAACTGCATAAACCGAAACCTGTTGTGTGAGTGTCGACAATAGACAGTGAGCCAGTAAGGATGCACACTGATAAGAACGGGCAGTGACTAAGCAGGGAACGGGCCAGCAGGATCTCTGCCCTGTCTGTAATATTTGAAGATGTTTAAAACGTTGAGAATGCATTCATTTATTGTTGTGCCATTAAAAGCTTCAAACTCTTTTTTTTTTTTTTTTTTTTAAAGCTTCAAATTCTAACAGTACTTTACCGAAGGGAAGGATGGAAAGAGGAGGGGCCCACTGGGTCAGGTTCTGGGACAGGCTTCCTAGATTCACCCACTAATTCTACCACACTGTGTATTAGGTCTGTGAAGCTGGGCATATTTTAAAAGCATCCTCCGTTTTTTCTTACTTGGGGATAGCAATCACATAATCAATTCTCAGCTCCAATATGGCAGCTCACAACTGTCTGTAATCCCAGTACTAGTGGAGTCCTGTGCCCTCTTCTGGTCTCCACAGGTACTGCATGCATGTGGTACATATACATGTAAATAAAACATCCACGCACATTGAATAAACAAACAAACAAGCAAAAATACCACAGAGTAAATGAATCATTATTTTAAAGTGTGTTAAACAATATATGGGGCATTATAAACATTACATATAATAAAATTATGATTCAAACAATGTAAAACTTGGATCAAAAAGTTTTGGAAAACGATGAAGGCACAGAGCTGGAGCTCAGGACTGCAGCTTCGGGCCTGGGGTAAGAAGCCCACACTTAGATTCAGGTGGCTCTGCAGCTGTTGAGGAGGTTGTCACAGGAGGAAGTACCCATTCCTGTCCCCGCCTCCCAGGGGCACACAACACCAGGCAAATGTTGTAGGTCCCTGATGTACAGCTTTCACTGTAACCCTCCTCTCCTGTGCAGCATGCCAGGAATACTGACAGACTGTTTGACAAGGTCCCTTTAGTGTCTTTGCGATCATCATTTTTACCTATCTGCAACATGTGTCCCCAACTATTTTTTTTTTTTTTTTGAGACAAGGTCTCTCTGTATAGTCTTGGCCGTTCTGGACTCCCTTTGTAGACCAGGCTGGCCTCGAACTCACAGCTATCCGCCTGCCTCTGCCTCCCGAGTGCTGGGATTAAAGGCATGCGCCACCACGCCCGGCTTGCAGCTATTTTTTTTTAAAGAATTATTTATTCATGTATTTTTATGTCTGAGTTGCTTTGTTTGCATGTACACCTGCAGGCCAGAAGAGGGCATCAGACCCCATTATAGATGGTTGTGAGCCATCATGTGGTTGCTGGGGATTGGACTCATGACCTCTGGGAGAGCAGCAGCCAGTGCTCTTAACAGCTGAGCCATCTCTCCAGCCTGCCTCCAGCTATTTGTATGGGCTCATTCCCTTACTCCAGTCATGTTTTTCACACGTCACTTAAGAGGGGACTTCCTGGACTATCTCAAATAACCTATCACCTTCTATTCCCTTCCCCCTTCGCACATTTCACACAGCAACGTAAAGCACCTGGCGTCATATCTTTGCTGGTTTGTACTCTGCCTCTATCTTAGCATGGGAGCTTCATGAGGGCAATGGCTTCCCCTTCTTCATTACTGCAAGCTCAGAGACTAGACTAGAACCCATGTCTGATGCCCAGTAGACTGTCAGTCAACATACCATGCAGTCACCATGCATGTGAACTATAGCCTGGGACTATAACACAGCCTGGGAGAGAGGGGCAGGTAACTCTCATTCTTTGGTTCCCTATGAATAAATTTATATAAAAATATCATGACATTTGATCCAAAATCTGGGGTCCAGGATCAGACACAGTCCAAAAACTTCTGCCCTACTAAGTCTTGAGTGTGTTCAGTTGCTGTGAACTGGTCTGGACTGACATGCTGCATGGTGATGTGAGAAACAGCCATATCTGAGAAGAAGATATTTAAGGGAGGCACCTGTCTTTTTCAAAGGCTTCTGGGAGACCTGAGGCCAAGGTTAGAAGCCATGTTGGCTTTCTGTTGCTTATAGAGAGAAAAGGCTCATTTTAGCTTACAGTTTTGGAGTTCCAGTGAAGTGCTTTGGGCCTATAGTGGCGTATCATGGTGGAAACAAACTTGTGGCAGAGACAAACTTCTCACTTTGTGGTTGGGAAGTAGACAAGAGAGACAGAGAAGAAACTCATGTTCCAAATCTTTCTTTAAATTTTTTATGATATTTTATTATATATTAATTTTATTATTATATATTAATTTTATTATTTTTATTTATTTATGAGTGCTTGCCTGAAAGCCTATGTACCCTGTGTGTGCAGTGCCTACTTAGGCCAGAAGAGGGCATTGCATCGCCTGGGACTAGAGATACAAACTGTTCTGAGCCACCATGTGGGTGCTGGGAGTTGAAATGGAGTCTTCTGGAAGATTAGCCAGTGCTCTGAACTGCTGAGTCATCTCTCCAGCCACCCACAGTCTCTTTTAAGAGAGGGAGAGGAAGAGGGAGGGGGAGGAGGAGGAGAGGGAGAAGGAGGGGGAGGGGGAGGGAGAGGGAGAGGGAGAGGGAGAGGGAGTGCACAGAACTGAGGCTTGACACGTGGAAGGACTTTCCCGGGGTCACTCAGCCACTCTGATATCAGAACCATGTATGAACGAAGCACTATTGCAGAGTGGAAATGTCTGTGCTATGAACTTGCTGGCAGAGATGGCTCAAGGACAAGCCTATCTCCAACTCAATGCGGTTTTCTCCATTTTTGTTGCAGGCTGTGAATGGATGGATGGAGGACCTGCCCTCGTATTTGAGCCCAGAGGCGTGAGCCACTTGATTACATGGCAGGATGGCCGTTGTAACAGTAGTTTCCTGGCTTCTCTGCCCAAACCAGAGTCCCATCTCAGCGTGGCCACAGGATTTGGCTGTGCAACCATCTTCTGGCTTTTGAAAAACAGGTATGACCACTGTCCTTTGAGTGATTTCTGGGGAGAGAACTGGCAGGGACGTGCGGCATCTCTAGCTAGCCGGCATCTCTACCTGCTGCCCTGTGCCTTGAGGGTGGCCTGACACAAGGTAGAGAGTCACAAGGCTCAGATTTGGTCTGGAATAGTCTGTTTGTGAAGGATAACAGTTGGTTATCTGCTTTTAACCCAGAACAGGGGATGACGGTAGGGATTGGGAGGGAGAAGGAGGGAGAGACAGAGAGGGCAAGTGACTTGTCAAGTGAGTTCACAGTGGGGTCAAGGATATAGGGGACAGGGACATGACCTTTCCTGGTCACAGTGCTTCCCCCTCCAAGTCCCCTTCCCTGGGGCTGACTTGACATAGCTTTATCTACAGCGGCAGGGACAGCCTTTCCCAGGGACTCACTGTATTGCTGAGCCCCATCTGGTTCATGTCTAACCCCCTCTACTCCCAGCTAGACACAGCCTGAGCTTCCACAGCCTCATTAGATTGTACCGAACCATTTTTTTGGTGTGACAAACAGGCCAGAGTTCCTGAAGTCCTATGATGCAGCTGGCACCATCCAAGACTATGTGGTTGCCATGCTGTGTGGCTTGCCAAGACCCCTGATGTCTGACCAGAATGCTGCTAGCTGGGGCTATTTTAACACCCAGAGCCAGAGCTGGAACTTGGAGATGTGAGTATGACATGCTGTGGGTGTGTCCAGATGAGGGGTGTGCCTGGAGGGAGAGCTTCAGCGGGGGTTTTGGGTTTTGGAGCATTCACTCTTCACTGTATTTTATAGTAGGGGTAGGATCAGAGGGAGCCTGCTGGAGGGGGCGCCTTTCAGGTTCGTTCTCCACAAACAATTGCCTTTGCAGGTACAGAACTCCAGGGCCCTGTAAGTTCACTTCCTTCAGGGCCCCACTTTTGAGCCCCGAGATACAGTTAAAAGCACGTGGTAGTTCAGGTAAAGAGCTTCCTGGTATGTTTTCGTGCAGCCTTCACTAACCATGAGCAATGGATGCATTGGGTTCATGAGGCCACTGGGCCTGAGTTGGTTTGGAATGTGCTAACCGACTGTAACAGTGCTGGGGGCTCTGGTGTCCCCTCTGCAGAGGGTTTGTGTCCCCTTCAAACACAGGCATTGTGATGCCCTTCAGGTCCAGCTCATGTCTAACCCTCTCCCATGCTTCTCCTCTGTCTACCTCTGCCTCTTTCTGATGGCTGCTGTTGAGACTGGTTCCCCGCCCCCCCCCCCCCCCCAGTGATTCTCAAGCTTTTGTTTACCATCTACAAAACCCAAACTCATGACTTTAAAAACGCCAGAGGCACTTTGGGGTACCACAGCATTCTGTCCTCTCTTCTGCTGTGTGTAAGCTGGAGCCGTAAATTTCTAGGAACCTTAACGACGACCACATGGCTGGACACTATACAAACCCTACGGCTTGCTTTTTGTCTTGCAGACTAGAAGCGGCAGGCTTTCCTGTCCACCTACTCCCCGACATTGCAGAGCCAGGCAGCATGGCAGGCCGAACCTCTCACTCGTGGTTTGAGATCCCAAAGGGAACACAGGTGGGCGTAGCCCTGGGTGATTTGCAAGCCTCTATGTACTCCTGCATGGGCCAAAGGACTGATGCAGGTAAGTTTGCCTTTTGTTTCATCCTTAGACTCACACTAGTGTCTCTTCAGTACCCGCTCGGACCCAGGGTCTGTGACCCAGTGTAGCCACAAGCTCAACATCCTGGGGTTCTGTGAAGTAGAAACATGTTCAGCCCTGCAGGAGGATCCCTCTGCTTGGGAAGCTGACAGGTTCTTGTCCCCCTGCGCTGACCATCTGGACTTTATCCCTGCTAGGGCTAGAAGCAGGAGAAGACTGTTGGCTCTGTTTTTTTTTTTTTTTTAAACAATTAAACTTTATTATACAACCCAACTAGCTTACACAAAAGGGAAAAAGGGTTAAAGGGAAACAAGAGTGAACCTTCTGGTATCCGTTCCACGGGACGGGTCCCTAGGTGTCTCTGGCTTGTTCGCTGATTCTCTTCCCAATCCATGTGTGCTCGAGCTGGGTCTCAACCTGCTGCTCTTCTCTGTCCTCTCTGCCTGCCTGTCTCTCATGTGCAAGGGGCGGTCTCCCTCTCCCATTGAGGGTCGATTAGAAACACAATAGTCCGGGTGGAGTCCCTAGGTCCCCTTCCTGAATTCCAGGCCCAGGATGGCTCCACCCAGTCTATCTCAAGGTTAATCTCAGAGAGTGTCCATGGTGTGTCCAAGGGCAAAGCCCGCCAAGACTGCTTTCACCTGTGACAAAGCCTACACTCCTTCCCACAGAAGGCCCTCTTTCTTTTTATGTACTCCATGACCAAGATAATAGAGATTAGCTGGGCCCATGGCTCAGTGGCAGAGTACTTTTCCAGCGTACACCAAGCCCTGGGATCTGTTTTCAGAATGAGGGGTGAAGAGGGCAAGAAGAGGGGACTAGAGCTGTTATTGTGTGGCTGCCAGTGAAAGTTACACTAGACGCACGTCTAAGTGCAGAACACTCTGTCACGACATAGTCTCCATTTGTTTTTTTCAAGAATCTATGAAACCTAAGGACACGCTAATGCAAGTTGTGAAGTGGTGCAGACCCTTTGGAAAACAGTCTCAGGGTCCACACAGGTTAAATGTCGAGTTATGCCAGGACCCAGTGACTCAGTCCTAGAGCCACAGCAAGAGAAGTAGAAACATGTGTCCACACAAACACTCAAAACCCCATAGTTCATGCCAGGATCGTTTCCTTCAGCCCTGAGTAAAAGCAACCAGAATGGAGTGTGAGAATTGTGAGCCGCATATGCAGCTAAAAAGCACTGATGAACGCTACAGTGTGAAGAGTGAAAGGTGGGCACAAAGCCATAGTAATATGCTCAATAGACAATGCCACAGTGCCATGGCATGCCCATGGAAAGAGAAAGATGACTGGTTGCTAGGGGCCACAGTGAGTGATTATTATAGGCTACATGTTCTTTTTAAAGCGATGGAAATGTCCTAAAGTTGGTTAGTGGTAAAGGGGGAAAGGACAACTTTTTCCTACTGTAGGGTTGTAACACAGATGCTCTTGATACTGGCTGCATGGAGTTTCTCCACAGAGTAGCAAACAATGAACCAGGAAACAGCAGACATCAGCTGGACATCCTCCAGCTCAGTTCAACCCTGACACCTCTGAAGAGATCCCACAGGTTGAGAGCTCAGGTCTAGAGAGTCCCCCTCTCCACCCTTATGTCAGCATAAGGCTCCTCTGTGCCTCTGAACAACTGTCTATAAGCCGAGGCTCCCATATTTTCTCTCTCTGCGTGGCTTAGAGAGATATGTTGACTGGTTTTATTTTAAAGGATACAGCAAATGGTACAGTTGAAGAGATGGCTGTGAATGGCAGTGAATAGGAAACGGCATGTGAGTTTCTATACACTTCTCTTCCATGCCTCCTTCCAGAAGCTTCACGTCTTAGTTCAGAAACTCTCTTTATTCTTAAGACCCCAGGTCTGCTGGATGTGTAGCCAGGGCTCTTAACCACAGACCCATCTCTTCTGCCCCTAAGCATTTTTTGACAGTCTTATGTAGTTCAGGCTGGCCTTGAACTCTTTATTCTCCTGTCTCTGCTTCCCTCTATTTCCTGAGTTCCTAGGGTACAAATGTGCAGCACCATGACTAGTTCCCCTTCCCCACTAAAAACCATGATATTGAATATACTGGGGTAACAAAGCTATATCTGAATGCCACAGATTGGACATTTATGACGAAAAAGGTTTATTTAGCTTATGGCTTTAGAGGTTTGGTGATACGACATTGAGAGGCTGTGGGTACTAGGTTTTAAACTCTATTTTATTCGGGGTTCCTTAAGCCTCTAACCCCCACAACCCTAGGTAGGAGAGAAAGAAGGTTAGAAGGGACAGGGGACATAGACCTCTTTAGACTTAGTTCCAGCTAGTTATGGTCACTGGGTTCTTTGGGACAATATCAATCTCAGTCGTCAGGATATCTAGCAGTCCAGCAACAGCAAACGGCTCTGGTGTTTATACTTTCCCAGAGTCCTCAGAATTCCACTAACTCCAGCTGGCAAAGACCACGCCCCTCTCTGAGCCTCATGAAACAATTATCAGCTGTGGATAAGCTAAGGCAGCCCCATATCCCACACTTGGGATTGAACCAACAACATATTTACATAACATAACTGAGTTATTAAAGAACCCAAAACTTCTACTACAAGGGGCCACATCTAGTCTCGGGCCTTCTTGCTGGATTATAGCATAACAAAGGACATCATACAGAGAGATGGAAAACTAGCTAGTATGAGCTAGCTTTTCTAATAAAGCTGTTCTCACCACAAATCCATTAATCAACGAGCCATCTGACCCAACCTGGAAAGTCCCTGCTGGTGGCACTTCTTAGCCTCATAATGGAATTGAATTCCATCATGAGTATGGATGAGGGCTTTCTAGTCATAGCAAGGTCTCCTCTTCCTGGAGTAGTTGGATTCTCTGGTTCTATGGGCAGGGTTGGTGGGGTCCCCTCCCTGGCCTCTGGCCCTGAGCTGAGAGGCTGGTGGGGCACTTATGGCTCATAGCCTTGCTAGAAGGTTTGCTGTGGCACAGCATGAAGGGTCTTTATTGCCCTTTGAGGCTGTGTTTGCTTTTGCAGTTTCCGATCTCCCAACAGATGAGGAAATTGGACACTGGCTTCAGTTTGGTCTCTAATCCTGCCAGCTCTGGAAGTAAAGCATTATTGCTTTTGTTTTACTTTATTTATTAGACATAAGTTGCTGAGTCCAGTGCATACTTGATGGGGGCAATCGGCCATGCCTCTAACAAGAAGCGCTGTTCAAGAACACATGTTTTAAACAGGATCACACCTTACCCCCTCCCCAGCTTTGTTAAGATGTTATGATACGTGACCCTGAGTTAGCCCTGCAGGCTAAGCTCCGCTGTCTTTGTGCAGTCCTCAACATCAGCACCTCAATCCAGCTGGCAGCCTCCATGCCTGTGGGATTCCAGCCTCTGCAGACTCCGGACCCTGCAGCCCCAGTCGCCTTCTTCCCTTACTTCGACAGGACCTACCTGGGGGTGGCAGCCTCACTCAATGGAGGCAATGTGCTGGCCACGTTTGTCCACATGCTTGTTCAGTGGATGGCAGATCTAGGTAAGGTGTAGCCCACAGAGTGGTGTGTTCTCTGTTTGTTGCCCTGGTTACTTAGTGTCTCACCCTGCATACTCTTGCCTGCCCCAGGAGTCCTGAGCTTTCAGTTTCCTTTTCTCTGTCTCTGAAATGTCACTGTGCATTTTTTCTTTTTTTTTTTTTTGTGGCACGTGGCTGGGCACCTCCTTCTGGCTTTGACTGTGGATTATTGCAACAGCTTCTCAGTTACCCCCAGCCCCACAGTCTTACTTTCTGTGCTAGAAAGTCCAGGTCTCCTGGTTCCTTACAGCTAAGGTCTTCCTTCTGATGGCTACATAATCTGAAATGGGATGTGGCACTTGAACAAAAAGACCACTGATGTTTGATAGCATTACAAAATCCTAATAGCACTTACTTCTGTTCGGCAGTTCCTGCCTTGATTTCTAGGAAGGCTCCTTAGGAACTATGGAGCCCTTCCTTCTGCCTTCTCTTATTTCCGAAGAGGATCTATCAGGTTTTCCTCTGCTATGTATGAACAGAGGCAACTGTCTTCTACCAGTGGTCTGCACTGGAAGCCCTGAAGGTAGACATTTCTGGTCAGCCATGCAGGTCTAGGGAGATTGTGGCCATCAGGTGCAGTGGTCACTGGACCATGCCAAAGTCAGATAACTGCAGGAGATGTGACCTATGGGAAAAAGGTGAGGCACAGGCAGAAGGCACGTGGGGGGCTTCCGCTAGCTGGGTGTACAAGTTGGCAGGCTGGGGGTGGCAGATCGCTGGATAAATTCTATCTTCCTGTCTGGGACCATCTTAGTGTTTCTTTGTAGGAAGAGCCAGGAGAAGGCTTTGACGTGTAGAGCCAGTTCTCAGACCATGCTAGGCAAACCCTATACTCAGATACCGCAGTAACCCGGATTGGGTCTACCAACTGTTCTCTGAACTGTCAGGACAGGGCTGTTATACTGCTCTAGTTGGTGCTGTGAAGCCGGGAGAACAGATTCTAAAAATGACGTGGATTAAAGTCTCATGCAGTAGCCAACTTTATTCAGAGCATCAGACAATTTATACTCTGAGGCTTAAGAGGTCAGATGAGTAAAGTGCACAGTCACAAGGGCAAGCCACCTGGTGGTGGGCAAGCCAAACATGGCAAAACCATGCTTCTCCATAGAGGCATATAAACAAACACCAATAGCCAGTTGTAATGAATAGTGTAAAGCAAACTCACGCCTATCTGCTACACCTGGGAGGGGCATGCAAGCACATCCCAAGAACAAGTCCATGTTTTTGCAGAAACTGAGGTCGTAAGACTCTTGCTTTCTTGGCGTTTTCTCACAGCACTCAGCCTTCCCCTCCCACAACTCCATTCTTGGCCTGTGTTCTGCCACTGTTCCATGCATCTCTCTGTAAGACCTTTCACGTTCATTTCCTTTTGATGAAGCCGGGGTGCTTGGAAGGTTAGTGTTTTTATGTAATTTAGCTTTTTATGACATTCTACTGTGTGCACATTCCTGCCCTTCAATTGAGCAGTTCTCTCTAAGGACTCAGCCTTACACATTATATACTGTGCGCTCTAAAGAACATGAGTTCAAAAAGCTTTTCTGTGTTGGGGACAGGCCCAATTCCTTATACCTGGTAGGCAAACTGACCCCAAAACAGAGTTTTAAGAAAACCTAACTAACTAAGCTGGGCATGGAGGTGCATGCATGTAATCCCAGCACTCAGGGAGGCAGAGGCAGGTGGATCTCTGTGAGTTCGAGGTAGCCTGGTTTACAGGGTAAGTCCAGAACAGCCAAGGCTACATAGAGAAACCCTGTCTTGAGAGAGAGAGAGAGAGAGAGAGAGAGAGAGAGAGAGAGAGAGAGAGAGAGAGAGAGATGAGGAAACCTAGCTATAGATTTATATACATCATACCCCCCAAGTCCTAGTCTTGACAGGTAGACACGCTAAATTCTTACAGTTTCTTTATGTACCTTTTAGAGACTCCAGTTTTGTTTGGTGTGGGAACTAGGTCCTTTATTGCTGCTTTATGTGAGTGGATGTTCTTGACTGCGTGCATGTCTGTACATCCCATGTATGCAGTGCCTGAGAGGTCAGAAGAAGGTGTCATAGCCCTGGGACTGGGGTTACAGACAGTTGTGAACCACCATCTGAGTGTTGGCAATTGGAACCAGATCCTCTGGAAGAGCGGCCAGCCTGAAAGAGGGCCAGGGACAGAATTTTACATCTTCTGCAAATGTGGGCGGAGAAGAATTTTCTGGTGGGAAGGCCTCCAAACAAAGCCTGCTTGGCTTCACTGGCCACTTGGGTGCAGAAGTGTCCATAAGTTTTGACTGTAGCTCTGGCACACCATCCCTGCCTCCAGAAGCATCTTAGGCCTTCAAGGCTTGAATCCCCATGGGAAAGGAAGGAAAGGCTTGGCTTCTGTCCCTCAGTATCTTCCTCCCCAGTCTCATAGATGGCAGGTTCAGTGCTTCATGTTGTACTGTTGGTCCTCCAAATGTGGG
Source organism: Acomys percivali (assembly GCA_907169655.1). Taxonomy (NCBI): domain Eukaryota; kingdom Metazoa; phylum Chordata; class Mammalia; order Rodentia; family Muridae; genus Acomys; species Acomys percivali. The sequence continues at coordinate 46,363,783 of OU015746.1, read as the reverse complement.
TCAAAACCTTTTACTCTGTGATGTTCCCTCTTCTATGCTTTTTGTTCCTGATTTTCTCATTTACAAAAGAAAATTGGAAACTGGGTGTGGTGGCACACTCCTATAAGCTGAGGCAGGTGGATTTTTATGAGCTTGAGGCCAATCAGGCCTATATAGTGTGTTCTAGGCCAGCCAAGGTGGCATAGTGAGACCTTAGAGTAGTGGGGGAGAGGAAGAAACTCAGGACTGGGAATGTAGCGTGGCTGTGGAGTACAAGCTTGGTATATGCCAGGGCCTGGCTTTGATCCCCAGCACCTAAACACAAACATGGAAACAAATAGCTGACATTTTAGTGTCATTCTTAGAAGGATCAGACTGCGTGACTGACTCTATACTGTATTGAAATTGTTTTTCTCTTTCCAATTCCTGAGTGCACATGATTGAATTTATAGTCTGGGTGCTTTGATGACGTGAGTCACAGCGGCACTCTAGGGTACTGGTTCTCACCAATGCTGAGGGAGTGTCATCCCACCGAGTCACACCCTCAGCTTTAATCGTGGAGTTTTAAAACCCTGTTGAGGGCTGGGAAGATATCTTAGCTGGTAAAGTGAAAGCTTGAGGACCTGAGTTTGGAATGCTAGCCAGGCCCTAGGAAAGCTGGGATAGATGGGGCTGTTCAGAGAGCTCGCCACCAGGCAGCGACACTAGAGACCTTGCCTCAAAAGATTATGTGGAGAGCAGTCAAGGAAGACACCTGATATCAACTTTTGTCCTCTACATGGCCACACACACATGTGCACCCGACCTACATGTACCTGCCTGAACAAGTACCTGCAGCACATGTGTGTATACACACATACAAGGCTCCTCTGAGACCCGGTTTTGACCTCTCCATGCCCAGAAATGCCTACTTAGCTGGGGACAGGGTGGAGCTAAGCATGGCATTTTATGTGCCCTTCAGGTGAGGCTGATGCCGTGTCTTTTCCCTAGCTGCTCTAGTTGGGACCAGCTGTGCCCTACCTCTGGGTGCATTTCATAAATGCAGAATATCAAGGTCTGCCCCAGATTCCCCGAATCAGAAGCTGTGTTTATATCTCATATTTATATTTTGGGAGCATCTACAGTCTTGGGCCCGATGGCTCTTCAACCTGGCTGCATCTCAGAATCTGCAGCCTAGACCAGTTCCATCAGCGGGCCTGGGAGTGGGTCCTACAGTTCCTTCAGAGCAACTCAGCTACTGCGGTGAACTTCACTTAGTAAGGAGCCCTGAGCATGGATAACGTTTTCCCCATCAAAGTTGGATTTATTCTCCCCCAGCTAATGGAAAGTTTTTTTTCTTTTTATGGTGCTTGATATTGAACACAGGACTCTAATCATGCAAGGCAGGCGCTCTACTCCCAAGCCATGCCCCAGCCCCCAGAGGGATTCTAATTTGAAAGCATATTGGAGAAAAAAAAAACCCTTCTTTATTATTTATACTTTTAATTCTTTTTTTGAGAGAGGGTCTGACTTTATAGACCAGGTTGGCTTTGATCTTATGATCCTTCTGCTTCAGATTTCTGAGTGCTGAGGTTACACTGCACTCAGATAATTTTTTTAAAAAAAGGAATGAAGAGCTAACATAGAATAGGGGACTAAAATCTGACTGGGACACTGCCTTGATATCAAGCAGCTGAAGAGAACAAACAATCCCTTCTTCCTGGGCCCTAGGCATCCCATCCCTGTAAGAAGAATGGCTTAGGCTGCTCTCACAGAGCAAGGATAGTGCAGGATCCATGCAGTGACACTGCTAATGGCTCAAAAAGCATTTCAGATGATGCTTGTTAATGGATGCTTGCATTTGGCTCCTTAGTGTCCTATAGCTGGGCTATAGTTATGATGCTCAGTTCAGGGTTAGGACTCACAACAATATGGATGAAATATCTCCCAGAAGCCTGGCTTCAGCCACAGGGAGACCAGTGACTGGGATCCAGAGCAGAGTCTAGTCAGCCAGACGGTGGATCTCTGAGCCCAGAAACTTCCAGACAGAGTGGGAGGAGAGCAGCAGCAGCCAGACCTGTCCCTTTGTCCTGGGGATTCTAAAACAGTCTCTGCCTGCCACCAGGGGCTGCGTGGTCTCACACAGATCTTCCGTTTCTGACAGGCCTGGAGGTTGAAGAATCTACCGTCTATTCACGCATGATCCAGGCGGCTGCACAGCAGAAAGACACCCATCTCACCATCACCCCAACAGTGCTGGGGGAGAGGCACCTGCCAGACCAGCTGGCCTCTGTGACTAGAATCTCATCCTCTGACCTTTCCCTGGGGCATGTAACCCGGGCCCTGTGCAGAGGCATTGTTCAGAACCTGCATTCCATGCTTCCTTTACAACAGCTCAAAGAGTGGGGTGTGGACCGCTTGATGGGGAGTGGGAGTGCACTGTCCAGGAACGAGGTGCTGAAGCAGGAGGTCCAGAGGGCATTCCCTTTGCCCGTGTGCTTTGGGCAGGATGTAGATGCAGCCTTTGGGGCAGCTCTGGTCATGCTCCGAAGAGACCTTGGCCAAAAGGACCCTTAGTTCAGCAAGCTCTATGGTTAAAGGAATGGTGGGACTTTTTTTTTTTTTTAATCTAATTGACAATACCAACATAATCTCTGGGTTGTCCTTTTCCTGGACAGTTCTGTGGGCACATTGCAAGTTATACTTGATTTTGAAGTATTATCTAGACCGATCAAGATCTTACCTTGAAGGCAAATGATAATCATTAACCAGACCCCAAACCAGTGCCTTCCACGAACAGGATCTTCTGAGAGCTGATTGCAAATGCAAATGCGGGAGGTGGAGAGAATGAGAGAGAGGTCCTTCCCGATGGTTTGCAGCAGGTGGCTGGACGCCTCTTGGCCAGCCTTGTCCCTCAGCTATAGCATGTTCTCCCCATGGGCACTGAAGCAGGACAGCTTGGAAGAGGCTGAGCTCCCTGCGCTCTCCTGGCCATGTGGATTTGTTTCTGGGAAAGTGTTGTACCAGGGCGACCCTGGGTCCTCACAACACAACTGGCTTGAAGGCACATCCTAGAGAATAAAAGGCAGGTGGCACAGATGACAAAAGGGACCACAGAGCATTGTGATGGACCTCAGTGGTTTTTTTGTTTGTTTGATTTTTTTGAGACAGGGCTTCTCTGTTTAGCCTTGGCTGTCCTGGACTTGCTTTGTAGACCAGGCTGACCTTGAACTCACAGTGAGCCACCTGCCCCTGCCTCCCAAGTGCTGGGATTAAAGGTGTGTGCCACTGTGCCCAGCAGGCACTGTGAACCCCATTTTGACAGATTGTTTTTAAGATGGCAGCGAGGCACTGGCCCTTTTCTGTGACTGTGTACAGCCGTATGTCCCTGTAACCCCTGCCACGGGTAGCAGCCAGTTTCATGACTTATCCCTTGTCCCACAGGTCTCACCTCTTTCTTTATGGTGAAGATCTTGCTGGCCTCTGGTGGTTCTGGCTCAGTAGAAATGTCCTGTCTGGGAGGGCATGCATATAGGATCAGAGAACACTGTGCATTCACAGTACCTTCCAGGAGAGGGTCACCTCATTGTGCCTACTTCTAGACTCCTAAAGGACCTAAGGCTGAGGGCACCTATGGCTTTGGAGAGACGGCATGTTGTCTCTTTGTATGAACCATTTTACAAGCTATATGATTGTGGGAACCCCTTTGATGAATTTGTCTCCCAGTACTGACTACAGATCAGAAAACTGAATAAAGTTCAAATTTTTCCCCAGAGTCTTGTCCCTCTGATAAACACACACCCCTCTGACTAGGGGAAGCTGACATGACTGACATGGCTGCAGGCACCTTCATGGGTAGATATGGTGGCACATGTTTTTAATCACAGCACTTGGGAGGCAGAGGCAGGTGGATCTCACTGAGTTCCAGGTCTCCACAGTGAGCTCCAGGAGAGCCAGAGCCACATAGAGAGACCCTGTCATACACACAAAAAGCCTTGCCTGTGTCCCCCAGGGCAAGGACACACATCTTACACAAGCCAACCAGGTTTCCCTTAGCCAGGTGAGTTGGGACAGTCATTTTTCAGCCCTTAGAGTATGAGAGAGAAGGAAAGGCTGAGGGCTTCTTGGCAACCCTGCCAAGTGAAGAAGCAGTGTTCTAGAACCCCTTAGTTCCCTAAGGTGCAGGTGTCCTCTCATCTTCAGAGAGCTGTGGGTAATGTATAAATAAAGATTAAGATTTTGAGCTGGTGCAATGGCTCACTGGGTAAACAGACTGGCTGCCAAGCCCAGTGACGATTCCTGTCCCCAGGATCCATACTGTCCTCTGACCTCCACACCTGTGCAGTGGCACACGCATGTTGTGCCCCAAATTGATAAGTAAATGTAATAATAATAATAATAATAATAAAAAGATGAAGATCTGGATGGGCATCCTTTAAGCCACGGGGCCAAATGGCCTAGAACTCTGAGGCCTTTTCAGGCCGCATGTCCGCTCTGCCCTTGAGGCCTGAGCCTTGGGGTCCAAGCTTGTTAGCTAAATGTGCTGCTGCTGCCTCGCTTGTCCGTGACCTACATCTCCAGAGGAGGTGGGGTTGAACACTGTGTCAAGGCTTCTTTTCTCTGGCTTGAAGTTACAACCCACCCACTGCTTCAGCCCTCATTTCTGCAAGGTGTCAGAAGATGCTGGAGGCCAGATGGTGAATTAGGCCGCTGCTAGCGTCAGGCTGGATATCAGCGCTCTAGTCTTAGGAGAACTTACGTTTTCTCTTCGTCTGACTCGCTTTGGCTGGGGAAATGTAAACAGAAGTGTGTCACTCTTGAGCAGATGTCTTTGCCACACTGTCTTCCCGTTGTCCACGTGACTGGTGGTACTTCAGAGAGTACAGAGTTTGTCTCACTGGGTTCCTGACTGAGAGCAATATGGCACTGAGTCTTTACCAGTCAGTGGAGGACACAACTGTGAGTGAGAAAGAAGCCTTGTTGTCTGGAGCCTTTGAGCTTTGGGAGATGTTTTATTATCACAGCAGACCTTAATTCATCCTGACCATGTAGACACAAGAGCCATGGTGTCTGTGATGTTTCCATGGTTCCCAGCACAGACCAGACTAGTTTCACTTCCAGATCAACAGTAGACCTGGGAACCGAACTCTTATATTTATGGTTGTGAGCCTAGCCTTTAATGGCTGAGCCATCTCTCCAGCCCTGGTCTACAAAGCAAGTCCAGGACAGCCAAGGCGACACAGAGAAATCCTGTCTCGAAAAACCAACAACCAAACACAAACAAACAAACAAACAAAAAACAAGGGAGCTGGTAGGCCTGTCAGGTGGATGTGTGGATGAATTCCCACCCCCAGGAGATAAAATAAGCACGGTGACCACAGAAGTCTATATGCCCAGAAGGGGGAGTCATCTATTCTCCATGCAAGCGACATCCAGCCAAATGCTCAGAGTTTCAATAACATGCAATATCTGTTGAGACCCACTGTGCAGTGTGAAACAAGCTAAGTCCTGCTTATTTGAACCCAATTAATCTTTATAATCTAGGAGCTGAGTAGTGTTATCCACATTTTACAGATGGAGAATCAGACACACCAAAAGCTAAGAAACTTAGTGAAAGACAAGGTAAGGGGTCCCACTCTGAATTTCACTCTCCTTGTTTCACTTATTTAATCACTTTTGACCATTTTTTCTTTTTTTACATTAAAAAAATTCAATATTGTTTCATCATATTCTTTCCCTTCCCTCATCTTCTCCTAGATCCCTCCCCCACCTCAACACTTTGTGCTCTTTCTCTCTATCCCCCAAGCAGAAACAACCAAAAAACCAACAAAGCAAAACCTCCAAAAGACAAGAGAACAAAGCCATAAAACAACAACACAAAAAGCACAGAGAGACACACACACACAGACACATACACACACACACAGACACATACACA
>OU015746.1:46323112-46357877 GCA_907169655.1 Acomys percivali | reverse complement strand
AGAATGTAAAATGGCTTGGAGAGAGTTGGGCAGCTTGGCCCCACACAAGCCAGAGCGGTGAACTCCAGCCCACCCTTGCATGGCAGCACGCCCCTCTTGGCCTGTGACTGCAGCTACATACTGATTGTGTGGCCTTCGTGTTTTCTGTTTTGTTATTTTTTTCTTTCCCAAGTAGAACAGAAACCCCAGAAGGCAGGTCCCTGGGCTCTCTGCTCTCTTCTCTTCCACCCTAAGCTGCCCGTTGCTCATACTTGGAATGGTCTAGCAAAGCAGAATCCTGCTTGTGTCTATGGTCCTGCCTAAAGGTCATGTGCCTGCTGCAGCAGCAAAGATACCACCTCCCAGTCAGTGCTATGGGCCCTGCCTGATGTGAGTGAGTCTGTGTATGATTGTCATCCACTCTGCTCCCGGTGGGCAGAGGCTTTTTGTTCACCCTGTTGTACCACTGCGAGATTCTCAAAGCATGTGGCAAGGGTCCACTTGACCTCTGTCTCAGTTGTGGGCAACTGGACAGGTCAAGTGTTTTTGCTTTTGTTTGTTTTTAATGCTAAGGGGCAGGGCCAGATGATGGACTACCTAATGATCACTTCACACAAGGTCTTTTTTGTTTATTGACACAGGAAGACGCACTAATAAAATATCTATCTTAAAAAAAATCAACTCTCCATACTTTTTAATTCCTAAGATATGAACAATTGAAAGAGGCTTAATAAAAATGTTTTAGGAATAAATAATCTGGAGCACATTAAGCATACATTAAAACGTAAAAATCCATTCCAATCTAAGGGGGAAAAAAACCAGAAGGCAGGAAATGCATCAGGGCAAGTCTTTGGCAGCAAGATAGTCTCAGTACAGAGATGCCTGCTGAACTGACTCATGAAACATTAAGCAAATCTTTTTTCCCCTTCATTATGAAGCAATTAGTCACAACCTCAGGCTAATGGCCGGACACAGCTCAGCAGACAGCAGCTGTGCTTCTGAGAACATTAATTCCTCTGGCCTGCCTTGGCTCCCAGAGCTCAATGACCACCAGCTCATTAGCCCCAGCACGAAGAAGTAGCCGCACAGGTACAGCTCAGTTCCTACAGCTGTGTTGAGCTCAGAGGGGCCTCTTCAGCGCCAATCCGCTTTCTGGCCCCACACAACCCTCTAGGCGCCTTTGTCCTTGTTCTATGCCACTGCCCTGGGACAGCCCTGGAGAGCAGGGTCCAATCTTCTGTGTTGACTATGGGTACCTCGTTTCTCCATCCAGCCCAGATGGTCAGTCCCTTCTGTTCCTGGAGGATGCTCACCCTTTTCTCTCCTCTAAACTTGCCCTCTTAGACTCACGTGGACACTCAGCGACACAGGCAGATTGCAGAAGGGAAGGTGGTTCTCATCCAGGTTTGTCGTCTGTCACCTGGATCGGGGACCCCTTGAAGCCTTTTAAAATCTGGGAAGGGAAACAGAAAAGTCAGTAAGTTGAGTCCCAGGTGAGACTTAAGGAGCTCAGGTCAGCCAGGTAGTGCCTACCCTGCTCCCAGGGGTTGGGGCTGGCCCCGGTCCCCCCTCCCTTCCTTTAAGGGAAGGCCTTTTAATTTTTCCCACCTTTAGTATCTTTTCACCTGAGAAATAATTTACCTAACTAAATGTATATAGGCATATAGAATAGGTATACAGACCAGATGTTTGTCAATAATATAAGGAAATTTATTTTAGGGTCAGGCTTGCAGGTGCACACCTTTCATCCAGCACTCAGGAGGCAGAGGCAGGTGAGTTTGAGGCCAGCCTGCTCTACAGAGTGAGTTCCAGGACAGCCAGCCTATTTAGAGAGACTGTCTCAAAACAAACAAAAACAAACAAACAAGAAATTTATTTTAAAACAATTATTTGTTATACATATACATAATTTTCACCCTTTATTAACTCGAAGCTGAATACTAACGAGGTGAATGAGTTTGTCTAACAAAATCCACCCGAACACACTGATTTAACACATGCTAAACATGTTAGGAAAATACTAAAAGTCTTTGTTTTCTATAATTCCACCATTACGTTTTTATTGCAGACAACTTTGTCTGCACAAGTGAAAAACTGCAATTTGTAACATACAATCTTAGCCATGGTACTTTAGGCTTTGAGCACTGGCTTGTGAGCCACGGAGGTACATGCAGTTCACGGCTGAGCCATCTCTCTCTGTACCGTTTGAGGTACACGCAGTCGACCACTGAGCCATCTCTCTGCACTGCTTGAGGGACACGCAGTTCAAAGCAAACCTGCCTTGTGTTCAGAACTAAGGCTGTAGTGAAGTTGTGCAATGTGACATTCACAGGCCAGTGTTGCCAGAAACACCTCAGACACATTATGTACTTGATGTTGAATTAAGTTCGGAGCCTTCGAGCTGGGCAGTGGTGGCACATGCCTTTAATCCCAGCACTCAGGAGGCAGAGGCAGGTGGATCGCTGTGAGTTCAAGGCCAGCCTGGTCTACAAAGTGAGTCCAGGACAGCCAAGGCTACACAGAGAAACCCTGTCTCAAAAAACAAACAAACAAACAAACACAAACAAACAAACAAAAAGTTTGGAGCCTTCAGAAGCCTGTTATTGTTGCCTTTTTCCCCCTTCCTATCCTAAGATGTAATAATGTGAGCACATTGGAGTTTGTAGCCCACAGCTTGGGAAGCTTTACTTGGTTTCTGGCTGTGCCACTCTAGCCTCATGCCCCAGAGGAAGAGCCAGGTGTGGTGGCTAATTTCTGTAACCCCAGCACTTTGGATGCAGAAGCATGAATGTTAGTGCAAGTTTGAGGCTAGCCTGGTCTACACAGCATGTTCCAGGGGGGCCAGGGCTACCTGGTTTAAAAAAAAAAAAAACAACAACAACAAATAGAAATCCTAGAGAAACTCAAGCAGAGAAAAGCAATTTAGTTCCTACAGCCAGGATCAAGATCTCATCTTAAATCAGTGTGGTCCCTGGCAGCACTCAGAGAAAACAGTGGCCCTGGATGACCTCAGTGGCCTTTAGTATCCTTCACGCCTGGTTTTGCCTAGTCACTTGTCAGTGTGTCATTCAACTGTTCTCCAGTGTTGGCTCTTTCCACATCAGTTAGTCAGAGTTTAGTAAAAAGCCTGTTCCTGGAAGTCATCGTGAAAACTCGCTTGACTTCCGGGGATTTTAATGGGTACACAGATCTAAGAACACCGTGTTTCAGGTTATGACTCAGAAAACCTCACCGATTGTTGTGATGCCAAAATATAGGATTTGTCCTTGTCACCTGTGCTCAGCACAAATGGCAGTCAGGTAAAGTCACAGGAAACCACAGTCCATGCCTGTTGCTTCGGGCAAGGCACAGTGTAGGTTCACAGTGATGGTGAGCACAAGGCTCCTATTGCCCCAGGCCATTCGAAATCTCAGCAGCAAGTCCCCAAAACAAGAAGTACAATGCAACCTAGCATTAGGAAGCTCCAGAGAGACCGTGCAGCCATCGCTGTGCTTGAGCACGTCACGTAGCCTGGCTGTATGACAGGGACAGAGTCATACCCAGTGGACTAGAGGGATGGCTGGGTCAGGAACAGCACTTGCTATTGGAGCATAAGGACTTGAATTCAAATTCCCAACACCCTATAAAAAGTCAGGCATGGCTGCATGTGCCTGTAATCCCACTGTTGGGGTGGTAGGGAGACAGACACAGGTAGATCCTGGGGGCTTACTGGCCAGCCAGTCAGGTAGATGCTTCTAACCTCAGTGTAGACTGAGGCAGAGCGTGAGAGAGAAGACACCTGATATCCTGCTCTGGGTCCTGCAAATGCATGCACCCCCCCCCTTACACATGCACACCCCCACACACTATACTTAGTTCATGAAAGCTTTTGTGAGAATCCAATGGAACAATATGTATATACCAACCTGGAACGTTCTTTTTTTTTTTTTTTCGGAGACAAGGTTTCTCTGTGTAGCCCTGGCTGTCCTGGTCTCACTTTGTAGACCAGGCTGGCCTCGAATTTACAGCGATCAGCCTGCCTCTGCCTCCCAAGTGCTGGGATTAACCTGGAACGTTCTCTAAGTGCCCCCGACCATTGCTGTTGTTGCCACTGGAACCACAGGGTCACCTGTCACAGGAAGTATACAGGCTGAATTTTCTGAATTAGTTAGCATGTGATCAGTTTAGGCAGGGCCCTTGACAGGGAAGGGCCGTAGAGGTAAGACTGAATGGCAGAATCGTGAAATCTGCAGTTCTTACCTGGCACCTGAAGACTGCTAAGTAGGTGGAGAAGATGGATGGTGCAGGTGGCTTGGGCAGAAGGAGGGCAGAGGAAGAGTGAGGACATAGGCGAGGATAGCTGGAAAGCTACCTCCTGCCCCGTGATGATAGCAGCTGGGTCCCAGTGGGAGACGAGATGGGTGGGCTATGGGCTAAAGACACAGAGCTGAATGCTGGGGTGTCTTTCAGCAGTGTGGACCCCTGGGAGGCTGACTGGTGCTCAGGAAGCAGGGTTAGGGAGGCACTTGGGGCCTCCCAGCTGAGAGAAAGGGACTGGCAGATACAAGGAGGGATGGGTGGGAGGCCTAGAAGGTGGACACAGACAGAGAGGTCAGAGAAGGAGAGGCTGAGGATGAGAGAGAACATCAGATTAGAGGACCGGAAGAGAGTCCTTTCACAGTCAGTCAGGGGAGGCATAATTTGGACAGAGCACGAGACAAGCTGAGAGGAGGCTTTCTGTCCCCACCTACAGACTCAGGGAGGAGAGGAACCCTGTGTCTGCAGGGACAATGACAAGAAGGGGCAGCTGTGGAGACAGAGAAGCAGCTGCTGGGGACTAAGGTTTGGGGTGCTGTCTAGGGAAGATAGAGTTTCAGTGGGGGAGATGAGGGAGCTCTGCAGAGATGTTGTGGTGATGTCAATAATGCCAATGAACCGGAAGGAAGGGCACCCACCACTGCACACTTGAAATGGTTAGGATGTTAAAGTTTTGGCTCTCCATATCTTACCACAATGTAAAAATGAGAGTAAGCTCTTGGAATTGTATTAATTGGAGCTAAAATGGTTTGCGAAAGAGTTGTGTGATGAGGAATGGTTTGCTAAGCATGGCTCTCAAGCCCGGATAGTCACATGACCTGCATAACTGGCTAATACCTCGGTGCCACAGGTTTCTCCTCTGCAACTTAAGTATGACAGTTTTTGGCCAGCCCCTGGCCAGGGTAGTTGCAGGGCCTGGAAGGTGGGTGTGGGGAAGCCTTGGATGGCAGATCTGCAGGGTGCCTGGGCGTCACTGTGCTGTGATGCCTCCCTCCACTCTGGGCCAGCTTATGTACTACTCCAGGTGGGGCTGCTGTGGCTGCTCCGCTCAGGGCATCTGAGCTATGGCTTATTATCATTATTTTTTAAAATATATTTTATTAATTTATTCATATTACATCTAAATTGTTATCCCATCCCTTCTATCCTCCCATTCCTCCCTCCCTCCTATTTTCCCCTTACTCCCCTCCCCTATGTCTGTGACTGAGGGGGACCTCCTCCCCCTGTATATGCTCATAGGGTATCAAGTCTCTTCTTGGTAGCCTGCTATCCTTCCTCTGAGTGCCACCAGGCCTCCCCATCCAGGGGACGTGGTCTTATTTGAAAGAAAGAAAGAAATAGAAAGGAAAGGACATGTCTGCTCTTAGGCACGGTAGAAGAGAGAGTCTATTGTAAATAAAGGGAGAGCATAGCCAGAGGCAGAAATATCTAGGAGAGTCCATAGGGGTCTTGATCCTGAGCCATGTGGGCTGTGGGGGCAGGGGAGAGAAAGGAGAGAGGAGAAAGGGAACCAGGTGTAGTAGTTAGGAGGCCAAAGGTACAATAACGGGTGGATGTCCAAAATATCTGGATTATATAGGGAAGAGCTTCTGTGGAAAAAGGCAGCCCAGCCCCTGGTTTGGAGAGTTCCTGGTAGAGGGCTGGGTATGTTAGCCAAATCCTGTAAGGGACTGAGGGGTGCTGGGAAAACCTAGAGGCGGAGCATACTTTGATATGTTAAATAGGCACCTCAGCGTCTCTGGTTTGTCAGGGATGGGGTAGGTGGGGTGGGAGTGGGCGGGTCGAACTGTCTCATAGTTTACACCCCTCTGGTTTCCTAGAGGCAGCTACTTGGATGGCTTCTGCAGGACCTTTGTGTGTGCAGCCTGCATGTCCTACTGTGTGCGGTGGATGAACCTGCCTCCTGGCTGTTAGGATGGCACTAAGGGAATTGACACACAATGTTTAAAAAAAAGTGTTGTGTTCTTTTATTCATTAAAGAACCCTAGTTGAGTAATGCTCTGTCCTGGAAGGTCTAGAGACCCCCAAACTTAATCTCTACCCTGGGTTTGAGTACACAGGAACCCAGAGGCCCAAAGGAAGCAGAGACAAGAGAGGTGACTTGAGGGTCCCATTTCTATTCCCTTTGAAAACATGGCAGATTTAGGACACTGGGCTTTGCCTCTCTGGCTGTGACAGTCATTTGGGGAAGCTGCTCCCCAGACTGTGACATACAGGAGATGGTTTGGAAATTCAAGGCACTCTTATCCTGAGAGCCAAGGCATGGCTCAGACTGGAAGGGGCTAAGTGCATCTCGGCCCTGGCATGGCTGGAGGCGGGGCGATGGCTGTGGTTTCTGAAAAAGGGCAAAAATGATGGGAAAAGCTTTGGGATCCTCTGGGAATCGGAGCCGTGGCAACAGCAGCTGCTGCTGTTGCTGGAAATGTTTCCTTGAGTGCCAGAGTATGCCCAGAGCCCACCCCTGCTGTGCATCCAGGGAGGGGTGGACCCTCACAGAGACAGGAAGGCCACTCTTACCACACACCAGCCCAGCTCTCCCACAAAGAACAGCTCCAAGGTACTGGCTTCATTTGGGGTGTGCCTGTACCTAGCCGGTAAGTTCCTCTCAACTGGTGGCCTGCCACTGTCCAGCTGTGTGTGGTTCTGTGGGGTTCTGAGGGCCTCAGTTACCCTATATGAAAATTGGGTAGTGCAGTGGCTGCCTCAGGGGTTGCTCGGAGGCAGAAGCAACAGTGCCTAAGTGCTTAACTGGGCTGAGTCCGTAGGTAATGGGTCCCTGAAAAAGATGACTGTTAGTATTGGAGCTCCTGCAGCAGGAATGAGGAAACTGCAGCTGCTGTAGAGGCCAGAGGTTTGTGTACAGCTGGTAGCTTTCAGTGTGTGGGCTTTGCTGTGCAGAGAGGTGCAGGACTGGGGTGGGGCAGCCTGGGTTCCTGTTCTGACTCCTGTCTGTTGTTAGCAGAGCCCCTCTGTCCTTCATTTTCCTGGCGTAGCAAGTTGGAAGTCCGCTCACTTCTCTGTCTTTGCTGGGCTGATACTTGGGTCTGGTAGAAATGGTTGCAATGTGGCTGACTACGCTTTCCCAGAGTCTCAGAATCACAGGCAGCCAGAGGGAGATGCTCTCAAGATACTAATGGGAGGGAGGTTTTGGGCACAGAGGCAAGCAGAAGAAGCACACTCCATATGTCCCCACGGTCTGGAGAGAAAGGAGGGATACCCTCCCCTGCAGAGCCAGACTGAATACCACCCAAGGAAAGGCAGATCCAGAGTTAAGGTGGGTCTGGAGGGCAGGTTTTCAAGACAGCCCTTGAGTGTGTAGGGGTCATGGCCCTGGCATAAACCAGAACCTTCACCTACACCAGAAAACCAACAGGTGTTTGCCTAAAACACAGTCGGATTCCCTGGATCACTGCACCACCTACTTGTGTGACAGGGACATCATGTGGGGCTCATGTCCATGGCATACTTCAGGCATGGCTATCGCGGTCTCTCTTGCCACTGTTTCCTTCTCTTCCATTGCAGATGCCCCCCCACTCCTTCCCTGTACCGCCACCGAAATCGTCTCACCCTTAAACTTGGAGAAGCTTGGTTTTCAATGGGGAGTTGGATGTAGAATGTGGGTCACTTCCTGGTTTCCTGGTTTAGTTTGATTTGGCTCAGCCCAAGGAAAAAGCTAAGACCCAACCAATAATGTCACTGTCGCTGCAAAGTTCATGGAGAGTCCTGCTGGTAGCTTCTCTCTTGTCGGGCTGTGAACAGCAGCTGGCCAGGATTGCTCTACTCTTGTTTGGAGCTAGCATTATCTAAGTGGCAACTATGGACATCCAGGGCACACGGCGGGGTGGGGGTGGGTGGGGTGGGGGTGGGAATGGGCGGGTACGATGTGTACCTTATCTGTACTTTGCTTAGGGTCTGGCATATTTTAGGATGATGCCTGCTTGACCAGGAGGGTGTTGTATGTTTGGAGCTTATACTTGGTCCCAGGAGTAGGAGTGCCTGCTCTGATCAGCCCCCAGGCCTTGCTGTGGAGGTTAGGACCATGTTAACACATGAGCAGTAGGCCCGAGCCTTCCAAAGAGGTAGCAAAATGCCAGAGATGCTCTCAATCTAATCTAGGTTCCTCCTGGTCACTGTGTGACATCTCTCTGGGCTTCAGCTTCCACATCTGTAAGAGATTTACCTCTTAAAGAGGTGAGGACTACGTAAAAACAGATGGATGCTTGTGTTGTACACAACGTGTGCTCAAACCTGCTGGCTAATCTTAGTCTCATTTGCCTCCTGTTTTAGTTTTTGTTGATTTTTACCGTGCTTGGAGTGGAACCCAGGGCTTCACGTGTACTCATGTGTTCTATGACTGAATCACATGCCCAGCCCTGCTGAGCTTTTAAAAATCACTACAACTCCCCAGACTGACTATACACAGTCCTGGGCAGGAAGCTGAAAGGGCTTCCTGTTGCTTGTCTAATCCCGGTCCCATTCTGTTTCTTGGCCTTCAAGGCCAACAGCTTCTGGTCCTATTGTTCCTGTTGCCTGTCTGACCTGCAGCACAGATGATGGATCTGAGTGATGATGGGCTGAGCAAACGAGGAGTGGTGAGGAGAGGGCTTTCTGTTCTGGGAGCACTCTCTGCTGCAGCGGCCCAGGATCGGACAACCACAGGTGCTCCCGAGAGCACACTGGCAGGGGAAGCAGCTATGCTCTGCCAGTCGAAGGCTGGGACTGGTCAGGCCTCCTCATTTTCTTTTTGGTGACTCTGAACATTCGTCCACAGCAGATTCATGGGCCTGGACATGCACTTGGGGTTTGTGCTGCCTGAATTTTCCCTTGAAAATGAAGGACTCAAGAGACCTGCCCTGCCTCTGTCAGTGGCCGCTTTCCAGAAGGCAGACACAGCTGGAATGTTCATTTCCCTGTGAACTGAGAAGGAAGAGACTCAGTGTCTGATCTCTCTTATTTCTCTCACAGAATCCAACACAACTTTTCCTTTTCTAAAAATATGTTTTAAAGTTCATTCTTGCTGGGTGTGGTGGCTCATGTCTTTAGTCCCAGCACTTGAGAAAGCAGAGGCAGGTGGATCTCTCTGAGTTTGAAGCCAGCCTGGTCTACAAAGTGAGTCCAGGACAGCCAGGTTTCTGTTACATAGAGGAAAAAAACCCAAACCAAACCAACCAAAAAAAACACCCCCCCCAAAAAAAAACTCCCTTCCAAAAATTTTCTCTGAGAATGTTATACATGGATACACTGTATTTTAATCCACCCCTGTGCCACCCTCTCAATTTCATTTTTTACTCCTCCTCTTCTTTCCTCTTCCTCCTCCTCCTCCTCTTCTTCTTCTTCCTAATGTGCACAGGAATGGGATCATCCATTGGAGTGCAGGCAATCTGCAGCGGCCACGCTTCTGAAGAAAACTGACTTTCCTCCCCCCATTTGCCACTAACTTCCAATAACTCATCGGTAGGGATGGGTCCCCTCCACTTCCTCCTTCACTGAAGTGTGGATTGGATGGGTCTTGTACAGGAAACTATAGCTGCAGTGGGTCCTCCAACATAGCAGCCAGGTCATGTCCACAGACATTGTTTCACATGGTCCTCCAGGACCTCAGGCTTTGTGAAGGCTTTCTGCCTCTTCTTCCATGATGTTCCCTGAGCCTCGGTGGGAAGTGATGCAACACAGCTTTTTAATGCAAAATTTCTGCTGGGCAGAGGTCACAGGGCCTGGGAGGAAGCAAGCAGGAGTACAGTGATAGTTGGACAACAAGGTAGACTGTGCTAAAAGGGATATCAGGACGGATAGGCAGGAGCCTGGTCTCTGTGCAGGTTCAGGAATGAGGGGCATTGTTGAGGCAAGATACTAGTGTTGGATTTTAAGGGGAGGGAACCTTTGAGAGGTGAGGAGATTTGGGAAGAGAGGAGGAGAAGAAAGCACTCCAAGTGTGTGGCTCTCCTCTTCCCTGGGGGGCTATCGGCCACCGCCCACGAAGGTATGAGGAGTAGAAGGCAAGGCACAGCCCTCAGAAGACCGTAAGAAACCACCTCAGGGAGATAGATCTTATTATTTGGGAAAAAACAAAGGCTATATAGTCCTGGAGGAGGGGTTTGGGGGCTCCCAGGATAGGTGTACATAATTGATTGGAATTAGGCACTTCAAGGATGCTTAATTTGCATTTGGCAGCACACTCCTATCATAAGAACAGGACACAGTACCTATAGGTGCACCTATAGGTGCAAGGAGGGAGAGCTAGCAGGGAATTGTGTCAAAGGCCATATGTCAAATGGGGTTAAGGGCATCTATGCCTAAAGACACTCTCCAGATGAGAGTAGGAGGCCCTGCTGGGGGAGGGAGTCTTCCATCTAGTGCCAAGCTCGGAATGGCTATCTGGACTGGGAAGACTGCAACCTCAAACAGCAGGGTCCTGCCAATATCTCCCATCCCCCATTTTATTTTATATCGGAGAAGTGTCATCATGAGCTTTAAGAACCCTGTCATTTATAGCAGAAGGACGTAGGGTCTGGTAACATACTGTGGCCTGACTGGTGGTGATTTTATCAATGGAGGTAATCTGTTGCCACAGGAATTGTATGAGGCAAGGGGCAAGCATCAAAATAAAACATAACATAATTAGAGGGCTAATAAGGGGTAGGAGCTAGGAAAACAGGGGGTTATTGAACCAACTTAATTGTTCAGTGGGTTGAAATATATTAAATATGCAGTTTTTTGAGGGTATTATCATTGGTTTCAAAAACACTTGATACATTTACATAAAGGTAACATTCTTTTCCCAATACCATGCCAGGTCCCATGCTTAGCAGTTATTAAGCCTAGTGTTTTTTTGTTTTAGAGCATAGCCCTGGCAAAAGAGTTCATCTGTACTGGAGGAGCTCAGGGCTGTCAGCTGTAGATGTCATCGCCTGGTCGAGTTTGTTTCTGAGGTCTGGCCAGGTGGTGCATCTGAGCAAAGGCTGCTGTCATGATCCCAGCAGATTCAGGGGTGGCAGGTCCAGGGAGGGATATCTCTCGTCTCTGTCTGATTAGCAGTAGTTTCTTCTTCCCCGTAGAGATAGACCTGTGAAATGTGGACAAGGGAGTGTAAGCTGGCGGGGGCGGGGCGGGGTTGTCTAAGAAAGGAGGTAATGCCCAAGTAAGCTGGTAACAGTGTGATGGGCAGGCAGCACATCAGTGGTCTATTGGTTTAGGCTTAGAAGAGAATCAGAGGGGTAGGGTACACATTTGGTTGAAAAAGGAATATCTGACAGGTGAGAACCGGTGAGATTTTTTTAGTGGTCCCAGGGTATAGAAGGGTGGTATTAACTGGTACAGCTGTCAGCAAAGGTCTATTGCTGGATGCAGAAGACAGAAGTGTTAGGATGAGTAGTGGAGGGAAGGAAGTCAGCAGTGTGTTGGATGTCATTGTTCTTTGTTGGCATTAGTTTGGAAGTACGGGTAGCACTGCAGAAAACAGGGGGCAGGTGTTGGAGGGATCTCAGCCCTGGGCCAGCAACATTTATCATTTATTCCATCTGCTTAAAATAACTGAGGCACAAAAGACCATGTTAGTTATGCGACCTGTATAAGAAGATTTTTTTTTTTTTGTATGTCTTGGTAACCTTTTCGAAATTGACTGTACAAGGTGTATGAAAGTATTAGAAATTAAGTCCCTGGAGTTACTCCTGCTTTCACGAAGGAAATACATCAGTTTGGAGATTGTTAACTAGTAGGATCATTTTGGTCTTTTTGTTTTATCTGTAAAACAATATTATGGTGAGTTAGCACAGGCTTAGCTCCTGGTACAAGCTGTAGAGAGATAAGGAGACATTAGTGTTAAGGACAGCCATAGAAGGGCAGAGAAGGCTTGATATGTGATTTTATTTAGAAATAGCCTAACTGTAAAGTACTAAGGTGTCTCTCCTTTTTGTTAAAGAGTAAGCTTTATTATTATTTAAGGTTATTGATTATGAATTTGTACTCTTTTAATTGTAGTCTTTTTTTTTTTTTTTTTTTTTGGTTTTTCAAGACAGGGTTTCTCTGTGTAGCCTTAGCTATCCTGGACTTGCTTTGTAGACCAGGCTGGCCTCAAACTCACAGAGATCTGCCTGCCTCTGCCCCCCCCCCCAGTGCTGGGATTAAAGGCGTGCACCACCACACCCAGCTTAATTGTAGTCTTTTATGAGGTTAGGATTTTAGGTTTTATCCCTATTAGGTCTGAGGGCAACTGAGTCATTTTTGAGGAAGTTTCCCATTCAGTGTCAATCTCTCCACATTTAAAACATTTTGGGCCAGAGAGGAGGCCTGATAAGAGGCAGTCCCGATACCATGGGTAGCTACAACCCATTTGTCACAAGGTTCATGTTTTAGTCCCTGGCATGTTTGCCTGTGCTCTGGGGTCATTACTTCCCAGATAAGATTGTTTAGGGACATTGCTTTTACAGTAGAGTCTGTTATCTTTCTAAGATGGCTTGTATCCTTAGTATAAAATCTGGGAGAGTATGGGTTAGGTTTTTTTTTTTGTTTTTGGTCTTGTAGACAAGAGTGTCAGATAGTCCCAGGCCTAGAGTGTACCTGAGCGGACCTGGTCTAAGCCTATCAGGGATAAAGCCTGCTGAATTCCTATGGAGAAGTTACCCTGGTCAAATAGTTGGTCGCAGTTCTGGTTTATCAATTAAGCAAGGGGTTTTTGTCTTTGCTATGATCCTACCTGTTGATTATGTATTTCAGTTTTCCTATTCTGAACAAGTGGAGGCACCATGGGGGCAAAAGCCCCTGATCCTGGAGAGACCTGGGCACCAGGGAGTGGGATGGCCACGCCATGGAGGGGGAGCATGGGAGACAGGATGGAAAAAAATGTCAGCTCTCTCTTAAGTGGAACGCACCCACTTGAGGAGCTGGTTTATCTCTAGAGACTCAGGTTTAAAACCCCTGTCAGCTCCACAGCAAATGATGCAGCAAAGTATAGGTTGGGAGGCTTGGAATATATTAATCTCACAAAAGTGACCCAACACACGAACAGATGCTGCACATGTGTGTGCACACACATCAGTCCCCCTGGACACAATTGCTGCAGCTGTGCGGAAGGACAGCAGTGAGTGTGGCTGTCCTTGACAAGGAGATTGAGGAGGGGAGAAAAACTTGTGGTCCCCAAGATGGGCACAGATCTCATCTTTGTGGCTACCCGCAGGTTGCACACTGGGCCACAGAGGATCTGGAAAGGATGAAGAAATGGGACAGCTTAGAGTTGGGTGAATCTGAGTGCTCACCCCAAGAGAACTCCTGCCTGGACCCTCCAGACAGAGACCCTAACTCCAAGCCGCCTCCAGCCAAGCCCCACATCTTCACTACCAAAAGTTGCACCCGACTTTTTGGGAAGGGTGACTCAGAGGAGGCTTCCCCTATGGATTGCCCTTGTGAGGAAGGCAGCCTGGCCTCCTGTCCTATCATCACGGTCAGCTCTGTCGTCACCATCCAGAGGCCTGGGGATGGACCTGCTGCCTGTGTCAGGTAAGTCTGGAGCTCTTCCCGTCCAAGACCCAAGTGGTTCTGCCAGTGGCAGTCCTGGCTGTGGGGTAACATCACAACGTGCTCCTGCTCCTGGGCTAAATGTCACAGAGCTGGGGATCTGGGGATCTGGGGTTCTGAGGATCTGGGGATCTGGGGAGCCTTCAGAGATGGTTGTCCCACACTCTTGTGACCTCACTGGACACACAGTCAGAGATGCTGGAGTGAGTGTATATACAGATCCTAGCTTCTAGCATATGCTAGGTCCCCAGGCCTGGAATGCTCACCAGCCCCAAATGCTTAGACTTCTCGTTCAAGGTTAGGATCTTGTGGGCTAAGAAGACAAACAGCTCAGATGAGGAGCCTACCTCTGAGGCAGGGCAGGGTGTCACACAGAGTGGATTCTGGGTAGCATGAAGTTGTCTTTTCGTTTAGCAGGGGCCAAGCCAGCCCTGCCTAGTTCCTCCAGGCTCCTGTCTCCTGAGCTCCAGAAGGAAGGCAGGGGGGCTGGGTAGAAGAAGAGGTGACAGTAGCAAAGACTTTTCCCATGCTGTCTACAGACAGGTCAGGGGATGGTGACAGGTGTACCAAGGGTCCCCATTACAGTGACATTTGTTTCCTAAACTGGCTGGTTTGCCTTGGGGTTTAGCCATATTCTTTGAAAAAGCTATAGGGGAGAGCTGGGCCTGAGATGATGGTGCGTTGTATTTCCCAGGCAGTCATCCCAGGACTCTGTCTCCAGCGGTGCTGAGAAGCCGCCCAGGCTCTATGATCGTAGGCACATCTTCGAGGCTGTGGCTCAGAGTAACTGCCAGGAGCTGGAGAGCCTGCTGGCCTTCCTGCAGAAGAGCAAGAAGCGCCTGACTGATAGCGAGTTCAAAGGTGGTCCTGTGAGGGCTGCCTTTTCGGGAGGGGGCCTTTGGCAATATGGCTTGGTTTTGACCTTCTGCCTCTGCCCTTCAGACCCAGAGACGGGAAAGACCTGTCTGCTAAAAGCAATGCTCAATCTGCACAACGGGCAGAATGACACCATTGCTCTGCTCCTGGACATCGCCCGGCAGACCGACAGCCTGAAGCAGTTCGTAAACGCCAGCTACACAGATAGCTACTACAAGGGTGAGGTGGGGGCGGGCTGGGCCAGCTGCAACATAGCCCTGAGGGGATTGCCCACTCCCTGTCACTGGGTGGCTTTCCCCATGATTCTGATCCCTCCCCTTTCTCATCTGCAGTCTTCTCCTGCCATCCTGGGATCTCTGCTGCCCTCCTGCCCTCCTGCCCCTTGCTGTCACATCCTGTGCCTTCCTCCTTTCCTCTTCCGCCCTCCTTCCCCCTCCTCCCTTCTCCTGCCTCCTCTCCTTTGCAGCTTGGTATTTTCTGTTCTGTTCTGTTCCTGCTTCAAGACTTTCCTGGCTTCATTTGTGGGATGCCGGTCTCTGTCAGTGAGGGGTTGTGTAGGCATTTTCTCTGTGTTCTTCCAGAAGTAGTCGCTACCTGCCTAGGGCTCTTCCCTGGACGCATCTCTCTGGGCCCCCACAGGCTGCAATCACGGGGCCAACAGTGGGCATCCCCTCTGCAGGTCAGACAGCACTGCACATTGCCATTGAAAGGCGGAACATGGCACTGGTGACCCTCTTGGTGGAGAATGGAGCAGATGTCCAGGCTGCCGCTAATGGGGACTTCTTCAAGAATACCAAAGGGAGGCCTGGCTTCTACTTTGGTAGGGAGGCCATATGGCAGACGTGAGGGAGCTAGAGGGCCAGTCATCCGGGGACTGGCCAGTCTCATTCCTGGGGCTCCACTGGGGATCCTGTGTTGGCTGCAGGTGAGCTGCCCTTGTCTCTGGCTGCGTGCACCAACCAGCTGGCCATTGTGAAGTTCCTGCTCCAGAACTCCTGGCAGCCAGCAGATATCAGTGCCGGGGATTCGGTGGGCAACACGGTGCTGCATGCGCTGGTGGAGGTGGCGGATAACACACCCGACAACACCAAGTTCGTGACAAACATGTACAATGAGATCCTGATCCTGGGGGCCAAACTTCACCCTACGCTGAAGCTGGAAGAAATCACCAACAAGAAGGGGCTCACGCCGCTGGCTCTGGCTGCTAGCACTGGGAAGATTGGGGTAGGGTGGGGGCTTTGTTACCACAGGCAAGGAGGCTGGATAGAGAGGACTGTGTGTGCAGGACTCTAATTCTGCCAGCTAATGGGGCTGTTAATGTGAGCCAGAGGAGCTGTAAGCAGAGACCACAAAGGTTAGACAGCAGTTTCTAATTTCCAACTTTGTTCCTCGGACACAAGGTGTGTGTGTTTCTAGCCTAGGTTGAGAGAAAAAGAGGCTATTGGCACTTTACCAGGGTGAGCAAGATTTTTGGAATGACAGGGAGGCCCTAAGGGGGAATTTGTAGTTGATAAGTCTCTAGGCAAATCAGGGTCCTATGGATGATGTCAGGTCAGGCTGATGCTGTGCTTGGCTCCCTCAAATTGCAGGGGAGGGGCTTTCTCAAGCAGAGATACTGGGAGCTGGCCCTGCCCACCATGTAAACCATGTAGGAGTCTGTCTATGGCTTTCCTTGCATTTCTTGGATTTTACACCCCCACCCGTGCCCCCACGCTGTGTGTGTGTTTCACTCTGTAGCTCAGGCTGGCATATAATTTACTAGGCTGGTCTCCAGGTTGCAGCAATCCTCCTGTCCCAGCCTTCTGAGAGCTGGGACTACAGGCATGAACCACCACGGCTGGCTTGTTCCTTAGATTTTTGATGATTTCTTTCTGTCTTGACATTTTCTAGAAGGGGTCACCATTGTCCTTCACAGAAGGACTGTAAATCTTGGGGTCCTGGTGTAATGCTCCTCCTGGTGTGGGAGGTCAGAGGGGGAGCTGGCCAGTGGATCTTGATAGTGGGGAAATTGCTGGGACTTGGGCTGTCTGTCTGATGGAGCTGAGAAGCTGAGTGAGTTTACTGGAGCTCAGAGCCCGCATGGGGAAGCAGTCCATGGCCTGGGCTGGCCTGATGTGCTCTCCTACATGCTCCAGGTGTTGGCCTACATTCTGCAGAGGGAGATCCACGAGCCTGAGTGCCGGCACCTGTCCAGGAAGTTCACTGAGTGGGCCTACGGGCCTGTGCACTCGTCACTGTACGACCTGTCCTGCATCGACACCTGTGAGAAGAACTCAGTTCTGGAGGCGATCGCCTACAGCAGCAGTGAGACCCCCGTGAGTGGCCAGGCCTAGGACCAGATGTAGCCAGCCGCCCACCCTGCCCTTGCTCAGGCTCCATCTGGCCTCTCACATGAATGCTGCTGCCTCCCTCCCCCCCCCCCCCAGGACGGGGACATGCCCTGTGTCCCTGTCCCCCCCCTTCCCATTGTGTTTTCCTTAGCAGACAAAGGCAGTTGTTAGCTCATAAAAATGAGACCATTTCAGAAGTACAGCATAAGGACTCCTTTGTACCATGTAAAAAGAAGCTCTCTTTTATACCATGTGTGTAAACAGGATCATGCTCTATACACTGTAGCGTAAGCAGTGTTTCCCCTCATTGGAGTGTTACATTAACACACAGACAACATTACTGCCCAGCATTCAGTCCCACAGGACAGTCAGGCTCTTTGAAATTGCCCATCACACTGCAGACCACTCACACCAGCCTGAGAAAATTTCAGTGTATTATGCCCACTGTTGTTGTTGTTGTTGTTGTTGTTCTTCCTCCTCCTCCTCCTTTTCCTTCCTTCCTTTCTTTCTTTCTTCCTTTCTTTCTTTCTTTCTTTCTTTCTTTCTTTCTTTCTTTCTTTCTTTCTTTCGTTCTTTCTTTCTTTCTTTCTTCGGGATGAGGTTTGCTTTGCAGGGGAGGTAGGCCCTGGACTCCTGACCCTCCCCCTTCCAAAGTGCTAGGACAATAAGTCCTGGGCCACCCCCATACCCCCCCTCCCACCCTCTACCCCCAAACCCCCTCCCCCCTCCCCACAGTGAGGAGAAGCATTGTGATGCATTTACTGGCCTTTTGTAAGTCTTTGGTGGGTCTCCAATGCTGGCTTCCTCTGGTTTATGACTCTCTGGAGTTCTGAATGAGTCAATCTTTTCTCTATTGCTCACTTGCAGTGCATTTTTCCTCCCTGTCTGTTTCTTGCCTTTTAATTTCACATACAATACCCTTTACTTATAAAAGGTTTTCATTTTGATAGGGCCAAGCTGCCTGGACTTTTTTCCTTTTTTTTTTTTTTAAATGGCTTCTGGGTCGTATGCCATGCTCTGAAGCCTGTTCTTTACAGTTACAGGGCAGCCCTTCTGTGATCTCTCTCCACTCTTTTGTAGGCATATTGTTTTGGCTACTTCATCTGGAGTTTACTTTTGTGTGCTGAGGGTGGCATTTTATTGAATATTTTTGGTTCTTACTGAGCAGCCTGTCCTGCCTTCACTGGATGAAAGGCCACTTCATCCATCCTCTCTTCCTAAGTGATAACTCCAAGCTCCATAAGTGGACTTGGGGGCTGAAGTTTCTGGTAGAGGCAGTGAGGGCTGCTATAGTGCCTCACTGGATGAAGTTGTATTTATAGGTCCAGAGTCCAAGGAAGGCGAGGCCTGGCCTATTTTGCCCTGTCAATCCCACCTGGGCTGCCATGTTGAATCTGGCTTCTGAGTTCTCAAAGGGGTGGTATGAATAGGGAATGGCCTCACCACACACTGAGGAACTTAACCCAAAGGAGAGAATACCACCAACAATTCATGTCCCCATTGTTTTCTGGGGGTAGGAGTGTGGGCTGCTCGTGGGGACATTCGGCTTGAGCTGGTACAGGGCTGGAAGGCAGAGATGACCAGTTGACTTCAAATTACAGTCCTCTCTGCAGTTAACATCTCTTTAGAGGCTTTTGATGGAATGGGGGGAACTTCCCATCCCCCAAAGTATTCAAGGAATCACACAACAGGGCCTCTCTGGTAGAGCTCAAGTTTGGGCTGGGTTTGGACTCCAGTGCTGGAGAGAGGCTTGGATAAAGCTGCTGCAGGCTCACCTCATCTGTTATACATGTTAGGTCCTGTGAGCCTCCAAGCCTTTGGATATGAGATTTTGGCCTAAAGCATACTTTAAATGGCAGTCTCTCTCTCTTCTGCTCTCTGTCTGTCTGTCTGTCTGTCTCTCTGTCTCTGTCTGTCTCTCTGTCTCTGTCTCTCTGTCGCTCTCTCTCTCTGTCTTTCTCTAAAAAATGTAGGCATTCTTTCTTTTTGTTATTTTGTTACAATGCTGGAGTGCTGGGACTCACAACATGAGGCTTTGCCCATCCTAGGCAAGCACTGTGTCACTGTTTGGCACCGTTCCTCCTGTGGGTCCTTCACATATCATGCATGAGTAATTGCCACCTCTGCCTGACCCAGGGCTGCAAACACGAGAAATAAAAAAATGTAGAAGCAAGCCCCAAGCTCCCTAGAACCATCTTCTTGTTGTCAGCAAGTGAAGAGAGCTAGTTGCTAGAGATAATGGTCTTAGAACGTTGGGAAATACAGACGTCTTTAAGTGAGCACTAAGGTCGCTGGTTCTCAATCTTTCCTTTTTTTTCTTTTTAAGATTTATTTATTTATTTATTTATTATGTATACATGTATGTATTATGTATTATGTATACAGAGTATTAGGTCACATTATAGATGGTTGTGAACCACCATGTGGTTGCTGGGAATCGAACTCAGAACCTCTGGAAAAGTAGTCAGTGCTCTTAAACCGCTGAGCCATCTCTCCAGCCCTCTCAATCTTTCTAATATTGCAACCCTTTACTACAGTTCCGTGTTGTGGTGACTCCCCAACCACAGGGCTTTTTTTTTTTTTTTTTCTACTTCATAGCTATAATTTTGCTACTGTTATGAGTTGTAATGTTAAGTACAATGTGTTTTCTGATGGTTTAGGTGACCCTTGTAAAAGCATCCTTTAACCCTCAGTTTAAGAACTGCTGACTTAGGGCACGCCCAGTTTCTTACCCGCCCCTGTACTCATGGAGACTGAAGTGAAGAGAGTGGGTCACTGAAGGAACCACAGCAGAGCTGGGACCAACCCAAGGCCCAGACCTCTGGTGACTCTTGATTGCTTGACAAGTCGAGGGGACAGACATTCTTCCTTGACTGTGTAGGCACCACAGGTGGGAGGAGTACCACAGGCTGGGGTGGCTATCCAGGTAGTTGCTGGTACAGGAGTGAGCCTCACTTTTCTCTGCTCCCATAGAACCGCCACGACATGCTTCTGGTGGAACCCTTGAACCGACTCCTGCAGGACAAGTGGGACAGATTTGTCAAGCGCACCTTCTACTTCAACTTCTTTGTCTACTGCTTGTACATGACCGTCTTCACCACAGCTGCCTACTATCGGCCCGTGGAAGGCTTGGTGCGGCCAGCAGCATGGGCCCTGTTTGGGGGTTGGGGTTGAGGTGGGGAACTCCCCTAAGATGCTATAGGCTCTAGGCCCAGAACATGCCTGGGACCCACTTCCTAGCTCACTGAGAGGTGGAAAGGCTGCCTGGAGAGCCTGGCTTCCCCAGCCTCAGTTTCTGTCTTGCAGGCTGTCCCATGCCTAGACTTTGTCTTTTCAGTCTGTGGTCCTGGGAGGTTGAGCATGTGAGCCCTGACTATCGGGATGCAGGCCTGGGGAGGCAGCTGCTCCTGGGCTGGGTGTCTGCAGACCATGGGGTGGTGCAAGGCCCAGTTCCATTGCTTTCTGCTGGTCTGCACTATTCGGTTCACCTGCTTGTTACAAAAAAAAAAAACAAAAACAAAAAAAACCAAAAAAACTTGCTCCCTATACCTATGCCCTGAGTACTTCCTTTGTGCTAGGCTGGGTACCCTCTGTAGCTCAGCTTAGGGAGAGACTCTCTAGCCTCCTCGGAGCCATGGACTTCATTGTGTTTCTGAATCAAGCCCTTCTCGTCTATTGCCCAGAGCACTAATTTCCCACCATATAGCTAGAGAATTTTGCCTGTAAATTTAGCTTAAAAGCTAGAGTTCCGTGTATGAAAGGTATTTAGTGACTTCATTTTAAAAGACAAGAAAATGGTTATGGATGTAACTCAATGGCACAGTGCTTGCCTAGGATGGGCAAGGCCTCATGTTTGAGTCCCAGCACTCCAGCATTGTAACAAAATAACAAAAAGAAAGAATTCCTACATTTTTTAGAGAAAGACAGAGAGAGATAGAGGAAGGGAGAGAGAGCCAGAGACAGAGAGAGAGAGAGAGACAGACAGAGAGCAAGAGAGGGAGAGAGAAGAGAGAGAGAGAAGAGATAGGGGGTGGGGAGAGAGGAGAAATATGCTAATAAGTAAGATAAGTGACTAAGCTAGTGCTTGTAAAACACCAATGGCCTCTAAGCATGAGGGCTGTAAACACAGGTGTGCGGAGGACAATCCCTCCTTGCCCCATCCATGCGGAACTTTGACCTTACTTGCTAGTAGAGCAGCTGGGCACCACAAGCGGTGGGAAGAATGGGATTCCCAGTGCTCTAGATCTGAGGGAGCACTTCCACCTACCCTGTCACCTGCTGCCATCTGCTCAGAGCTCTGGGCAGGACATTGCTTGGGAGACAGCACAGCACTGGAAGGATCCTCTGATACTGAGACTAGGGGAAGCAGGTCTTACAGAGGGACCTTCCTGCAGGTGTCCCATGAGAACTCATTTGTCTCCGTGCTTCTCTCTTTAAATCATCATTGTTGTTACCTATGCATGCCCAAGCTCGCAAGTGCATGCACTGGTGCCATAGTGCACATGTGGAGACTGGAATTGGAAGAAAAAAAAAAAAACCCAGATATTAGGTGTCAGCTCTGTGCTTTCACAATGGGTTCTGGGGACCAAAACCAGTTCTCAGGCTCGTGTGGAGGAGCATGCTTCTACCTGTGGAGTCATCTTGCCAGGCCTCTATTTCTCTCTCGTAATGGAGGCTTGGCTTCTAGGCAGGAGCCAAGTCTTAATTGTGAGGCTTGGTATCTGGTGGCACCTGGTGAATGTTTGATGAATGGATGAATGAGTGAGTGAATGGGGTAGCCAGCTTCCCTGTGCCTCACAGCCCCCCTATAAGCTGAGGAACACCGTCGGGGACTATTTCCGAGTCACTGGAGAGATCCTGTCTGTGTTGGGAGGAGTCTACTTCTTCTTCCGAGGGGTAAGCATTCCTTCACAAATTGCCAGTTTCTCCTATTGCTGACAAAAGCCAAGAGAGCTACGGAGAGATGAATGGGCGAAGCTGAGACTCCTTCTGGTGTTCGTGGCTGGGTTTTGGGGACCACTCTGCGTATTCCTAAGGGCACATGGTAATCAAACAACACAGGGCAGATCTCCACCACGAAGTTTCACGGCTGTTCTTGTGAAGAGGTCTTTTCTTTGACTGCCTGGCCAACAAGTCCCAAGGGTCCTTCTACCCAGCACACCCTACCCAGCACTAATCTAACAAATGTGTAATGCTGTTGCCCTTGGCTTTTGACCCATGGATGCTGATCGTCTTGCTCGCACAGAAAGCACTTTCCTGACTGTAGCATCTCCTCAGGCCCTGGGACCTTTTCTTTGAACATGGGGCCTGCTTTTAGAATCGCATGTCAACTTCTCTGCAAAAACTAGAACTTAGGGAATACACGGTTTATGCTTTTTAGTTTCACTTTCCTTGAGTAACACTCAAGAGGGGTGAGGACTCAGGTCCATGAAAACAGATCTGAATTCAGAATTTGAAATCATTATGATTATTTTTTTGACACGAGGTTTCTCTATGTAACCTAGTTTGCCTTGAATTCTTGATTTTCTTGCTTTAACTTTGGGATGACAGGTGTGTACCACTATACCTGGTTACAGCATTGTGTTTTTTTTTGTTTGTTTGTTTTTCTTTTTCAAGACAGGGTTTCTCTGGGTAGCCTCAGCTGTCCTAGACTCACTTTGTAGAGTAGGCTTCCCTCGAACTCACAGTGATTCTCCTGCCTCTGCCTCTCGAGTTCTGGGATTAAAATGTGCACCACCATGCCTGGTATTTGATCACTGTGATCTTAACCTCTAAACTTCTTGGTTTAAGCCACATTTTTTTTTTTTTTTTTTTTTTAGTGATTTACTGTCTTAGTTACTTTTCCATTGCTGTGATGAGACACCATGAACAAAATGACATACAGAAAAAAAAAAAAAAGAGTTTATTTGGCCTTATGGTTTCAGAGTGTTAGAATCCATGATGGAGGAATGGAGGTTGTAGGTGGCAGGTAGCCATGACATACCTCCTCCAACAAGACCACACTTCCTAACCCTTCCCAGACAGTTCTACCAACTGGGGACAAAGCATCCAAACATATGAGCCTGCGAGGCCGACTGTCACACTTACTTTTATGGAATCTTTATAAATCACTGGACTTTGTCTTCATGGAAACACTGTCTTTTCATAGTGTAACTTATGCTATCAAAGAAAGTATAAAGCCCCAGCAGCAAGTGGACACCTCTTAGCAAACAGGTTAATGGGGGGGGGGAACAAGTGTGTGTAGGTATTTTGGAGAGGATTTCCCAGTCACCAAAGGTTGATCTGGCTAGTTAGTTCAGTCGTGGCTACATAAAGAATTTTTACTGTGACGTTATGCTCATTTATAGAAAAGGAAGGTGGTGGTGGGAGAACAAATGTCAAGAAAAGACGCTTCTCAATGCTGTCATAGAATCACAGCAGTGGATAGAATTTTGGTGATCTTTTTCTTCCCGAATTGCCTTCTAGATCCACTGGTGGCTGCAGTAAGAATTGTTAAAGCTCTCCATGAGTCACAGAACGTCAGTCACTCATCACATTAGGCCAGATTACTACTGCTCCATTCTTTATTCTCTCTGCTGGAGTGCACTCCAGTGTTCCAGTGTTGTGACACTTTGAAAGCGTGCCATGTTCAGTCACATCTAACACTTCCCAGAAACTTACTCTGCCTGTTTGCTCACAGATTCAGTATTTCCTACAGAGGCGGCCGTCCCTCAGGAGTTTGTTTGTGGACAGCTACAGTGAGACACTTTTGTAAGTGATGCTTTGTGCTCTGTTTGACCTCTTGGGGTAACTTAAGTTAGTTCCCTCTGTTTGAACAGACACATAGTAGGGCCTCAGGAAGCACGGTGAAGCAATGGTGGGAGGCACTCAACCCATATTCATCAGATGAATATCAGCTGTTGTTTACTCTGCCAGCTAAGTACCAGGTGCTAGGGGTGACGGACTGTGTCACAGGTCACATGATTTACAGCTGCAGTTAGGTGTTTCGTTATGTTGTCCACGGCGTGTGTATCCCTCTTCCATTCACAGAGTCAACACTGGGAGATGGAGGTCCCTGCTTCCAAGAATTTCTGGTCCTTAAGGCAGAGTTTTTCATCCCAGCTGCACAGACATCTTGGAATAGATAATTCACAGTTGGTGGGAAAGGGGTTATCCTGTGCACCGGGGGTTTAGCAGCATCCGTGGCCTCTACCCACTAGATGCCAGTAGCTTTCCCCTATCTTCCAGGCTTGACTACATCTGCAGACAGATATGGACAAAGGTCCTCTTGTAGGTGTGGGTGGCTAGGGCAGTGGGGGTGGTGTGGCTCCTGTTTGAGAGCCATTGACTTTAGAGGAGACAGATAAGCAAAGGCACAGGTGTTGCAGATAGCCTCTGCTCACAGGGTAAGCTAGAACCTGCACAGCTCATCCTGCACAGAGGGCTTCCGACCTCGGCTCTCCTGGGATCTTGCCTTAAACTCTCTTCTGATGCTCAGCGTTTCCTCAGTCCTGGGGCTTCTCTTTCTCATTTCTGGTGTGATCAAGGATCTGATTTCTAGTGCTGTTGTGACTAGATTGTTCCTAGGACTCATAAACCTCATGTTCACACCCTAATCTTCAGATGCTTTTATTTCGGTCCCAAAGGGCAAGCTCAAGCTTATAGCAACTGATTATCACAATGTTAACTTCCCCAAAAGAAGAAGTGTTCCCCTACAAAGCATTATACCAGTAGACTCAAGATTCCATTTCTAGAAGGTATAGATATTTATGGTTAAGGTATTTATGTTAACACACACACACACACACACACACACACTTGTACACATACACATTCACACACTTGCATACACGCACACATATATAGTGCTTTTATTTTATCAAAACTACTCATATATATTAATGAAAATCACAAGACTATAGAAGTGCTTCCACCCCAAACCACTTGCTTTCCCCAAGCCTTCTCATTCCCTGAAACCCTCTGTCCTTGGGCTCTTCCGATGTCGATAAGGGTTTAGCACCCTCCTCCCCATCTACTTCCCCTCTTTCATCATTCCAACGCGATTGTATAATATTTTTATTTTAGTCAGTAATCAGCATTTGCGTTCTTATGACTTTGTAAATATTGGCATAATTTTGTAAATAAGTAAATTGGCAAAATATTGTAAATAAGCGTCGAAAATGCTTCATAGTAGTCCTATTACATTTTCTGTTTCTTTTGAAGCTAATTGCCTTAATTTTCACCTGTTTAGTTTTCATTGTACACACTGCTAATTCTTAAAGGAGGTGCAGTTTTCCTCAAAAACCAAGCTTACACATTATAACACATGGTCAAATCCCCTTGAGGGATTTCTAATTATTTATTTATTTATTTATTTATTCATTCATTCATTCATTTACTCACTTTACAGTCTGATCCCGGGCCCCGCCCTCCTCTCCTCCCCCTCCCCCCCCCATGCCCCCCCCCTTCTTTCCCCCCCCCCCCTTTTTCTCAGAGAAGGGGAGGCCTCCAAGGGGTACCAATCAACCCTGGTGCCTCAAGTCGCAGCAGGACTAAGCACATCCTCTTCTACTGAGGCCAGACAAGGCAGCTCAGCTAGGGGAAAGGAAACTGAAGGCAGGCTGCAGAGTCACAGGCAGCTGCTACTGAGGGATTTCTTTCTAGAGGCAGGGTCTTGCTATGTAGCCCAACCTGGCCCCTAGTCTAACTTACAAAAGCCTCCTGTCTTTGCTTCTGGAGTGCTGGGCTGACAGATGTATACTACCATACCCTGTGTCCTGTTTCACTTTCTTACTCAGTTGTTCTCCCAGCCTGTTCTCTGGCACTTTGTCTGTTGCCAGCCTCAGAATTCTCACAGCCCCGCCTCCTTCTCCCATCTTCCTCTTTCTTGACCTACTCTTGTTTCCTTGCACAGCCTTCAGTATTTTCAGCGCAGTAGTCTTGAGGGGGAAGCTCCTGATCCTGTAGAGTGCCAACTCAGCCGGTTGCTATAGTCAATACATTTCTCACTTATATTTTCTTTCTTTCTTTTTTTTTTTCTCACTTATATTTTCAATGTGCGATGAATCATGCAGGATACAACTGTCATAAATCAAGGAATGTCTATACTATATTTACGTTGTGCTTCTAAGAATAAGATTTTTGCCTCCCAACCTGCCATGCGTTTTCCTCCTTGTGCCTGCTGAGAAGGTTGGCTAAAGGGAGCAGGGCAGCCCCCCACCCCAGCTCCTGAGTGGCTACATTCTCACCTTCCCATTCTCGAAGCCCAAGGCCTTTTGTTCCTGGCTCCTCTAAGCTGAATGACTTTGCCTCTGCCCTTAGCTTTGTACAGTCGCTGTTCATGCTGGTGTCTGTGGTACTGTACTTCGGCCAACGCAAGGAGTATGTGGCATCCATGGTGTTTTCCTTGGCCCTGGGCTGGACCAACATGCTGTACTATACCCGAGGATTCCAGCAGATGGGCATCTATGCTGTCATGATTGAGAAGGTGGGTTCCCAAGTGTGTTTTCCACAGAGCCCCATTTGCCCCATAGTGAGATACTGTCCCATCCACTCGTTCAGCCTTTCTGTATCTCCGGGGAGCCATTGGATTAGCTCTTAGCCTATTTATTCCCCAAGAATCAAGCAACCTGGTATTGACATGGAGGCTTTCTTCAAATTTGTTGCCTTTGCATCTTGAACTGCCATTTCCCAACCTGAGCAAAAGTTGCGGGAGAGTTGTGAGTGATTCTTTCATGATGTCTCAGCTGAAAACCGTGGAACCCAGCCCTCTGCAGTTTCCTGTCACTTGTCCTCTGGCCACTCGGGGCTGCTGCAGCCAGGGTCATTCCTCTATCCCTCCTGGGGCTGGGCTTGCCTTTCATGAACCTGCTCTTTCCTGCAGATGATCCTCAGAGACCTGTGTCGATTTATGTTCGTCTACCTCGTGTTTTTGTTTGGATTTTCCACAGGTAACAGGCTGAGTCAAGCTGGTGGGTGGGTGGGCCTGTTGCTCATCTGACCTCCCCAGGGCTCTGCAGGGCTAGGATGGGAGGAGCCAGGTGGGGAAGACAGGTGCATGTTTGTAGGTGACAGAGTGGGTAGAGAGAACACACATCAGCATGAGCCAGCTCCTGGAAGTGTGACTTATGAGATGTACTCAGTTGTTTTAGAGATACTGTGCTACTTGCTTGCCACATAAGTACATTTTTGCCCAGTTTTTAATCCAACTTATTTCAACATTAGTTCAGACTCAGAGGAAAGTTTTAAGAGTCGTAAGGATGACTTCTCTCTTCCTCTTATCCAGAGCCCCCAGTTTTACCATTAAAAAAATCTGTCTCTCGCTTCCCTCTCTGTCTCTTTGTCTCTCTTTCCCTTTCCCTCTCTAGTCCTCCCTCCTTTGTATCCTCTCTTCCTTTATTATTATTTTGTTTCTCCTCACACTGGAGATAGAACCTAGGGTCTAATCTTGGCAGGCAGGTGCCCAATCGCATCATTCCTTGCACCGTTAGTCCCTGGCATTGTATCATAAGGAAGAACTTGTCTTCTTCTCCACAATTCAACTTTTTGGCACAAGGATGGATGGCCTCGGGGTTATTTTTTAACTCTGTGTAGATTCTCAGTATTACATGAATCATAATCTTTTTCTATCATGAGTTCATTTGAAGCTGAGATCTGGCCCCTGGGAGGCCCTTAAAGCCAGATCCTTGGGCCCTCTAGTTGATCCACATCCTGTCATCAACACGTGTGTCTGTCTCAGTCCTTGGCTGACTCCTGCAGTTATACGGTTCCCAAGGCATGCCCATCTCTGTTCCCACTCTGCAGTTTATTTTAGAATTCTTGTCCAGTAGAGATGAGCTTCCGTGACAAGGAGGAGGGGCCTCATGGGGATGGATTGTGGCACTTGAGCTGAAGCTCTGTGTACCAGTACAAGAAGGGATTGTGCTTGGCGGTTCTCGGGTATGGGCGTGTAGTAAGAACAGCACACAGCTGCGTAGCCACTCTCAGGCTCTGTACTACACTTCCAAAGAAGAATGTCCCCTGCTTTGAACTTCTTGTCATCCATGGCTCTAGAGTGGACCTGGAAAGACAGGGTATGGCTGGTAAAGTGAGCCAGCCTGTCTTGTGAGGTTGAGCAGGTTGTATATTACACATAGGCCTCTATATGTACGTGACTGTGTGTTTCTTCAAATACCCTTTTTTAAAAAACTAGATCATGATAAAGTTCTTATCATAACAAAGCAGTGTCTTTTTAAAAAAATATTTTATTTAATTTTAATGTGCCTTAGTATGACGGTGTCAGATCTTGGAGTTACAGACAGTTGTGAGCTGCCATGTAGGTGCTGGGAGTTGAACCCGAGTCCTTTGGAAGAGCAGGCAGTGCTCTTAACCACTGAGCCATCTCTCCAGCCCTGCAAAGCAGTGTGTCTTATTACAGTTTTCTGACAGCCTGGGGGTGGGGAGGTGCTACATGACTGAGTGGCCTTCCTGCTGCAGGGTGCTGGGGTAGAAGAAGGGTCTGGGGTCTTGGTGCCCATCCACCCACACCCCTTTCTCCTGCGACCTGTAGCTGTAGTGACACTGATTGAAGACGGGAAAAATAACTCTGTGCCATCAGAAGCTGAAATACACAAGTGGTGTGGGCCTTGCTGCAAGTCAAAATACAATTCCTACAACAGCCTATACTCCACCTGCCTGGAGCTGTTCAAGTTCACCATCGGCATGGGCGACCTGGAGTTCACCGAGAACTACGACTTCAAGGCTGTCTTCATCATCCTGTTACTAGCCTATGTGGTCCTCACTTACATCCTCCTGCTCAACATGCTCATTGCTCTCATGGGTGAGACCGTCAACAAGATCGCTCAGGAGAGCAAGAATATCTGGAAGCTACAGGTGGGTGGCAGAGTGGAGCAGCCTGGAGGCTGTTGGCCTTTCCTTCTGCTTGTTACACAGTGGAGCGCATGAGCCCCTGTGGGGTTGAGGAGGGGCCAGGAAGCCCAATTGGGTCCAGGGATCCTCATCGGTATCCCTCCATTGGGATATTTCCTTCCCATGGGCATCTCTGTTGCCTACCATCTACATGCAGTCCTGTGAGCCTAGCTGGCACTCACAGATGCTTTATTTGGCCTGGGGCTGAGCAATCCCAAAGCAGTGACATCTGGAGATGTCATCTATCTGTGTTTCAGGCCACACAGGTGGCAGGTAGCAGAGTTAGGATTTAGACACATCAGTCTTGACTATGATCTCACCCAGTACCCCTTTGTGGTTACTTTGTGAGCTCTCTGGATTCATAGGGTTGCCTTCCTGGACCCAGCAGGTGGTTGCCAGGCATAGGCACGCTTGGCTGGTCTCCTTCATGGAGCATGTGCCTGCCACACATTAGTAGGAGGTTCCTGGGGATGAGAGAGATTCTAGAGAGACTGATCCAGGCTAGTGGCCTGTTCCACTTTCCTGTCAGAGAGCCATCACCATCCTGGATACAGAGAAGAGCTTCCTGAAGTGCATGAGGAAGGCCTTCCGCTCCGGCAAGCTGCTGCAGGTGGGCTTCACGCCTGATGGCAAGGATGACTACCGGTGGTGTTTCAGGTAGGCCCAAGCAGGCGTTAAAGCTGAGAGAAGCTCCTGGTCTCAGTTCTGGGCATGGGGGACCCATCTGGAGCAAGATTAGGGCATGGTAGACCAGGTTCAGGGTGCCTCAGGCCTAGTCATAGGAGTAGGGAACCTCTCAAGGCCAGAGCATGGTCCCAGGACCACCACAGGACTCAGGTATGGGCACAGGACACCCACCTCAGATCTCAGGAGGTAGGACTTCCAACATTAAGAACTGAAAAAAAAAAAAAAGCCAGGCATGGTGGTGCATGCCTTTAATCCCAGTACTCAGGAGACAGAGGCAGGCTGTGAGTTCGAGGCCAGCTTGGTCTACAAAGTGAGTCCAGGACAGCCAAGACTACACAGAGAAACCTGTCTCGAAAAACAAAAGCAAAAACAAACAAACAAACAAACAAACAACTGAAAAAAAAGTAGGTGTCCAAAAATGACTACCTGGTGAACAGAGCCAAATCCATGAACCCAGTGGTTAAACTTCTTGGACTTGTGTGTTAGGGGAAGAGAGGTGTCCATAAAACAAGCCCTGGCTGTTTCTCCACTTGTTATGTCTTCATCTGATATGAAGGCCGTTCAGCCTTAGACAGCTGGCCTCCCAGACCCTGCTCCCTCCCCCACAGGGTGGATGAGGTGAACTGGACTACTTGGAACACCAACGTGGGCATCATCAATGAAGACCCAGGCAACTGTGAGGGCGTCAAGCGTACCCTGAGCTTCTCCCTGAGGTCAGGCCGAGGTGAGGTGTGATGGGTGCTACCACGGTGGCAAGGCAGGGGCCTGACACTGCGAAGGCGGGTTCCCTACTCCATGTTGGCCTTCCTCACATAAGACGTGGACTGTGTAGCAGCTACAGATGCCAGCCTATGCTTAGTAATGTGCATGACTGCTTAGTGACACGTTTAGTGGCTGGTGCGTGTCCCCAAACACACCTGCGCAGTGCTGGTAGAATAGAAGCTCCTCGAATTTATTACACATTTGATTTCAAATAACTTCTGGCCATTGCATGTTTAGCAAACTTTTAATGTAGTCAACATTTTCAGTACCCCCAGCATTCACTTATGCAACTTCATATTGGGGTCACAGCCCACAGTTTGAGAGGCTGGCTGTTAGAGCAGGCAGTATTTCGCAGAGTTCTCACTGCTTTGTTCATTTTGCCTTTATTTATTTTCTTTCTTTCTCAGATTTGGGGTCTTTGGATCTGCCTTCATATTTATTGACTCCTCCTCCCATCCTCTCCAGCACTTTTTAGCCATCTCCAAATTGCTCTTAATCCCATCCAGAGAGTTTTGCATTTCAAATTTTAAGCTTTTTGGTTTTAGGGTTTTTGTTTTCTCTGTGTTGAAGTTTCCATTTCTTTGCTGAGGTCCTCTAGCCATTCCTTCATTCCGAACGCGTCTTCCTCTGCTTCTTTGAACATATTAATAAGTTCCTTTCTGTTTGCTAAGGGATGTATTCTCCCAGCCTACCAAGCACTGGCCCAGCGTCAGTAGTCCCTAGCTAATTTCAACACCTGGGTCACCTTGGCATCCATTTCTCTTAACTGCTTTTTTTTTTTTTTTTTTTTTTTTTTTGTGACAGAAGACCACATTTTCTTGCTTTCCCTCTTAGATCCAGTATTGTGTGCTAGGCATTGTAGATGAGCTACTGTGGAGAACCTGTATTCAGTTACCTTACCTCTAAGAACACTGAATTTTTTTTCCCCCCCAGTTGGTACCTCAATTACTAAGGAATTGCCTTGAGTTTGTACAGGCGTGAATGTAAGAATGCTTCCAGATACTGGCTACAGCCCCTTCTTACACTCAAGCTCAAGTGTGTCTGCCACACTTCCAATTGCAGCCATTCTCCGTTAAGCCTCAAGTAATCTTACCATCAGCAAGTGGAATCTAGTTCTCAGCCAAGGACTTATGGGTAACCACTCTGCCCAAAGCCCTGCCAGCCATCCAGCGCCACAGCCTCTGTTCTCCTATGCTCTGTTCTACTGAGTCTAGCTGTGTCAGCTGCCAGCATGGCCACTTACTCTACTATAGTTCGTAAAGTAGTTTCTAAGCAGAGAGTCAGGGTGTTCGCTGGGCTCCCGTGTGAATGTCACGTCTCTTAGTGTTTGTAGTAGCTCATGTCTATCACCCCAGGCCTAACCACATCTGCTGAATGGGATTTTGCTCAGCTGTGGTTGTCCTGAGCAGGACAGTCCAATACAGGATCCTCCATTACAGTTGGATATAGACATCTATTTCATCAAAGGCTCACTTGGGGGCTGGGGATGTAGCTCAGTGGTCGAGCACGGTCTAGTATGTGAAGTACCCTAGATTCCATCTCTCACTTTTGGAAATCGGTTCCCTGCTCTGGAGCTTCGTCAGTCTCGCACAGGTCCCCAGCACTTCTGTGATTTTTGTGTGTTCTGTGTGTAATTGGAAAGAACTCCCTGGTCACATTGTCATCTGGCTCGTTATCTTAGGTGAGCTAACATGTCTGAGATCTACTCAAAAATGGCTTTGTATGTGATTTGAGTGGCTACTCATGATTTTCCTACTGACTTGGTTAGCTAGTGTTGGTTCAAATGTGTAGAGTCTGACACCGGGCAGTTTATTTTAGAAATATCTAAATACAGTATCATATTGGGAAAAAGCGTCCTGATGAAAATTGTCACAATAAAGCTTGGTGTGACCACATTGAAACTTTTTTGCAAAGTACACGTGATCTCTTCCATAGGAATGGGTTCTATAGCTTAAGGGCATAGGGGAGGATCTGGTGCAGTCTGGGTCATCACAGAGGTCACCAAGTACAAAGTGCATGTGACATCTCCCCTATTAGATAAGAAACGATGCTCAAGATAAAGGTCTAGGGAGGAAGAGTCTAGTCTGGGGGATTTTGGGTAAGGCCTGCCGCCACAGATAGCGCAGATCACCAGGCTACTAGCAACATCCAATCTCAGCCTTCTGGATGGA
The DNA here is from genome assembly GCA_907169655.1 of Acomys percivali. Classification (NCBI taxonomy): domain Eukaryota; kingdom Metazoa; phylum Chordata; class Mammalia; order Rodentia; family Muridae; genus Acomys; species Acomys percivali. The sequence continues at coordinate 46,325,380 of OU015746.1, read as the reverse complement.
AAACGGGCACACAGGCACACACACACACACACACACACACACACCATACACACACTACATACTACACACACACCACACACACACACCACACACACACCCCACACCCCACACCCCCCCACTACACACTACACACACACACCACACACACACACCACATACACACACCATACACACACCACACACACACACCCCATATACACATACACACACACACACACCACACACACACACCACACACACACCACATATACACATACACACACCACACACACCACACACACACACACTACACACACCACACACACACACCACACACCACACACACACACCACACATACACCACATATACACACACACACACACACACCACACACACCACACACACCACACACACACACACCACACACACACATATACACACATACCACACACACCACACACACACCTCTCCTCTCCTGAGGAGACAACGCTGAGTGTTTAACATTCTGGATCCCCTAGTGCTTATTTGTGAGCATGAGGACCTCATGCCCTCTACGTTATAAATCTCAGCTGACTCCTATCCAGTTAGAATCGCCATTTGGAACAGAAGCTGTGGAGTTTTATATTAGATTTTACACTTTCACTATTGAATATATGTACTTCTTTCTTAGGGAGCATTCCTTTAACATTTTGCCTTCTCACTTTTGTAGCAGTAGAGACTCTGGTGATGATAGTCAGATAATTTAGACAGCAAGGACCTCTCCTCAATAAGCCACCCGTGCTAGGAAGACGTGGGGGAACGAAAGAGAGAAAGCCAAGGACAATATGTGCAGTAAACATTGAACCCCTACCCAGAGCTAGCCAATGGACAGGACATTCTCCACAGTTGAGTGGAGAGTGGGGTCTGACTTTCACATGAACTCTGGTGCCCCATATCTGACCATGTCCCCTGGATGGGGAGGCCTAGTGTCACTCAGGGGAAGGATAGTAGGCTACCAAGAAGAGACTTGATACCCTATGAGCATATACAGGGGTAGGAGGTCCCCCTCAGTCACAGTCATAGGGGAAGGGAGTAAGGGGAAAATGGGAGGGAGGGAGGAATGGGAGGATACAAGGGATGGGATAACAATTGAGATGTAATATGAATAAATTAATAAAATATATATTAAAAAAAAAAGAAAAAGAGAAAGGCCAGGGGAGGAAGGTGGGGAGTGCAGTAGAATGTGATGAATGTTGCTGGGGACCTCAGATGCCTCTGGACACCCTGGAACTGTCTAGGCCACCAACTCCCAAGCTGGGCATCTTTTCAGCCAGTTAGTCAGTATCTTGATGGGCACTGATAACTGAGTCTTCTTTAAGAGCTCCCTGGTAGGTCATCTCAAAGTTCTTTCTTGAAACCCAGTGTCACCATGCCTCCCTTGGCATTTTCTGCACCTTCTGTGGCCTGGTGGGGGCCTTGATTTTGGTTGTCACATCTCACTTTAGAGCTTCCTAGTATGGAGCTGCATTGCAGAAACCTCTCTACCCACCTATCTGGGCAGAGAGGCAGAGGAGCCGGAAGCAGGTGTGTGACAGACTCATGACGTTACAGGTTTTCTAGGTCCTGAGAGAGGAGGAAAACTCAAGATCTTACTAGGGTGGATGAGGCTCCTTGAGCTGTCAAAGGAAGAGGGAACTTCAAGCTTGAAGTTTTTTTTTTCTTTTTTCTTTTTTCCAAGACAGGGGTTTACTATGTAGCCTTGGCTGTTCTGGAACTTACTATGGAGACCAGGCTGGCCTCGAACTCACAGCTATTCATCTGTCTTAGCCTCCTGAGTGTTGGGATTAAAAGTGTGTGCCGCTAACTAAGCCTGGCTAAGATATGTATGTATGTGTGTGTGTGTGTGTGTGTGTGTGTGTGTGTGTGTGTATATATATATATATATATATATATATATATATAATTTTTATTTTTATTTTTATTTTTAATTTTTTGGTTTCTTTGAGACAGTTTCTCCGTTGTAGCCTTGGCTGACCTGGAATTGCTCTCTAGACCAGGCTGGCCTCGAACTCACAGAGATCCACCTGCCTCTGCTGCCCTGAGTGTTGGGATTATAGGCCGGCACCACTGTGCCTATCTCTGGCTGAGATTTTTAAAAAATATAGTTTGAAATGAAAATGTAATAATGCTATTTTCTTCCTCCCAACTCCTACTCATGTCCCCTCCCTCCGACACCTCCCATGACCTCTTCTTTTTGTATACACACACACACACACACACACACACACACACACACACACACACACACA
>OU015746.1:46286569-46319809 GCA_907169655.1 Acomys percivali | reverse complement strand
TGTGTGTGTGTGTGTGTGTGTGTGTGTGTGTGTGTGTGTGTGTGTGTAGATCTGAGGCTGATATTGGTAATCTCCCTAGATTGCTCTCCACCTTATTCATCCTCAGAAGTGGAACCAGGACTAGCCAATGCAGTTTTTCATGCTGGGTGAGCTGCCACAGCAGTGCCATATTTCCATGGGTTCTGGGGTTTCGAACTCTGGACTTCATAGCAAGTTTTTTTTTTTTTTTTTAACATCTCAGCCACCTCCCCAGCCTCAGAGTTCTATTAATTGGACCCACTTTTGAGTTTACCCAGAGCTTGAGTAGATCTTATAGGTGTCCCCTTGCAAAAGGAAGGGTCGAAATTTGTTAAAAGGGACAGCATCAGGTGCATAAAATGTCAGTCCACCCACGAAGCAGTTAGGATCATTTTTCAAGTGTATCTACTCCGGATGTCGAAGCTGCATGGACTGTACCGCAGCGACCTGATCAGAGTTCACTAAGCCTCAGGAGTTTCTTCTTTACCTCTCTGAGGCAGTTTGCACCTCAGGCATTTTCAAGTCTCTGAATGTAGACTTTCCCTTTCCGGCGCTTTAGTGCCTCCTAATACTGACCTTGCTAATTTTAGTAATTTTACTGCACAAATTAAGAGGTCCTTCACAGGTTAGAGAAGAGAGCACTCAGCAGTTCCCACAGACTAAGCTGAGGAAGATTCAGCTCTTGAAGACCTGCTTGCTGGTGCCTTTGATAAGGAGAGTCTCCCAGGAACAGCACAAACATGCGTGATCAGCTTGGTCCATCCCGTCTGCAGCTTGAGCCTTGGCTTTGTATTCGTTGCCACATCCTTGAGGCAGTAATTTAAGGAAGAAAGCGTCAGTCTGGTGTGTGGACAGACAAGCTCTCATATGAGGGAGAACTGGGGTAGACAAGGCTTGTTGGTAGGTGAGTGAGTCCTACAGTTCTTCTTGCAAGGCATCTCCTGTTGTAACCGGAACAGTCAGCGTTTCTGCAAGCTGTTCAAGCTACGTCACATATTCTGATGTGTGGGGTACTCCTCACAACCATCCCTGTGGGATTCTGTATAGTCACAAGAGTGACTTGATGGATAAAACACAGAGGTGTCTGCAGACAGCTTAGATATTAGGCACAGGAGCCAGTCATTTGGGGCTTAGCCACTGCCAGCTCTGGGTTCTGCTACAGGATTTTATCCTGATAAGTAGGTGGAACTCTTTGGGGCTTGGTTTGTCCAGGGACTCCTGTTTCCCTGGAGCTGGAGGGGTCTTGCTCTGGGCCCCTGGAGGTAGGACATTCCAGGGCTGATACAGTGGCTGCAGATCCCCAAGATGAATATCAAAAATTAACGGAGGGAAGATTTTGCTTTGAGATTATAAAGAAAATGGAATGGATTTATCATGGGCTGGTCATCTACATTTGGATGACATTGATGATGAAACGGAACAGACATTGGAGAAGCTTATGCCAAGTTTTGTTTGGAATCAGGGTATAGGCAAAGACAGTAAAATTAAATTTGAATATGTAGAAACAGTTTAGGTGCAGTGATTTAGCAGAACACAGGAAAGCAAAAAAAAAAAAATTTGTCAGACTTGTGCTAAATTAGGGATGTTGAATTATGTTACTAATGAAAGCAATTTTAACTTTTGTTACCACTACCTATCAAGACAAACTTTATTCTCTAGAACTTAACATCTGCATGTGTGTACGTGTAGTTTATTATATGCAGTTAATTCCATTGTTTCGGTTGTCATAAGATTTTGAAATAAATGAAATGCTGAAAGTAAAACAAACAGACAAAACTTTGGTGCGAAACTTTTTTTAAAGGTCATGTCTGCATCTTTCTTTTCTTTTTAAAAGTAGAATACTATGTTTATCAATGCAACTTGAGCTCAGTGGCTTCCAGTTTTCTCTTTCTTTCTTCCTGTACCTCCCCCTCCCCCTTCCTGCTGGTCCTGAGGATCGAATCTAGAGACTCATCCATTTTAGCCAAGCACTGTGCCACTGAGCAAGCTATATAGCTCAGGCCTAAATTAATGAATTACTTTTGGAGCAGTTTTAGGTTCGCAGGAAAATTGAACAGAGTACAGATTTCTCATGAATTGAATTCTGTATCCCCCAACAGCCTCCTCTGCCATTTGACATTCTGCCTCAACAGCCCCAATGAGGCACCTTCTCAGCTCTTAGCCCTGAATGCAGAAGGAACCAATGCTGACCTCCGTTGTTCAGGCCTGAGGTGGGAGAAGGAATTCTGCCTCACTTCCTACCTAGCCCCACAGCAGTACCTAGGCAGTGGAGGAACCTGCCCCTCTTCACCAGCCCCTCCCCCACAGAGATTCCTATTTGTCCTCCCTGGAGAGATGGAATCCTTGGGTTGGCCACCGGGACTGGTGTCTGTGGGTCTTAGAAGGTGCAGAGAGTTGCATGGGTTTACTCATAGCCTCCTGTGAGCCCTCCGTGGGTGTTAGGCGTCAGGCAGAGGATGGCTTTTGCAGATAGACTGCTGACTAGGCCTGCTGCTGCTCTGACCTCAGCGCAGTGAGGCACACATGAGTATCTTGGTGGACACCTAGAGGTTGCCTGATGTTTGGGCCTCTGTAAGACAGGTCAGGGCAGGGATAACCAGAATCTTCCTTTTCTCTCTCTCTCTACCTGCATCCAAGCCCAGGCTCTGGCCCTGTCTCTTCTTCCACACACACACATACCCACATCCGAAAGGCCTCTTCCTCGGATTGGCATACACTCTTTTCCTCATGGAAGGAGAGTCCAGGTTCCTAAAGAAAAGTGTGCACGGCACAGCTTGTGGCTACTTCTGGAACTGGGAACCTGGTACTGGAGGACAGTTGAATAAACCCTATGGGTCATCCACAGAACCAGGCAAGCAAGGCTGGGCTTGCTAGAAAGGAGGAGGTGGGGCTTTGAGCTGCACAGGTTTGCAGCTTTGCTGTGTGGACCCCACATACAGGATAGGCACCTCACGGAGGCAAGCTTAATACTGTACAGGAAGCCAGAAGCCTTTAACGTGTGCCATTGGCTCAGCCCAGCTGGGTGAGTCCCCTGTGAGATGTCAGTGGCGACAGTGTCGCTGGCTGGCCAGGGGCCTGCCAGACCCTGAGTGACTAAAGGGTCAGGGTTGACCCAGCATCCTGGGGTTGGTCCTTGGACTGCATCTTGGGCCCATGTCTGGTTACTTTGCTGAGTTCACACCTTGCCTTAGGCATGTCACCACACCTTGAGACAGGCCCAGGTCACAGGTGTCCACCCGGCTCCCCTTCTAACTCCAGTCCAAATGCTCCCTCTGATTTGAACCTGTGTCGCTTCCCCATTGGATGACTCCCTCTTGCCTCTCAGTTGGCCCATGTCATCTGTGATGGGATCATCCCTGCTGGAGCTGGTCTTCTGGGTAGCCCGTAAGTTTCCTGCGGGTAGGGACAACACTCTCAAGTTCTGAATCCTTTGCTGGCATTTTGCTGGGGCCTCCTATGTAGGGGGTCTCACAATGGCTGGATTCAATGACACTGAATGGGGAGCAGCCCTTGGTGCTACACTGGGTGTCCCGTGAAGTCATACCCTTAGAACAGAGGGGGCGTCCCCTGACCCCTGTTGTTACAGAACATGCCATTGGCTGAAAAAGGACTTTTTAAGCTAGTCTCCAGCTGGTTTCTGAAGTGTGACAGCAAGGAGAGTTTCAATGCAGAGCCAGGAACAGCCTCATGGCCAGGATTCTGAGACATCAGAAGCAAAGATGGCCCAAGGCTGAGTCAGGCCTGGGCAGGTGCGGAAGACAGAGGCTGCTTTTAATGGAAGGCAGGGCTTTGATGGTGGCTGTGCTGGCACAGTGGTGGGGAATTGTAAGCAGTAACAGCAGGTCGCCCCATTGCAGCCATACCAGAAACCTGCTCTGCCCTGTCCTGGCCACAGGTCTTTCTTTCTCTTGGCCTAGAAGTTGACCGTGCATCAGTCCACCTTCCCCAGGCCTAGCAGGTTGTAGCGATCAGGGATCCAGAATCTTACTTCCTGAGAAAAGTCCGGAAAGTCCCTGTCGCATCAGCCAATTGCGCTGCCACACAGCAGGGACTTCCATTCCGACCCTGTCATGCCTTGCCTACGCATCTTCCCTGTAGAAGGAGGTGTGCAGTTCCTGAGTCAAGTTCTGCTCCACCCCTTTCCCAGAAGCCATTTGGGCAAGCAGGGAGGGCACAGAGGTTTTGGTAACACTCTGGCCTTGGAGAACAGTGGCACAGACACTGGAAGAACAAACTGGTGTGGCAATAAAACGATCTGCTGTCACAGGTTGTGAATTCTATGCACTCTGGGACTTTTATTATTATTTTTTAGCCTTTTCCACTTGTTCCCTCATTTATGCTCAACCTCCCAGGCTGGGTTATGTGTGGTTGACAGGTGAGGAAACCTAGGCTTGGGAAAATGGCTTGCCCAAGATCACAGAGGCAGAAGTGGTGAGGTTGTTGCCCATGAAGGTCGATGATGCATAACAGCTGTTGGGAAACACTGGACTTCCTCTATCTCTGAGGGATTTGACTCCAGGAACTACTTTTGAAAGACGGATGTCAAGTCTCACAGCTGGCCACCCTGAATTCTACCAGCACAGCCCTTGGTTGTAGCCTTTGATCACTCACGAAGCCTCTTTCCCTACACCATCTTTGCCTCTGCATGGCATCCTCCTCGATCAGCAAGCTCTCTCTCTCTCTCTCTGTAATGGGTCTCATTTCCCAGAGGGGAAACTGAGGCTTCCGAGGATCAAATATAAGAGAGAAGGGCTGGGGCCAGACCTACGGCTTTGTGCATAGCAAGGGCTTTTCCTGCCTTTTCTCCTATAGGGTGAGGCTGATCTGTGGGTGTGGGGGTGACTCACGTAGGGCACGTGGGTGGTGGGTGTGGCCTGCCTGGCGCCGAGGGCAGGTGGCCCAGCCAGTTTTGCCTCTGATGCTTCATTCCAGCTGTCAGCTATCTCTGTGCCTATGATGAGAGCCTCTCGCCACCTTCCTGACGGTGGGCTTTGGGCCCCAGACATGCGGTGATGTCAAAGCAAGGGCTGCCACCACTATCTGGAACCTGCCAGGTAACTCCTTGTCCCTCAGGGAAGCTAATGCCCCCCAGAGCATGGGTCTGGGATCTTCTGGGCTGTGTATGACCATGGGCCCCAGGAGGATGCAAGGAGAGCTGGGGTTCTAGTATGGGGGAAAATGGCTGTGGCAGCTTTTGGCCACAGGCAAAGGAGAGTTTCAGGCTCTGACAGGCCCAGGAAGATTTCTCCGATGTTTGGGAGTCCCAGGAAGAGAGAAACTCTAGAGCTCGTGTCTCTCTCAGCTAACTTAGGGATGTGAAGCTCCATGCCAGGAGTGTGATGGGTGTTCAAGATGGGATGAGCTATCTCAGCACTGACTAGGGACAGAGCCCCGGCATTCACAGGTATTGAGGTAGCAGCTATGGAGGTCTCCCTGTGGCTCCTGCCTGGTGTGTGCCTCTAGGACGGGCCATCTCAATCAGTGTCAGGGCCCTGGCAGGTGAGACATGGTACTTCCTGGGTGAGGGAGCTAGATCCCTGGTCAGGGAGAGAGTCCAGCAGGTGAAGATGCAAGGCTTGTAGGGTGACTCAGGAGCTAATTATAGCTGCTGGAGCCTGAGTCCAGATTATCCTGACCCTCACTTGCCCCAGCTGTCCAGAACAGCCTATACTCATGGGCCTATATCCAGAAGGATGGAGCAATTGGTGTCAGGGGTACGGGCTAACTGGGGACCATTTAGCTATTTCTCAGGACGGAAGTCAGAGGATGGGGGAGGGTGAGGCACACCTCTGTCTACTCCCTCTTTAGGCCCATTTGTCCACTGATTGCTTTGGGTAGAGGCAAACATTAAAGGGCACCCATCTGGTTCTGGCTGTGATGGAGGTAGGCAGGGGCTGGGCGTCCCTTCTGTGTCTAAGTAAGTTATCTGAGGTGGCTTAGATGGAGGTTGGTCCCCTAACTGTAGAGCTGCCTCTTCTTGTGCGCACTACCTTTCCATGTCTATCCTTCCTGCATGGCTAGCAGCCTCTTGCTTTCCCCCATGCTCTCCACAGCAGCTTCTTCCTGGCCCCCAGGTCCCTGGTGTCTCCCTACCCCTCAGCCCCATGGTTGGTTCTTCTTTAGGCTTCATTGCCTATGGAACCTGGAACCCTTTCCCGTTCCCTGCTTCCTGGGCATCAATCTCAGCTTCCAAGTTATGTATGTCTGAGAGCTTCACAGTGCGGCTCAGCCTGCTGCCAAGCCCTTCTCTGCCAGGGGTCCCCGTGAACTCATGCAGAGTCTACAGCTCCGCCCTCTCCTTGACCCTCACTGAGCTGTCCTGAGCCTGGTGCAGGCTGTGCCCCAAGCCTAGACAGCATGGCTGCTACATTCCATTCTGTAGCCCTCCTTCTGAGGTCCATTTCCTAACTCAGCCTATACCGACCATTGGTAAGGCATGTTTGGACTGAAAGGTTGCCCTCCTGTATCCTGTGTCTGCATCTTCTAGGCAAGAGGGAGTCTGACAGGGTACCAGTCATGGTCTGGCTGTGCTTAGCTTGTGGGGAAAACGAGTGAGCTGTAGAGACTGCATGCAGGTTCTGAGGAATTAAAAAACGCCCAGCTGTGTTGTTATTCAGAGCATCATCTAGAGAAAAGGAGGTGACATTGATGTTCTGTTAAGGTCAAAGGTTCTGTGACCTTGACAAATAGACCTGAATACCAAGTCTTATGGGGGACATTGAGAAGGCAGAGTTAAGTCTCAGAAGTCTGTCTAGACAATGCTTGGGCTGGAGATGGTGATGGGAGGTTAGAGGCAGAGTGGTCCTTTCCTGGATGCTGTGCTGGCATCTCCTGGCCCTTCAGAACCAGGGAGTATGGAACCTGCAGGAACTGTATGCCTGTTCCCAAGAACGGCTGATAGCCTGCAAAGACAGGCAGTGAGCTCCCTGTCGGACAGGTACGAGCAGGAGGTGGGTGATATCCCACGGGAATTTGAGGCCTCCAGCAGTTACCTCCTGCCCCCTCAAACTCAGCATATGCCCTGGGCTCCAGCAATGAATGCCCACTCCAAGGAGATGGTGCCCCTCATGGGCAGAAGAACCGTGGCACCCAGTGGGAACCCTGTTGTGCTGACAGAGAAGAGGGCAGCAGATCTCACCCCCACCAAGAAGAGGTAAGACCGAAGGCTTGGGCCTGAGCTGTGTACAGGGTGGGACAGACATGGAGGCACCCACTCCAGGCTTACACGGCTTCACATATTTGACTCTGATCGTCATTTGGGGTGACCTGATGACAGGCTGGGCACAGGTGGGGAGGCAGCACTGCATATTCAGCTGTCTTTGCTGAGGTCTTCATGATTGGCACAGGAATGGAGTCTCTTTAGAGGGGATGGGGGCACCAAAGCAAGAACGCTCAGGAAGACATTTGCAGGGGTTAGGGTCATCGAAGCCATTCTTAAGAACAGGAGTAAAAAGGTGGGTGTCATTCTAGGTAGTTTAGATCCTCAGATAGGTATGCTTTTCACACACACACAAATACACACACACACATGTACACACACGCACACACACACACAGACACACACGCATACACATGCACAGACATACACACACGCACACACACACAGACACACACGTACACACACGTACACACATGCACACATACAGACACACATGCACACACACAGACATGCATGCACACACATGCACATACACAGACATACACATGCACACACACAGACACACATGCCCAGACACACACAGACACACACAGACACACACACACAGACACACACATGCACAGACACAGACCCCCCCCCCCCATAACAGCTTTCAATCTACTGTGGAATCAAGTCTCTATAATGAGTTGTTTTTTGGGGAAACCCGGGAAGGCAGAAGGTACTGTGGCATGGATTCAATATTGTGCAAAGTATAACCTACTGGGAACTTACAGAAAAAGCGTGATTTGGGAGGCAGCAAAACAGGAGAGTCGTGGCACCCCGGGGATGGAGGTAGATGTTTTTGGGCTAAGCTGGATAAAGGTAGCTGTAGCTAACCAGAATATACCTGACTTTTCTCATGGCTACTGTCAATAAACAAGCTGGGCACATAATTCTCTTGGTTTAGTTTTTTTCTTTTGCGATAGGGTCTTCCACAGTTTCTCAAGCTTATCTGGTACTTGATACATAGCCAAAGTTTTGCCTTTAGGATCCTCTACCTTCTGAGTGCTGGGATTACAGGTGTGCAGTGCCACCTTCGGCTTCAGCTGTTGTAATGACTGTGACTCTTGTAGGGTTTCAGAGGCATGGCACGGTCACCTGGTGGGGAAAATGGAGATTATTATTGAGATGGGCTATAGTTGTGTCGAGCTGGATCTCTGTATGAGGACACTATTAATGACATCAACTTATAAGACATAGTTAATTGACATCATGTTGACAAAGTGGTTAGCAAAATTAAGGTGGTCAGTGCTCACTGTGAGTTGACTTTGATAGTATGGGGCGCCTGGGAGCTGGGCAGGGCCAGAATGGTTCTGTCTCGCTTCTAAGCTGAGTGGAGGATGCCTTCTAGATGTCCATAGCTGCTCTTTCATTCTTTAGTTAATTGGGTCCCTCTCAGCTGGGACAAGCTGAACCAAGAGGCTAGTTCAGTTGTGTTCTCCCTGGACCAGGGTAGTCCACAGTCTAGATGGCTCATTTCCCCTGCCTCCGCCCCAGCCCTGATGCTCCTTAGATAAGTGGGGGAGTCACAGAGTGACTTCCTGAAGGAAGGAGGGTAGAAGGAGATAGGAACTTTGGAAATGTTGGTCTGTATGACCCATGGGGACAATGTATGAGGTGGAGACTGTGGTTAGGGAGAGCGTGAGGAAGATGTTGGGAAACAGGTGAGAAGTGGTGAGGCCTGAGCCTGGGTGGTCATGCTTGGAGGAAAGGATGGACAGGAGTGGAGTTAGTCATCGGATCGTCTGGAGACAAGAACAGAGAAGGAAGATCCAGAAGATTCATCCTCAGAAGGATGGTGGGTGACCTCAGTCAAGGGCTCACATCAAAGGGGGAGCAAGACAGGAGCGGTGAGCCAAGTTCAGGTGTGAAGTGCCAAGTAAGAGGTGCCCAGAGGACACCTAGGCAGAGCTTCCATCTTGGAGTTCAAGTAGATGAGCAAGTAGAGGCGAGACAGGTAGCATGGGAGTGGGGGCAGCCTAGAACCTCATGGGCCCATCCGGAAAGTATCAAAAGCACCATTGACCTAAGCCAACGTGGTCCATTTTTCCTCCTTTTCACTCCAGGGAGAGATTCAGGAATAGGGAAAGGAGTGTGGATAGGCTCTCAAGAAAACCTTTCACATCAGTCCCAGATGAACTCCCCCCACCCCATGTCTGTTCATGAACTTAGTGTCAGGCACTGAGTCACTGGCCAAATGACTGCTTGTCCCAACCAACAGTACAAGGTGTGACTTTGTCTCCTGAAGTGGTGGTGCCAAAGACTTTCTGAGGGTCTTTATGTGAAGGTTTGAGATTGTGTCAAAGACTAGCTTTGACTCAGGGATGTCTCTCTTTTCCTTTATCTTTCTTTTGTAGGTAAGGAGATAGGAGTTGAAAAGAAAGAAAGGACGATATAGAAATATAGAGGGAGGATAGAACAAAAGGTATAATATTGAGTCTACTCCTCATCTCAAGGCCTTAATTGTTACTCACAAATAAAGTTATTTTTAATCCATTGGTATTGAATTTTTTATATTGATGCAAATCATGGTCATGTCAAATACTAGTCTAATTTTATCACAAGAATATATATCCTAGGTCTAATAGATAGATATGATTCTATACATATATAAGGTAAAATAGTTAAATAAGGTCTTCAAAAGCCTCAGAGACCTACAGAATATGGAATTTCAAGATTTAAAAAAAATTATTTTTAAAAGTTTTTGGCAACAAGACAAGTTAATTCCTGTCAACACCTAGCTTGTCTCAAAGAACATGATGAGCATCAAAGAACTTCCTTATAGATAGAGTTGGCTTCAAATGTGGCAAACAAACCACTGGGCAAAATGTCCTTGTTTCTGCCACAGACAGAATTCTGCCTAAAAATAGGCAAGCTTAGATGCAGGCAGAGTTGATGGCCAAACTCTGCCAACACAAGGTGAGGAAGTCCTCAATAGTTCCTGCCTTGCAAATATGTCTGTCAGACATATTGGGCTAGAAGACTAAAGATGCTGCTGCAATGTTATAGAGAGTGTTGGGTGACTGTTCAGGCATGCCTCAGTAATTTTTTTTTCATTTTGTAAGCTGCTAACCTATACTTCCAGTTCACTGAGGTGTTTAAGTTTTATTCCTTCTAAAGTCTCTGATGGGGATGAAGACCAGATAGTTTAGTCTTACAATTAGGCTTAGTTGGTTAGAGGTTAAGATTTTTTTTTTTTTTTTAAGATTTATTTATTACATATACAGTGTTCAGCTTGCCTGTACACCTGTACATGCACACCAGAAGAGGGCGCCAGATCTCATTATGGATGGTTGTGAGCCACCATGTGGTTGCTGGGAATTGAACTCAGGACCTCTGGAAGAGCAGCGAGTGCTTTTAACCTCTGAGCCATCTCTCCAGCCCCGGTTAAGATGTTTTTAAATCAAGTTAGATGTTTAAAGTTAATAGAAATGAGATATGATAGATATTAATCTCTATTCAGAAATTTAAATCCAACAAGATTAGAAAGATGTTTACTTCAAGTTTGCCAAATACAAATAGCCAAATCACTATGAATGTAACATTTATATAATTCCTGATTATCTCATGTTTCCTTCTGCTGCATGTAGTTTATTTTATTCATGTGTAATAATATAAATGTATACTCTAATTTAAAAAATCTAGCAAAAAAAAAAAAAGAAAGAAAGAAAGAAAGAAAGAAAGAAAGATAGAGGGCAACGCCAGTAACCAGGGGACTATGAACTAATGGGAAAATTAGAGGTGTCATGAGGACTACAAGTCCACAGAGAGGCGAGATCTTTGGACCTGGGAGCTGTCCTGAGCCATCATGTCATTCCTCGAGTACTTGCCACTTTGACCTCCTTATTGGATCCTAGGCAAGGTGGCAGTCAGGATCAGAGAGCTGGCTTTGGGGAGTTCAGACACTTGGACATTTCTTGGGTCAAAGCAGATGGCTAGACAAGCTCCTGTCTAGCCTTAGGCTGCCTCCTGGTCTTGGAGTTTTCAAAGTGACAGAAATGGTGGAGAAATGATATACAGCTGTCTGTGCTGCACCTGAGTTAACCACAGCCAGGTTGCACCCTTTGACCTAGACCAAAGGAATAAACAATGAACATTTGCAGCAGGCAGGAGCAGGATGTCATGTGGTCCAGGCCTTACGATGTACTTATGATGGTGGGTGGGCTGTGGTTGTGTAGTGTCAAGTAGGGTAGGCATGGGTCAGGACCTGCCTTATGTGTTAGGCCCTTGCTTAATCATTTGATCTTCCCCAGCCTGGCTGTCATCACTCCTCTCTCTGCATCTTGTTCTCTGGCCTCCAGATGTTTCCTTTTCCAGCAAAGACTTTTTTTTCTAGTCCAGGAAGCATTTCTCATTCTTCTCTCTGTTTCAGAACTCTTCCAGAACCATGGCATTTTTCAAGATCCAGACTGTATCCCAGTTAGCACAGCACAGAAAGCCTCCTATTCCTGCCCTCAGTTATAAGAGTCTTTACTGTTCCTGTGTCCCTATGACCCAGCCTCTCTCTAAAGAGACTGATGTGGTCACTGGGATAAATGTGTCAGCCCTGGTTGACATCTTTGAGGATGGAGTCTCTGGAAGGGGTGATTGTCGCCTTCCTATCCCCTCAGTTACACTACTGGGCAACTGATTAGTTTTGAGTTAGTGTGTGAGCCAATGGAGGATCAGGCAAGCAATGAGGGGAGTGCGTGAGCCAATGAGGAAGCTGCTCAGAGGCTCTGCACCAGCCAAGTCATTGCATCATGAGATGAGTCTCCCCTTCCTTGGAGCTCTCAGCTTTGGGCCTGGGTGTGAATAGTTACATGATGTGGCTTGTACATGAACAGCTACACAACTGTTAAATATTGCAGAAGGCATAGTTCAGTGCTATGGATGCTCTCTGGTAGGCAATTCAGTCTCTATGGGCCTCTGTGGGCATCTATTCTTTCACACATCTATTTAGTGGGGTCTTCTGAGTACTAGGACCACTTTTAGGGAATCAAGATCCCTTGGAGGAGCCCAAGAAAAGATGGGATCTGGTGGAGAAGTGGCAAGAAGACCCCACTTCAGCTTGCGTATGAATGAGACTGAGAAGGGGTGGGGGGAAAGGTGAAAGCTTTCAGCAGTTGGAAGCATGGCCAATCACAGGGAGGATTCAGCCTCCACCACTGGTAGTTTAAGATTGTGTTAATCTGTTTGAACATTGGTCTTATCCATAGACCTTTCCACCCTATCTATCTACTTGATTGCTTATTACCTATCCATCTATTTATCCATCATCCACCCATCTACCCATCTATCTACTCATTCTTTTATTATTCTGTCATCTACCCACTGTTCATCTATTAGCTCATCTTTCCTTCTGTCTGCTCAGCCATTATTCCTTCCACTTGAATACTTCTCATTAATCACTTATCATTTAAAATTTTAACATTTTAATTAATTAATTAAACACCCCAGCTGCAGTATCTCCTCCCTCATCTCTTCCCAGTCCTTCCCCCTCCACCCTTCCCTGGCCCCCCATCCACTCTTTCTTCCATTCTCTTTAGAAAAGGCGGGGCTTCAATGGTAATCAAGCAGCCTTGGCATATCAAGTTGCAGTAAGACAAGGTGCATCTTTTCCTATTGAGGCTTGATGAGGAAGCCCAGTAGGGGAAAAGGGTCCTAAAGGCAGGCAACAGAGTCAGAGACAGCCCCTCTCCCACTGTTAGGAGTCCCATATGAAGACCAAGCTATACAACTGTTACTTATGTGCAGAGGCCCAGGTCAGTCCTATGCATGCTCTCTGGTCGGCTGTTCAGTCTCTATGGGTCCCTGTGGGCACCCATCCTTTCATATATTGATTCAGTGGGGTCTTCTGAGTACTAGGACTACTGTTAGGGAATCAAGATTGGTTCTGGAAAATCAAGGGTAACGTCATTATAGTGCCCACCATTGGGAGAGTTTACAGCTTAATGATAATGTATTGTCCTGAGCAAAGGGTGAACTGGCCAAAGTGCTATGCATTGGTTTCACCTTGGAGCTAGTTTTGACCAGCCCACTGGAACAGCAGATCTGGGAAAGAAGGAAGTCTGCCTGCATCATAGCTACAAAGCCAGTGCCTGGCACATTGTAGGTGCTTGATAAATATATGTTGAGTGAAGCAGCCTCAAGGGCAGAGTGGCCTCAAGGAAGGACCAGAGCAAACTTTTGTGGAGAAAACCCATCAGTGTGGGTTTGGAGTTCTGTGTGGAGGATGGCTTGAGGCTGAGTATCCAGTAAATGTGCTTGGAGCCTCTGAGTCAGGCTGTCCTAGTGGAGTAGGGGCAGCTCTGGAGCAGCAGTTCAGGGAAGGGTCATCTGACTGATTAACCTCCAATGTCCATGTTAGCTGGGCAGGCCATAAATGGATGGTATTGGAGTTTCCTTGGCTGGGAATCATCTGGGCCAGCTAGTATCCCATCAGCTGAGGATTCCTGGTCCAAAGATGTGGAGAGCGCCAAGCTGGAGGCAGATGCAGAGCTTTGAGTTCTGGCCAAAAGTTTTCTCCTCCCCTTGTTTTCTTTTTTGATATGTCTCATAACTTTTGAAGTATTTGTTTTTAGGTGAGGCCAGAATCTCAGTCTCTCTCTCTCTCCCTCTCCCTCCCAGCACACCCCCCTCTCCTCTCTCTTTCTCTCTCCATAGTATGAGTCACCAAGCCAGGCAGAAGGCTCCTTTTGATGGTTAGAAGCCAGGGAGTCGGGGAGGGGAAGGGAAGCCAATGTGTCTTCTGCCCCATTTATCCCTCATTCCTGGATTAACTAGGAGCTTTTAGGCTTGTCTGTGCCTGAAGTGAGGAGAGGGACTCCCCAGGCCACCAGGACTCTCCTGCCTACCCCGACTGGATAGCCTCCTTTTAGCTAACCCCCTGCAGTGGATTTGACTGGAAGCAGGCCCAAAGGAGGAAGCTGAGAGCTGGGCAGTGTCCATTGCTGTGTCAGTTATTAGCCGGCACAGTGGGAAGCAGGTCCTATGGCTGACTTGCGTCTGCCCTGGGGGAGGGTGCTTACTCATTCTTAGTCTCAGATGCCTTGGCTGTAGACTAGGGCCCTGGTCACAACAGCCTGCTGCTCTTCCCTCTCAACTTGAGATGGGTAGAACTGCACTTTGGAACTTCCTCTGTTCTGGGCCCCGGGGAAAGACTCAGGCAGCAAAGGTGTTTAGGAACGCTGTATGCCTGCAGTCAGGAGGGCAGCATGCCGGATGGGTCACATGGCCAGCAGCAACTATGCTGCGGCAGTGGCAGGGTTGGGGGTACTGTGACTAAGTTCCCTCTCTGCTGATCCTCACCTCAGTGTTACCAGAAGACTCATCTCCCAGTGTGTGACTGTGGTGTCTGAGGTCTGCATTTGTGGGTGTGGTTGCCTGTGGCTGGCATGTCTTGGACAGAGTGTGTGGCTTTTCTTGAGGTAGCATGTATCTCTCATTCGCATGCCCACATGCCTCTCCTTGAAACCCGAGGAGAAAGGTGGCCATGGCTTTGTCGTTTTCCTCCACTTCCTGGCCATATTTTCTGGGCCCCCTCCCTCCTTTCTTTTTCGTTTTTAAAATTCACTTTATTTTTTGCTAGCATATATCAACTGCACAAAGTTAGGGGCTTCATTCATGAGGTGTACATGTGTACATAATATACTTTGATAGTAGTTGCCTCTCATGCTACTTTTTCTCTATTTAAAAAGTAGTTTTGAAAGCTGGGCATGGTGGTGCACGCCTTTAATCCTAGCACTCAGGAGGCAGAATAAGGAGGATCTCTGAGTTCAAGGCCAGCCTGGTCTACAAAGTGAGTCCAAGACAGCCAGGGCTACACAGAGAACTCTGTCTTGGAAAACAAACAAAACAAACAAACAAAAAAAACCCAAAAAAATAGCAGTTTTTGAATATTTATTTATATGTGAATACATATTAATTATGTGTATGGATATTTGGCCTACATTTATGATTGTATACTATGTGTGTGCAGTGCCCACAGAAGCCAGAAGAGGGAGGGTACAGGATCCCTTAGGACTGGAATTACAGATGTTTGTGAGCCTCCATGTACGTGCTGGGAATCAAATCCGGTTCTCTGTGAGAGCGGCCAGTGCTCTTAACTGCTCAGCCATCTCTCCTTCATCCTACTTACATTTTGTTTTGTTGAGATGAGGTTTCTTTTTTAATAGCCTTGGCTGTCTTGGAAGTCACTCTGTAGACCAGGCTGGCTTTGAACTCACAGAGATCCATCCACCTCTGCTTCCTGAGTGCTGGTATTAAACATGTGCACCACCATGCCCAACTTTCTTATTCTTATTCCTTCTCCTTTTATTATTATCCTTCTATATCCATAGCATTTCCATTTGTAGTTTTATGTCACTTTTCTATCTGCAGATGTTAGAGAAAACATGATATTTTTGTTTCCAAGTCTGGCTTATTTCACTTAGCAGGCTGATCTCTAGTTCCACATGCTTTTCTGAAAATGGCCCAGAATCCCATTCTTCATGGCTGAATAGAACACTATTTTATAAGATACCACATTTTATTTGCTCATCTGTGGGTGGACAGCTTGGCTGACTCCATACCTTGGCTATTGTGAATAGCAATGCAATAAACACGGATGTGCAGGTGTCCTTGTAGAGAGCTAGGATAGGCTGTTTTTGCTATAGACCTACAGATTGTATAGCTGGATCATATGGGAGTTCTATTTCTAAAGTTTTGAGGTGCCTCCATAATGAACCCCACAGAGGCTGTGCTACTTATGCCCCCTACATCAGCGTGTGAGGTTTCTTCTCCTGCCCAGCACTATTCTTGTCACCGTTTGATGTTGCTTGATCTCTTCATGATGTCCCTTCTTACATAAAATATTTTATATTTCATTTTACCTCTTAGAGCTAGTCCTGCTCGTTGGGGGTGGTCTGATGTATTTTGATGCTAATTACAGCTTGCTGTCTCTGTGACCCAACTTTTGCTCAATAAAAAGCCATCCCACCTGGGCAGGGCAAAGGAGATAGGTGGGGCTGGGAAAGAGAGGAATTCTGGAAAAAAGGACGGCCACGAGGAGAAGGAGAGAGACCTGAAGTGAAGAGAGGAGGCTGCCATGGGGTAGCTGGAGGAGAAGCACATGGCCGGCGGCGTGGATGGAGAATCCAGCCCACATGAAGAAAATTAGTAACAATTTGGGATTATGGATGGGAGGTAGCTTGATAGAAGTTATTGGAAGCAGATGGCATGGGATTGAGGCAGGGATCCCATACCTGCCCCACTATGGGAGGTAGTTTAGAGGACTGATATATCCGCCCTGCCCCAGGTTAACCAAGGCTATTTTAAAATATAATAAGTGTCTATGTCTTGATTGATTGCTAGCCGGGCCTACAGATAATACATATAATACATGTAATTTAAAAACAATACCTGCTATGAAGCACAGGCTGTCCTCTATCCTATGATCTTCCTGACTCAGCCTCCTGAGTGATGAGATTGGGGGAATATGTCACCATGCTTGGTCTGGGTTTTCTTCTTGGAGAGGAGTATTCAGCCTGGGCCTCTGGCCCCTTGAGTCCTCCTTGCCCTAGACTAGCTTTCTCCACCCATTTCCTGTTGTGGCAAAGGAACTAATGAGCAGAACATAGCAGCTAAGGTGACTCTGGCCCTTTTTCTTTTTCTTTTTTTAAAAAGACTTATTTATTTTATTTATTGTATATCAGTGCTTATCTGCCAAAGAAGGCGTTAGATCACATTATAGATGGTTGTGAGCCACCATGTGGTTGCTGGGAATTGAACTCAAGACCTTTGGAAGAGCAGGTGGTGCTCTTAAGTACTGAGCCATCTCTCTAGCCCCCATCTGGCCATTTTTCTTAAGTTGCTGGAAGGCCTATGTAGAACTGAGTCCAGAGGCCCCCTCTAAAAGGCTCTACCTTCAGGCCCAGGCTCTAGGATTGGCTGGATGGCAAAGGGAAAGCCAGCTCCTCTTGCCATGTCCACAGACCTGGGGACAGCTGCAGGTCCTCAGACGCCGGGCCATCAGCAGTGAGCACCTTGGGCTCATCCACGTGGTGCTTCTAGAGAAAAAAGCCATGTGGATTCAGCTTCGAACCAGGGTCTATGCCTTCTTACAGTGCTCGGCTAGGACACGCGGCACACAGGCTGAGAGCTCAGGGTGAGTGGGTCCTCTGTGGTAAGGCTGCAGGACACACAGGCAGTCAGGCCCTGTCCCAGTTCTAATGGCCTTGATT
Organism: Acomys percivali; assembly: GCA_907169655.1. Classification (NCBI taxonomy): domain Eukaryota; kingdom Metazoa; phylum Chordata; class Mammalia; order Rodentia; family Muridae; genus Acomys; species Acomys percivali. The sequence goes on along the minus strand of OU015746.1, from coordinate 46,302,391 downwards.
GGGTGTCCCCTCAGTGCACACTTCTTCCTGGAGATAGAAGGGTTTGAGCCCAACTCCACTGTCACCAAGACATCTCCTCCCATCTTCTCCAAGCCGATGGATTCCAACATCCGGCAGTGGTGAGTACTGGCTGCTGGCCTGGACACGTGGCTGGGCCTGGTTGTGGAATAGCAGCACCATCCATTTCTAAATCTGTCCTGCTCTCTGCCTTTGCTTTCTTCTCCTTCATCTCCAGCCTCTCTGGCAACTGTGATGACATGGATTCCCCTCAGTCTCCTCAGGATGATGTGACAGAGACCCCATCAAACCCCAACAGTCCAAGGTAAGTGTGGCTCTTTCCCTTATCCCAGCATTCTCAGCAAGAGGAGATGGCACAGGGAAGAGAAAGAAGCCATCATCCTGGGGGAGTTGGGACAAACATGTGGAGGCCTGGGCCATGGTGGTGGCATGAGACCTTCTGTGGAGTGGAGTGGAGTGACATATCAGTCTGCGATCTGTTTTTTATAAACCATTCAAACAATGCACATAAAACATTCAAACAATGCACAAAAGAATAAGGACTTAGGCACAAGTTGCACAATTACATAAATAAAATCTAGTCACACAGACATCAGTATGCATTTTTGCAAGAAAACATACAAGCGACAGAAGGCACATCTGCATGTTTGTAATGGTCTGTTTGGAGTGTTGGGGACAGGGTGGGATAGATGGAAAAGTTCAGATAGGGAGACGAGAGGGAGCTTTCTCTTCCTTTAGTTCCATATTTCAAAGTAACAGCCACAACAGGCATAGATCCCTTCTTGATCATCCGTGTGTGTGTGTGTGTGTGTGTGTGTGTGTGTGTGTGTGTGTGTGTGCAGGAGCATTTTGATCAATGTGCCTGCATGTATATTGGAAGGGGAGCCTGGTCAGGCAACACGGAGCACAAACACGGGCATCCTTAAAGACACTAGAGGCATAAGGATTGGAGCAGCGGCCTGGAGGCCAGCAGTGTTGGTGGTGGCAGACAAGGGTGGGAACTGGGGGTGAATGTAGGGGTGAATTCACAGTGCCTTCTGGTCTTAGCGCAAACCTGGCCAAGGAAGAACAGAGGCAGAAGAAGAAGCGGCTGAAGAAGCGCATCTTTGCGGCCGTGTCCGAAGGCTGCGTGAGGGAGCTGCGGGAACTCCTGCAGGAGCTGCAGGACCTCTGCAGACGCCGCCGTGGCCTGGATGTGCCTGGTTAGTGGCCAGCCGTGGCACAGGGTGCGGGCCTCGGGGTCCTGGTTGGGTTGGCCTGGCTCCTGCTCCATCTCCTGTGAGACTGGAGCATGAGGCACTTTGGATATTGGGAGAGCAACCTTGAGCTTTACTTAGAGGGCCCTGGGGAGTCATGGGTGGGTTTAGGCAGGCAGAGGGCTGGTCTGACTACTGTGTGGAGTAAATCTGGAATAAGTTGCTATGAAAGGAGTGTTGGGATCCTAAAGCAGGCCTGGGGCAGGAGGAAGAGCTCTGGAGAGTTCCTCAGGCATTGACAGGAATTCAGGGATTTGGGGGTTCATAGCTGTCTGGGGATTAGGAAAGGAGCAGGTTGATGGGGAGGTGACAAGCTATACCTTTTAGGCCACAAGGAGGAATTGACTGGGGATACGGGCACCAACATGGGAAGTGGGAAGCCTGGCAGCAGGTGACATTGTCTCCCGTCTGGAGAGAAGGTGCAGAGCTCAAAGAGCAGGGGGCATTGGATGCAACCTTTGTAGGTGGTCGCTAGAGAGCTGTGAATGACAAACCAGGAAGGGAGCTGGAGGAGGGGCTGAGGAGAAGAAGAAAGTATATCTGGTGTTACAGGGTTGGGGGCCCAAGTTCAGGCTTTTGAGGTGTGAGGCTGTACCCTATTCTGTCTGGGAGGCCCAGGGCAGCCAGACCTTCCTGCCCCTGCCTTTATCGTTGGTTCTGTCTGCAGACTTCCTCATGCACAAGCTGACAGCCTCAGACACTGGGAAGACCTGCCTGATGAAGGCTTTGCTCAACATCAACCCCAACACCAAAGAGATCGTCCGGATTCTGCTTACCTTCGCTGAGGAGAATGACATCCTGGACAGGTTCATCAATGCCGAGTACACAGAAGAAGCCTATGAAGGTACCCGGAGACAGAGGCAACCTGAGGGCAAGGGGCAGAGGTTAGGATTTCCCAAGGTGGGTGTGGCTGCAGAGCTATGCCCGTCTTGCCACACAGAGGCACTTTGGCCATGGGGAAGCCAAATATGCAATAGGGACCCTCTCACCCTTCCTCTTCCTGTAAATAATGCTGAGCATGCGTGAGCAAGTCAGGAACTGTCAATGCTCTAAAAGGTGACTTTAGATAGAGTATGCTAGGAACAGAAGTAAAGATGACGCGATGTGACAGCGAGAGACTAGGGTAGGTAAGCAACTGTAGAGCGGTGGTGGCCTTGATCAAAAGCTTAGCTGATGGGAAGGATCTCCTGACCAAGTTTAGGAGCCTCAAGATGGGAGTAGGCTCGGTGGATTTGACACTAGGAAGACTGTGTGGCCTGGGGATGTAACTTGGCTGAAGAGAGGTTCCCTAGCGTGTGTTAGAGTCCCCAGAACCACAAAACAAACAAACAAACAAACAAACAAACAAGCAAATGAAAAGCCTGGAGAAAAGGCTAGAGAACCAGGGAAGGCCAGCAAAGGAAGCCGTCAGCGTCGCAGTCATCAATATTTTAAGCTGTCCTATTTCAGTCTAGTTTTGTGGACTGAGGGGATAAAATTGAGTGCCTTGTTTCCCTGCCCAGGAAACCCACTGTGAGCAGTTAACAGGCTAAGCCTCGAGAGTCTTTGGAGTCAGTAAACAACTTGCTGCAGTTAGCAGAAGTGATCAGCTCATGATCAGCCATCTTGCTGACATTGCCAGGAGGTATAAACACCTCAGCTTTTCCAGGTGGGGGTTTAGATGTGGTCTTGAACCCTCCTTATGGGGAAAGTAATCTTGATTTATTGTTTGAACTCTACAGAATTAAAAAAATAATTATTCAGGTTACATCCTGATTGTTATCCCCTCGCATCTTCCCGGTCCTCTCTCCCTCTTTCACCCTATTCCCCTCCCCTAGACCTGTGACAGAAGGGGACCTCCTCCCCCACCATATGATCACAGTCCATCAGGTCTCATCTTGATAGCCTGCTTCCCCTTCCTCTGAGTGCCACCAGGCCTTCCCATCAAGGAGAAGTGGTCAAATAGGGGGCACCAGAGTCCATGTCAGAGGCAGTCCCTGCCTTCCACATAGCTGTAAAGAATGCACTATCCATTGGATAGATCTGAACCGGGGGTGGGGTGGGGTGGGGCGGTCCTAGGTTTTCTGCATGTATTGTCCTTGGTTGGTACAGTAGTTTGTGCAGCCCCCCCACCCCACACACACACCAGGTCCAGATCCACCAGCCTTGATGGTCTTCTTGTAGAGTTCCTGGACCCTCTGGATCCTTCTATTTCTCCAGTCTCAAAGGGAAAGTCATGGTACTACGGAGGAGGGGTTGGGGCCCCAGGGAGGGATTGCTGTGACCGACTGACTGCTGAACTGCAGGACAAGCTCCCTGGGGAATCAGTGCAAATAGAGAAAAGGAGTTGTATCTTGTGGTCAGCTTGTCACCTGAGAGCTGACACAAGTTCCTCAGAGGTTCAGATGGGTGCCAGGCTGACTCTTCTCCCTTTCCAATCTCTTTCTGTGCTTTCCTTTTCTCTTTGCTTACAGCTCAAGGTCCTACGGTCTCCCCACTGCTGGTACAAGACCCCTTTAATTTTGGGGTGGTGGTAATGGAAGTGCCCTTACCGTGAAGCTACATCCCCAGCTCTTTTTAAAACGTTGAGCAAGTCACACTCTGTGTCATAGTTCACATTGTTCCTGTTTGACCTTGAAGAGAACACCTATGTCATGTAGACACCTCACTTCAGCAATCATCTTAGCTAAAGCTATGCCTGAACTGATTAACTAGGCCCTAATTTTGTGTTACACTATTTTCTGTCATGATTTCCAGGCCTTTTTACTATAGATTTGTTACACATGTATATCCCCATACTGAAAAATAATAATTGGTGTTGGGTTAGATGAATGAATGTTATATACTATGAAATAGCAGGTATATTATTTGGTCTCACTTATATGAGAATAAATCAGAAATCCAATTGCAATTCCAAAAAGCCTATTTTATTTAGTGACTATCAATAATAAAAAACATTTTAAAGAGGAAAAAAAAAACTTTGAGCAAGGATCTCACTAACTTGTTCAAGTTGGTCTTGAACTCACTTCACAGGCAGACAGCCTTGAACTTGTGATCTTTCCTCTCCTGCCTCCTGAGTAGCTGGGATTCCTGGCCTGGGCCACTAGGCCTGCCTACCGGGGTCCTTTTGAGGGCAAGGATGGGATCTGTTCCTCACGGGCCTTAGGATTCTACACCGGACAGACTTAACACGTTTTTGATAGCGTTATTATACCAACCTTATTCATGCCCGTAGTAAGGCTTTTCTGTCCTGGCCACAAATCCTCCTCCTTCTCAGCTTTCACTAGCCTCTTTACCAAGACCTTGCTGTTGGGCTTGCAGCAGCGGGTTGTGTTCATCCCTGGCCTGCTTTATTCCATGGTGGGGTGTGGTTCATTGCTGCTTTCACAGAACGCAACTGGCGTCAACATTGTGCCCTTCCTGTAGGGTGTCTACACCCTTAGTGTTTTCAGTCAGCTACTGCCACGCCATCTGTGGTCAAGGGGCTCCAAGATCATCTTAAGGTTGTCCCGGGCCCCTGAGAGCCATGCTGGCTCTGTTCGCAGGGCAGACGGCATTGAACATCGCCATCGAGCGGCGCCAGGGAGACATCACAGCAGTGCTCATAGCAGCAGGTGCGGACGTCAACGCACACGCCAAGGGGGTCTTCTTCAACCCCAAATATCAGCACGAAGGCTTCTATTTTGGTAGGTGACCCTGCGGGGGGGGGGGTGGAGGATGGGAGAAAAGAAGGAGCCTCCTGCCCTGTGTTCAGCTGTGACCGACCCTGCCACACGGGGGCGCTGCAAGACAGAGCCCCCTCCTCTCAGAGCCGGCCTTGTGCTGACTCATCGCAGAGGGGTCACCGGTGCCACCTCCATAGGGATTGGCTGGGGTGGAAGAGCCGGTTTGACAGTGCCACCTGGTAGGGCTCACACCTGCAGGGAACAAAGACTTGGGTTGGGGTGTGTGTGTATGTGTGTGTAAATGGTGTCCCATTTTATAGGTGAGGAGAGTGGGCTGAGAAGAAAAGTGCCCTGCCCTGGAGCAGTAAGACAGAGATGAGTGGCATCTGGGCAGACTGGCAGAGTGAGGGAGGAGAATCCTGACCCATCAGAAATCCAAAAACAGTTGTAGTTGTGTTGTGTGTGCCAGATAGTTGTCCTTACAGAGGTGCCTCTTGTGTAAGCTTGAGGTTCTGGAACTTTCTGGTACACTTAGCTGTAATGCTTATAATGTATTTCCTTTACGACCTCTTGGCTTTATTTACTGTTTTGTTTTTCTTGGGGTGTGTGTATGTGTGCTCATGTGTGTATATATATGTGTGTGTGTGTATATATGTGTGCGATATATATACATACATACATATATATGTGAGTGTGTGCATGTATGTGTATGTGTACATGTGTGTGCATATGCATGTGTGTGTTCATGTGTGTGTGTGAGTGTGCATGTATGTGTGTGTATGTGTTGGTGGGAGGTTAGAATTGACACAAATGCCTTTCCTCCTCTTCTGACAATGGTCACATTGCCTTTACAAATTCTCTGGGTTAAAAAAAATGTAGTTTAGGTATAGTGAAATTCACTCATTTTAATGTACAGTTGTGTTATTTTTATAATATATTACTGCCATCACAGGATGGGCAACTGGAAGCCTCACTGGACTTGGCATTGCTGCCCCCCTCTTTTTGTGTGTGTGTGAGGTATCTATGAGAGATGCATGTGAATGTGTGTGCAGAGGCCAGAGGGGGACATCTGCTGTCCCCTGCATTACTTTTCATCCTTTTCTCTTGAGACAGAGTCTCTCACTGGACCTGGAACTAGGCTAGTGGTCAGTAAGTCCCGTAGACTCTTGTCTCTGCCTGTGGCTGCCATGCCCAGCCTTTTACATGGGCTCTGGGGATCTGAACTCTTATCCACGGAGCCATCTCCCCAGCCCTACCTTTGGCTTTTTAATTAGCATGACTAGATGAGTCTGTGAATCTTTGAGGACAGCTCTGGCTCTGTCCGTCAACCTTGGGTGCTCATTGCTCAGCATGGGGTCTAACTACAACCAGTGTTGGGAGACATTTGTGGGGTGGGATGAAGAGAGGGCACAGGTGGGAGTAAAACAGAGGAAGAGGAGCAGGAGTTTTCTCTGGGTGGGTTTTTAGATTTTAAATAGGATGGTTACGGTGAGTCACTGGGAAGGTGGGATCTGAGCAAAGACTGGGAATAAACACTACAGAGTAGCCACAGGAAATTAGAACAGTGTATGCAAAGGCCCTGAGGTTAGAAAACACCCCTTGTTGGAGGACGAAGGCTGCTGCCACTGGAGAGGTGTGAGCATGTGTGAGAGGATGAGAGGAGCTCACACCACATTAGACCTTATGGGTTGTACTGGAATTAGAGTTCTCACGCTGGGGAAGCGGGGACCTAGCAGGCTTGTTCTGCTCAGCAGAGCTTTAGGAAGTCATTGGGGAGCAGGGAGATCAGGTGACTGTAGGTGTAACCTCGCTTCCCTCTTCACTGAGCAAGGGGGAGGCGGCCAAGGAACCTGGGGGGGGGGCGGGGGATCAGTGCTGCTGTGGTTGTCGACATCTGGGCCTCTGGACCTGGGGCCGGGAGTGCATTGCATTTGGCCTGCGAGGGGACTGAGCTCAGACACTCCCCTCCTCCAGGCGAGACGCCACTGGCCCTGGCAGCATGCACCAACCAGCCTGAGATCGTACAACTCCTGATGGAGAACGGGCAGACGGACATCACCTCCCAGGACTCTCGGGGAAATAACATCCTGCACGCGCTGGTCACAGTGGCTGAGGACTTCAAGACCCAGAACGACTTTGTCAAGCGCATGTATGACATGATCCTGCTGAAGAGTGGCAATTGGGAGCTGGAGACCATGCGCAATAATGATGGCCTCACGCCACTGCAGCTGGCTGCCAAGATGGGCAAGGCTGAGGTGGGGCCCTGCAGCGGGTGTGGGGGCTGGGGAGACACAGCTGCCACTCGGGCAGCCTGGGGCCCGTCTGAGGATCCCACAGGCTCCAGCTGAGGTCTGAACGTGTGGCGTTGACGGCTCAGGGAACTCTAGCATATGGTCCGCCCTTACGATATCAGTCCTGGACTTCAGCGTTCAGTCTCTCTTCCTGGGACTTCCTAGGTGGAGCCAGATTGGGGAATCCTTAAGACTGAGGTGATGCAATATGCCAGGTGCTTTGCTGTTGAACATTCCTGAGTGGTGATGCTCAGCCACAGGCCGTGTGTCCGTCCCTCAGGCTTGCTTCTTCTGGGGGCAGAGGCTCCACAGTGGCTGCTGTGGGTGCACAGCAGATAGGCTTCTGCTCCCCAGCCTGTTGGCCAGGCCTCTTCTCCAGCAGAGTGTGGCTATACAGGCACCTTTGCCTGTGTGATGTGCTCAAAGAATGCCAGGCTGATCTGGGTGCCTTGGGAAGACCTAGGTTGGGTCAGGTCAGTGTGTTCATCTGTGGCTGGAGCTGTGGTTTGCTGACATCAACCTTCTTCTCAGGGGACAGACCTTGGGAGGGGGGTGTGGCTCCTGGGAGGCTGTGAGGGGACACTGGATGGTTGGCACATACTGAACAATTCCAGCTGGTACCCTTGCTCTCTCTTAGTCAGCTGCCCTGAGGTCAGCTGGAGCCCACAAGGGACCTTTTTATTCCCTTGTGGAGGAGGAGGAAATGGAGACCGGCTTTAACAAAAGGTGAATTGTATGCCTGACCCCCCTATCCTGGTAGCCAGGGTCAGAGCTTGCAGGGGCTCTGAGGAGAGTCAGAGGGTATTTGTGGGTTTCCCTGCATGCCCCTGTCTCATTTGTGCTCCCCGCCACTCCAGCCCAGGGAAGGAGCATCTTGTAGGAGACATGGCCCTGGGACCCCTTATGCTTTACGGGATAGTGTTCTTATCCAGGCCGGTCTCAGGGTGGTTCCTGAGTCCTTGCCTTTATCCAGTGTCTTGTAGAACATTTTCCTGGATGTCACTCAAGGTGGCTGCCATACCGGCTGCAGACATGCCCTTGGGCTTTTACTTACTGGGGTGCAGAAGCTGTCTGCCTGGGCTGTAGTGGGAGATCTAGTGGGAATGCTGTGGGGCTGCATGAGAGTCACACGATGATGCTGTCCTCCCAACAGGGGCCTCCTGTTGGGTTTTGGGTTCATGCTCCTGGATGCTCTATCCCCAAGTTAGGGTGATCAGTGGGGTGGCTTTCAGGTAGTGGTAAGACAGAGCAGTGGTCCTCCTGTACAGAGGACTCATCGGGAGAGCATTAAAAAACCGATCTGCATCTGGGTGCTTTGAAAAATTCCCCAGAGACTCTAATACACAGCAGAGTTTGAGGACCACTGACCTACAGAGTGGGTTTGATGGGCCTCTTTGTGAAGCCTGGTGCCTGATGGCATAGCTTGTCCAGCCAGAGTGATGATGAATCTGGCTGTAAAATCTAGAGTGGGGGTGGAATGGAGGAGCAGAGAAACCGGAGCCTCAAGTTCAGGCCTCATGGAAACCACTTCTAAAGCCAGCCAATTCCTGGATTCCTTACTGAGCTGGGACCCAGCTGGTTTAGGGACCTCCTAGAGGATGATCTGGCTTTCTGCGGTGTGCAAGAGCGATCGCACACTCTGTGAGAAGGCCAGAAGTGTGTGGACTTCCCTCCCGTTTCACAGATATCCAAGGTCATGGCTCTAGGCAGAGGTCGCACTCATACTGTTTTTTTGGTGGGAACATATTCTGGGTTAACCTACCTCTGGTTGGTCCATCCCTGTTGTCCCCAAGCCTCACTATCCTTCTTCCTGTCCCCAGATTCTGAAGTACATCCTCAGTCGCGAGATCAAGGAGAAGCCTCTCCGGAGCCTGTCTAGGAAGTTCACGGACTGGGCGTACGGGCCTGTGTCATCCTCACTGTATGACCTCACCAATGTAGACACCACGACAGATAACTCTGTGCTGGAAATTATCGTCTACAACACCAACATTGATGTGGGTCTCCCAGGCAGGCTGGCAGAAATGAGGAATGAGGGCTAGACCTCAGGCCAGGGCTTGAGGACCCTGGGAACAATTGTGCCAGAGTCCCCTAAGTCCCATATTGGTGATTTGTCTTGGTGGTGGAGTCTGACGCAGAGGGCAGGGCCCAGACAGAAGCTTGCTCTTCTTCTCCTTGCTAACAATGTATAACAGAGTGAAGAGTGAGGGGTTGGCCTCAGAGTCTTGGGCAGTTTGCTGGCAATGAGAGGTGTGTGGTATTGATGTTGCACACCCGAACTCACCTGTATGGTCTGACTTAGAGTCCTTTCTTCCTCTAAACTTGAGTACACATGAGGTCAAGCTCACTAGCTTGAGCAATCTGGACCCTTCCTGGAGAAGTCAGGAGGGGGAAGGCTGATGCAGCTACAGGTAAAGACAGAGGATCAGCTCAGACAGATTTCAGCTCTTGGGCGAGCAAGGCAGTGGGCCAGCTCTCCATCCTTTGTACGTTATGTACAGCCTTGCTCCTCAGAGGTTCCCTGGACCCTCACAGCAGCCTGTTTGCCAGTGTGGGTAAGGGTTGTGGTATAGATGAAAAGGTCAGCCAAGAAAGGCTCAGGAACTGTCCTAAGATCACAGGGATACTGGAACCCATTTCTAGTCTCCACTTCCTGCTGTGCATTATTAGGTGCTCCTGCTGGAAAACCCCAGACCCATGTAGCATTTGACTGCCCGCAAAGGAGCCCTGGGTGCTGGGAGTTACACTCCCAGCATTTCCACCAAGCCAGTCTGTTGCCCATGATGGCTGGAGCCTTCTGCCACTGGCCCCACTGACTCTGGGCTCCTGGTGGGACCTTTGAAAATGGTCCTTCTCATCCTATTGGGACTTTAGGTGAGAGAGGCATGGGAGAATGGGGAAATAGAAGGACCCAGAGGGTCCTGGAAACCTATAAAAAGAACATTATGATGGGCGGATCTGGGCTCTGGGTCCTGCTCAAACTATGACACCAGCTGAAGAAAATATAGGCAGTAAACTTCGAACCCCTACCCAGACCTAGCCGATGGACAGGAAATTCTCCACTGTTGAGTGAAGAGGGAGGGTCTGACTTTCATACAAACTCTGGTGCCCCATTTTTGACCATGTCCCCTGGATGGGGAGGCCTGGTGGCACTCAGAGGAAGGATAACAGGTCACCAAGAAGAGACTCTATACCCTATGAGCATATACAGGGGGAGGAGGTCCCCCTTAGTCATAGACATAGGGGAGGGGAGTAGGGGGGAAGTGAGAAGGATGGAGGAATGGGAAGATATAAGGGATGGGCTAACAATTGAGATGCAATATGAATAAATTAATAAAATAAAAAAAAAATAAAAAAAAATAAAATGGTCCTTCTCTGCCTGCCTCATTTCCACGTGGTGTTCTGTCCCCAGAACCGGCATGAGATGCTGACCCTGGAGCCTCTGCACACGCTGCTGCACATGAAATGGAAGAAATTTGCCAAGTACATGTTCTTCCTGTCGTTCTGTTTCTATTTCTTCTACAACATCACCCTGACCCTCGTCTCTTACTACCGTCCTCGGGAGGATGAGGTACGAGGGAGGGAGGAGTCCTGGGGATGGAGTGGTGGTTGTGAGGTCTGAGGTGGAGGATCTTGGAACTGGCCCATGTGGAGATGGGGAAACTGAGACTCAGATAGGCTAAGCGATTTTCATGGTGGCATCCAGTTATTTTCCAAAGTTCCCAGTGAAAAGAACAGTTAGCAGAGATGCAAGCGCACAGATCTAGGGAGACTCTTACTGGGAGAGAGAGTTACGCATTAGGGAGCATTAGCTAGGCCCTTCCCAGGCTTTCTATGTGGCTCTGGAATACACTGTCTGCTGTGAGGCCCACAGGAGGCAGGTGGAGGAGAAGGTACTTGGCTAAGCTTCCCTGCTACGCTAGGCCTCAGTTACCCATCTGTTAGTGGGGTGCAGAGTTTCGGCTTCACTGAACTTTTGGGGGAGGGCCCTCTGAGTGTCTGGTAGTCGACATGGTTGAAAGGACCCATGCAGGTGGGCCATGGGTTGTTAGCCCATAATGCTTTGCCTTCACTGCAAATTTCTGGCTTCCCACTGAAGATGGGACAGGCAGGGCCAGGAGATGGAGTGCCACAATTGTCCGTAGTCCATCTTGAAGGTCCAGCACCCATGTCAGCCTGGTTCCTCCAGAGCTGGCGCTGCTCTTCTCTCTCTGCTCCTCATCCTCACCACCTTTTTCCGTTCTGTCCCAGGCCCTCCCACATCCCTTGGCCCTGACACACAAGATGAGTTGGCTGCAACTCCTAGGGAGGATGTTTGTTCTTATCTGGGCCATGTGCATCTCTGTGAAAGAGGTGAGTACGGCTCTATGCCTTCCTAGACTACCCCTTGAGGCCAGCCGGGTGGGAGCAGGGTGGGCTTCTACTCTTAGCCTGTATTTCCATTACTATAGGGGCTTCAGGAAGACGTTTCTTTTTCAGGCCTTAGATTGCTAAGTTTACAGCACAGAGAACAATGACCAAGACAGGTCTGTTCTATCTGCTCCATCCCATCCTCTGCTCATCTGTTGAGTTGTCCACGAGGTGTCTATCCTTCAGGCCACTTGGGTCTACCATTCTTCCTTCTTGATTCTACCACCCTGTGACCTGCCTCTTATCTACCCAGCCCCTCATTCATCCATTTCAAATCCTACATAACCAAAGCACCACGTTTCTGATTTTATTCAGCCATTTTTATCCATCTATATGTTTGCCCATCCATCTATCCACTCACTCACTCAGCCGCCCACTCATGAGCCGTAGAGTCAGGCAATGAACCAACCTGTAGATCTTGAGCCTTTTGTATGTGGGACACTGGGGTGTGTGACAGGGATGGAGGGAGTTTGCCCTTCTTAAGCTAGGTTTGGTAAGGGAGCTAACGGGCACAGACATATAGACTGTAAGGTGGATTAGAGCGGTGTTTGGAGGGAGGGAGATGAGTTATCTGGGAGTGCGAGGAGGGTGGAAGCTACATCGCCCCTAGAGCAAGGTACACCAGGGAAGCCATGATAAGCAGCAGGCTCCGAGAAAGCTCGGAGGCTGGGAATTAGGCCACATTTGGTGGGTAGCTACGGTGGCTGTGTGGCTTTGCAGTTTCTGGGCTGAGGATGCGAGTGAGAAGCCTGTGGGAGCATCCACCCTCACCGAGGGCTCAGTGACACCCTCCAGGCACAGGTCAGCTTCCATATCCCAGCCTTGGACTCTAGCTGAGCTGTCACACACACAGCCTTCCCTGAACCCCCGCTGGAGCAGTTCTTCCCGGAACACTGGGTGAACCACAGGAAAAAGCTCTTCTTTTCTGTTGCTCTCAGGGCATTGCCATTTTCCTGTTGAGACCCTCCGATCTTCAGTCCATCCTGTCGGATGCCTGGTTTCACTTTGTCTTGTAAGTAGGTCTGTCCCTTTGGTCACAACGGAGCGGAAAAGCTGAAGACTCTCTGGAATAGCCATCCAAACATGTCATCATATCTAAATGTCCTGCTATTATTATAGTCCAGAGGCCCCCTGTGCCCCTTATAGATGGAGATCTGTGTAAATGCCTGGGAAGGGGATCAGAAACCCTTAGGGCAGAGCTTGCCCTGATGGCAGGGGAGGGACGACTCCATCTCTTAGGCCCCCAAGTGGCAGGCACCATGGAGAAGCAGAGGCTTGGCTGTTCTGTTGGGGTTTGCACACAGCGGTGTGTCAGGGAAGTCCCATCTACCCTCAGTGGTGCCTCAGAGTTGCCAACGGATACCTTGGTTGGTCAGGACTAGAAGGCACCTGAGAAATCTGTCTCATGTATAGTCACCCCTGGAGTTCTCAGAGCAGGGTAGAGAGTCACCCACCATGATGCATGCCCCGGTGGTGTCAGAGACCCAGCTATTGTTATGTTGGTGGCCCTGGGCTCCAGCGAGAAAGCCCACTTAGCATCCTCTCTGCATGAAGTCGCATGCAGCTGACACTGAGGGCTCCCATGACCCTTGGCTTAATGAGCAGAGGCAAACTCAGCTTGACTCTGTGGTAATGTCACAGAGGCCACAGCTAAGGATGAAGAATGCTGGTTTTGCCACTGTAGCACACCATTAATGTCTCTCTTTTGATTATGTAGGAGGCTGATGTGTGTATGTGTGTGCACATGTGAGTAATCTTCACATGTACAGGAGTGCATGTGTTATGTATTATGAAGGCCATAGTTTGATGTGGGGCATCTTCCTCAATCACTCTCCAGCTTACTTTTTGAGACACAGTCTTTCACTGAGTCTGGAGTTCTTTGATTGCCCTAGGGACCCTCTGATCTCTGCCTCCCCAGGGCTGGGATGGTGGGACTCATTGCCACACCTGGCTTTTTTATGTGGGTGCTGAGGATCTGAACTCAAGTCTTCATGCTTGTGTAGGAAGCGTTATGCTGGATGAGCCATCTCCAACTCCGACCTACCGTCTAGAGGTACGGATGGAGTTCTTCATGCTCCAAGGACAGGTGCAGCAAGTGGACAGGCCAGATGGACACTGCCTCAGGATGCAGGCCACATGTGTGCCTGCCGCCGCTGAGAAAGTATGCTGGCTCTAAGAGGGGATATGTTTACACAGCCTCTGGTCCTAGTGTGCTGCCCTGCTCTTCTGCTTCTGTGTTTTGTTAGGGTAGAGGAGAGCAGAGCTGCTTTTCCTCACTCGAGTCCCCAGTGCGGTCCACCAGTAAGGCCTTAGTTCTCCCCCTGAGGGAAAAGCAAGCTTGCTGTGGCCTGAACTCTGTTAGATACCTTGTGTGAACTGTCTGACATTAGAAATGAAAGCATATTTTCGGCTAGATGTCTGCAAAGCTGGAAATATGGACACTGCTTAGTAGGACATTTTCATTATGTGTGCTTGTTGTATGCTATATTTATTGTCTGAAACAATTTCTATACATTTATATGAAACATTTTTGTCAAATTCAACATTTTGCTTTCACCCGCTCCAACGCCTCTCACATTCCTCTCCCACTTCCTCCAAATTTCATGTACTACTTTTGTTTTTTGTTTTTTTTTGAGATGGGGTTTCACTGTGTGGCTGGCTCAGAGCTCAGTTATGTAGTCCGGGCTAGCAACCCACCAGGGGCTACATCACCAAAGGAAACACTGTCCCTCCCCTAGCAGGTATCAGGTGCAGAGAGCTCCTCAGCCATGGGTGGGGCTCTGTGGGCCTGTCTTCTACTCATGCTGGAATTTTGGTTGGCTTGATCTTGCATAGGTCTCTTGTACACGACAGCCCTGTCATACTCAGCGCGCCTCCCTCAACCTCTGGCTCTTGCAATCATTCTGCGACCTCTTCTATAATGACACATCACACAAAGACTACCATCTTTAAAATAATAAAAAAATGTGTGTATGTGTGTGTGTGTGAAGGGTGTGTGTGTAACATGCCATAGTACATATATGGAAGTCAGAGGACACCATGAAGGAGTTGGTTTTCTTTTTCTATTATGTGATTTCCAGGAATCAAACTCAGGTCGTCAGTCTTGGCAGGAAGCACTTTACCACTTGAGCCATCTCTCCAGCCCTAAAGCTATATTCTTAAGCACGTTCAAGCACAGCTCAAGACTGCTGTGCCCCAGCCTCTGGGGTGCTTTTCTTCTCGTAAAACTGAAACTCCCTACTGAGTAAATCACCCCATTCAGGCTTCTCCCCCGGCGACCACCTCTGAGTTTGACCACTCTGGGACTTCGGATAAGTAGAAAGGCAGTGCCTGCTGTTTATAGCTGTCATGCTTCATATAGTGTATGTCATACCTTAAAATGACACAAGAGTAGCTTTGGGGGACTTTAAGATTATGATTAGTTTCTGGGTATAAATGTTAGAACATTTTTATTGAAAATGCACTTTTTTACTAACTCATCTACCCTAGTGTTTCCCACATCTGTGTGGAAATTGTAATCATGTAGCTAGCTGATTTCTAAGCCATCAGGCCTTGTGGGTTGTATGCCAGACTCTGCTGGCATCCAGCCTTTAAGTCCCTGTCAGATACGACCAGCCCACACTGGCTCTGCCTTGCATCCCAGTGCTGCAGTCTACACTGCATTCAGACCCAGCTGAACGGACAGACGCACGCCAGGCAGGCTTGTGTGTATCATCAGCATCAACCACTGGGGTGACCCTTTGGGAGGTTAAGGTTTGGGGGTGGAAAGCCTGTGCCTGCTGCTGAGAAGTAAGGCCCCTGTCTCCCGTGTCTTCTGAACAGTTTTGTCCAAGCTGCGCTTGTGATACTGTCTGTCTTCTTGTACTTGTTCGCCTACAAAGAATACCTCGCCTGCCTCGTGCTGGCCATGGCCCTGGGCTGGGCGAACATGCTCTACTACACCAGAGGCTTCCAGTCCATGGGCATGTACAGCGTCATGATCCAGAAGGTATGCTGGGAACCGAGCAGCCAGAGCGCCCCTTGAGGGAGAGGGGTCCAGGCTCAGGTGTGCATACTAAGATCTGGAGCAGCAATTGGTAGTTCAGCACTGTCTCCCAAATGCCACAGTCTTCATTTCAGACTTTTAAGTGTCCAGACTTTAAAACAACTGGGCTTGCTGGGCATTGGAAAGGGACACACTTTGTGAAGGAAATGTTCTGACCC
>OU015746.1:46249021-46286559 GCA_907169655.1 Acomys percivali | reverse complement strand
GGCCTAACTTCTCCTAGAGCCTTCCCTCACCAAACCCTCATGTTATCTTAAAAAAAAATCTCAAAAATATATATGCACACAAATACATGTATAAATTATCTAATACATATATAATATATGCTCCATACGCCTAATGATTCCAATTTGTGCTTCTCACGGGTATGGGGCCATCCACTGGGATGTAGTCAACTAACATAGGCCCAACTCTTAAAGAAAAGCTGACTCTTCCTGCCCCCCCCCCCCCAACCATCAATATGAATAACTCCTATGCTAGGGGTGGGGGCTGGTGATCCTCTCCCCACTCCAAGCTGGGATGTTGGTTAGCTTGACTTTACGCAGGTCTTCTCCAGGAAACAGTTGTAGTCCATTGCTGCAGAGGCCCTGGCATCTCTAGAAGACGCCAATTCCATTGAATCTCCCCTTACAATCATTTTGCCCTTTGTCCCACAGTGGTTCCTGAGCCTTGTGTGTGTGGGGGACATAATGTAGTCATCTCATCTGTGACTAAATCTCCACAGATACTTTTTCTCTGCACTTTGACCAGTTGTGAGTTTTGGACATTTTAATGTTTAATCTGCCTTAACATTTTCTGGGTCACTGTCTTGAATTCAGATGGAGACGTGAATAAAACAAGGAAGTTTTTTTTTTTTTTTTTTTTTTTTTTTGTTTTTTTGCTGGTAGGATTAAATATTTGTAGCATTGCCAGTTTTCATGGCATAAGTGTTCCTACGTGGCAGCTTTGCAGCTGCTGACATCGTGTCACTTAATATATCTGGCGAGAGATGTGCAGTTGCACATCACTGCATAGAATTTCCACTATCTGATTACAATAGATATATTAACCATCCCACAGAGCACAGATAATTGTATAGTGTAGTGAAATAGCCAGATGGCACCCAATCTTGGCTATTTATTATCTTAAAAATGTAGCTTAACTATACATGTATGTGACTAAGATTTTAACTCTAGACAGGCTCTTAAAAATAGAGCCCAGGCTGACTAGAGGGCCTGCTCTTCCTGCCTCAGCCTTCGCCATGCTTGGGCTATAGGCATGCTCTCTGCACTTGACTGACATGACTGAATAGCTTTGCAATAAAAATCACTTTTTCTAATTTTCTATTGAGCTACGATTAAACGTCTGTATACATTTAAACTGTAGGGTTGGGTATAACTGTATACTGTGAAGTGGTCACCAATTTCAGGTTTATTAACACAGCTATCGTGTCACACAGCTACCATTTATATGTGTTAGAAGATTGGAGAACTATGCTTTGGTCATCCTTCAACTACACAATTCGGCATTTTTCATGAGAGCCCCAGAATTATTTATCTTATAATTGAATGCTTGACTCAGTTTTTCATAGTGGCCATGGTCACAATATTCATGCAAATTCAGCAATCAGCTCTTAGAAGTTGGTATTGGCTGGCTCTGGCATGTCGCTGGCCCAGGGAAGCCCGGATGTGAGACTCCATAGAGAAAGGCACAGGGTGAATCACAGAAACTGCATCCTGGGGGGTGAGGTGATGGGAGGAGAGGCCTTGGGGATAAAGCAGGAAAGAAAGATTCCTGGTAGATAGATCTGGGACCCTCAGAGGAGCCTTGGGAGCATCAAAGGCATGAGAAGGGGAGAGAGACTGGCCAGAGAGAAGGCGGGGTTAAGTGGGTACCAGGAAGATGGATGTACAGCAACCATGGACTCACACCTTACACTTGAATCATGTTTGTTTCTTTACAGGTCATTTTGCACGATGTTCTGAAGTTCTTGTTTGTTTACATCCTGTTCTTACTTGGATTTGGAGTAGGTAATTGCTTCATAAAGAGCAGTAACTTCCATGCTTGCTAAAAACCTTATCTGGCTATCCAAATGACAAAACAAACACAGAGTGGCCTCATTAGTGATGGTGCAATACCCGCCACATTAGTGTTTGCAAAGCAGAACTGTTTTTCTTCTCTCAGCGACTTGGCCAAGCTGGACTACCAGCCCTGACCCTATGGATTAGAGACTCATGGCCATCACTCTTACCCACCCAACCTGTGGTCCCCAGACTCTCACACCCATCACAATCTGAGATAGCTCAGCAGATGTTCTTGCCTCAGTCCACAGATGGGCAAATGAGAGCTCAAAGAAACCGAATGGGTAGTCTTCAAAAACTAGGAGCAACCTAGTTGTACCAAGGTGACTCTCACAGTTTGCTTCAGATATCTGTGTGAGAGGACCAGAGACGTGGAGACCCTTTTTTAAAATCCAGAGGGAACAGCAAACCCAGTTTTATTTCCAGCCACTACATAAGGAGATAGCATGTTGAGTATATTTTTCTACAGGGATCCCCCCCCCCCCTTTTCTTCAGTGACTGTTGACTCAAACTAGGCAGCTGCTCCCATGTGTCTGATGCTTTTTCAGGGACAATTCTTGCTCCTTCATTTGATCCTCCACCGTGTACTTATTACTCCATGCATTCGCTCACACACGAGCCTGTCCATTCACTTACCCAGCAGAGAACCATCACTGTGGTGTGTTGGACAGAGGAAAAAAAAAAAGCAAGCCCAGATCTCATTCACAGGGATCCTACAATACAACATTAAGAGGGGGGTGCAGGAACTGACAGGCTTGGAGGAGGCCACTCAGGCTTTAGGCAGTCAGAACCTTAGTCTATAGGGAGCCAGGGTCACATACAGGATAGGTGGCAACCCCGGTAGGCTGTGGATGAGTAAGGGCTAAACCGGGCGTTGGGGGTAGAGGACAGGAGGAGAGGCTGGGCTTCAGTGGGCAGGAAGGGCTTTCTGCAGGCTGGGTGGGAAAAATCAGTGTCATTAGGCTTCTGGGGGAACCCCAAACTGGAGATATAGAAAAGGAGAGCTGGGAACTGAGAGGTGTATACACAGGCACACATGTGAGCTCTGTGAGTTGCCGGCCAGCAGGGAGACTACGAACCTCTGTTGCCTCCCCAGCACTGGCCTCGCTAATTGAGAAGTGCTCGGAAGACAAAAAGGACTGCAGCTCCTACGGCAGCTTCAGCGACGCGGTGCTTGAGCTCTTCAAGCTTACCATAGGCCTGGGCGACCTGAACATCCAGCAGAACTCCACCTACCCTATCCTCTTCCTCTTCCTCCTCATCACCTACGTCATCCTCACCTTCGTCCTCCTCCTCAATATGCTCATTGCCCTGATGGGGGAGACGGTGGAGAACGTCTCCAAAGAGAGTGAGCGGATCTGGCGCTTGCAGGTGAGCCGGGCAGAGGCCTCCCTCTGTAGGGACTTTGTTCAGCACTTCATCTTGATGCATTGCACACCCATCAGCACCAGTGGGTCTCAGGTGCATCTCGAGACTCTGCTTAAGCCTTAATGTGGGCTCTTTGAGAACAGGGTCTAGACCAGTGGCACCTACAGGGAAATGTAGGTTTTTAGGGATGCTCTGTTCATTGTCACCAGAGACATGTGGACAGTGGAAGGTGACCTCAGGTTGAAGTAAGAGAAGTAAGATTTTGGAAAATGAAAGCGACTTTTCCCCTCTCTGTTTCATCCCATCCTTATCACTTCCCACTTCTGAGAACAACTCACAGTGTGGGTCCTGTGGTGATGGCCTGATTTGTGAGCTGACTGGAAGCAGTGCCACTTAGGAAGTGTTTGTTGGAGGTAGGGGTGGGGGAGGGGAGCACCCCTTCAGATATCTGCAGAGCTGCCTGCAAGGGAGGGACTATGGCCTCTTTCTGCCACTCCAGCTGGCAGAACTGAGGCACACACGATGACAGGGAGAGAAACTTTGGTTTTCCAGTTACCAGAATCTTTCTAACTGGGCTGCATAATGTTCCAGAGAGACTGGGCACGTGACCAGGAAAGCGTCCATGGAGCCCAGGCCTGGGAGAGAGTGTGGGAATGTTTGACTTCTGTTTCCTGCACCTGAAGCTCCAAGATCCCAACAGTTCAGTTAGGAGGCTCCTGATGTCCAGATACTTATGTCAAGCTTAAAGCAATTTAACCATCGTTCCCAAAGTTTCTGCTTTGTTTGAATCCTGTAGGTGATCTCAATCCTTAAGACCTCTGCTTTAAGCACAAGTGAGGCTGGAGTGAGCTCTTAGATGGGGTACCCGCCCTTCTTTGGAGCAGGGCTCTCAGAGCAGGCGTGGAAAAACTAGTTTAGGCTTCTTTATCTCCCTAGAGAGCCAGGACCATCTTGGAGTTTGAGAAAATGTTACCAGAGTGGTTGAGAAGCAGATTCCGCATGGGAGAGCTGTGCAAAGTAGCAGATGAGGACTTCCGGCTGTGTCTGCGGTAACAGAAGGGAAAGGGTGTGGGACGGTAGTCTTTGAGGTGGGTGGGGTTATCAAACAGGAATTGGAGCATTCCCCATATCCATGACAGTCAGGAGCTATGTGGACCTGGGGCACCCCAAGTGAGTTTGCTAGTGTTTACTGAGATTTGATTATGAAGTAGTAAGTACGGTGATCACACTTGCAGGATCAACGAGGTGAAGTGGACTGAATGGAAAACGCACGTGTCCTTCCTTAATGAAGATCCAGGGCCCATAAGGCGAACAGGTACTGTTGCTTTGAAGTGGTGTGGAATCTTCTTTTGCAGACCACGTAACTTTGTGTGAATCAAGACCAAGAACCCTGGTTTTTCCCACCTGTGAAATTGGGGGTTCCCCCCCAAGCTCTGATACTCTATAGCACTATTTAGAACAGCTTTTAAAAATTCAGTGTTGGGGGTCTGGGGTATAGCTCAGGTCCTGGGTTCTGCCTCAGCACCACCAGAGAAAAAAAGCACACAGGTGCAGGACACAGAGAGAGGGATTGGCTTCTAAACTCCAGCCCTGTTTCCCACAACAGATGTGAACAAAATCCAAGATTCTTCCAGGAGCAACAGCAAAACCACCCTCTATGCGTTTGATGAGTTAGATGAGTTTCCAGAAACGTCGGTGTAGAAGCATGGCTTAGAGCTGCTGTGAACAACGCGGTCTGATGCTGCAGGCTGAGTGCTGAGGTGTTGTGTGTAGTGCTGAGTTCGGCTCCTCCTGAGGGGCAGTGGTCGGTCAGGATCTGAAAGGAAGCATCCTGGGTTTTGTGACTTGAGAGAGGTCAGTACAAACCCAAGGCCAGCAGTCCTGAGTCTGGAAGTCTCCCGACCGCACAGGATGAGGCTCAGCTCCAAGACACATGTGGTGGGGAAAGGAGGAGCTGGGGTCTGAGGAGTGGGAGTGGGGAGAGCAGTCTTCCCCTCCCCTCTTATTATTGGGGCCAGCTTCAGCCACAGACTCCTCTTTACCTTTCCGACTATGACTGCATCTCCTGAATTCATGGGAGACTTTTGATTCTATCCCAGAATGTGCAGAGGACCTAGGCTAAGCCAGATCTGCTGGAGGTGGGGGAGGGTAGTGAGCTATGGAAATGCCCTTCCTGAGTCTCCAGGAAACAGGAAACTGGGCTCCATCCTTGGGACAAAATCCAAGGCTAACCTATCTCCAACTGAGAGATGCTTTAATAGTGTAATCGACATAAGGTTTTTATTCTTAGTTCAGAAAAGCCATTTCAGTTTTGAATGAAAATTATTTCAGATGAAGTGGGCAACTTCGAAAGCTGAGAAATAGATTTTGGGCTTTTGGACCAGACGTAAGTATTATATACTAGGTCTTGGGTGGCCAGGGAGAAGACAATACACTTTTCCTCACACACGTGAAGCCTGAAGGAGACAGGCTGTGATCTGGGGGAAGGGTTTGGCACCCATCCTCTTCTTCCAGTTTCACTCAGTATTGGCCTCATTTTATCTGAGACACAAATAGCAGCTGATCTATTTATAGGGTCTTAAAACTCAGAGGTGACTAGCACACGCCAGTGTTTCCCATTGGGGAATTCAGCAAGATGCCCGGAATGCGTTGCTATCATATGTTTTTGTTAACTGTGAATTTTGAAACTGTAGCAGAAGGCTTCTGATGAGAGAATGTTTGCCAAACTTGGGGCTTATTTTCATATTTTTTTTCTCCTTGAAATTTCAGAATTAGTTTGGGGAGTAGAGGTGGAGATTGAAGAATTTTTCCACTGACTAAAACTGCAATTACCCCTCCTCCCCCAACCCACACTCAGCTGTTATTTAGTAAAAGGATTTATGTGGGAAGGCATGAGATGGAATTATAGGTAATTATGAAGATGTTTTTAATGCTAAAGGTTTTGGAAATAAGTTGGGTCTTTAGACAACTTGGCATTTGGTGAGCTAATCAGGCATGACCAGCAAAACAGCCCACTCTGGCAGGTTTCTCCATTCTAGAAGGTTCCATGTACCAGTTTAGCTGGGCAGGTGAAAAGTTGGCCATTACATTTTGTATGGCTGGGTCTGGAAGAGATGGTAGGTGGCACAGCACTTGAAGACTGCCCAGTCTGTAGCAGCCACTGCCTGCTCACCTGTCTGGGATCTCTAGTGCTCAAAGATCACACTCAAGTAGAGGAAAATGACAAAGGGAAGGTTGAGGAGACATCATGAGCTGAAGGAGAAGATGTGCTCCCAATGGGTAGAAATAGTGAGAGTCAGTTCAGCAGACAGCTGCTCTGGCTTTTGGAGGTGTTCAAGAAAAGGGCTGAGCACTTATAGGGAAGACGTTGAAGAAGGTAATTAGGTGAATTTTTTTTTTAAAGAGTTTTATTTATTTTATGTATGAACACTCTATCTGCATCTGCAGGCCAGAAGAGGGCACTAGATTCTAGTATAGATGGTTGTGAGCCACCATGTGGTTGCTGGGAATTGAACTCAGGATCTCTGGGAGAATAGACAATGTTCTTATCCACTGAGCCATCAATTTTAAGGTTCCTAGACATTCTATAAATCAGTATTTCATAGCTGGAGGTTCCTTGAGTTATCCTGAACAAAAGTCCGGTCTGAAGGGCTGCCATTGGCTCCAGGGAGTTGGGATGCCAGCTTTACTTTGGTAGACAAAAACCACACAGCTCTGCATTTCCCACTTGAATGGAAGGTGGGTAAAGTTGAGCGAACAGAAACAACTAGCTGGGCCGTTGTCTCCTCACATGTTGTAGAGATCTGCAGTGGGAAAACCACTTCTAAACTGGATGTTTATGTAAACGTCAAATTCCCCCAAAGGCTTTCAGCCCGGAAGGTCAAGCTAAGAGGGTTCACCAAAGCAAGGAAAGGCAGCTGGACAAAAGGCGGCCTGCTCCAAAGGACCAAATCCCCCATCATACACCGGGAGACCTAGGCTCTGGAACGAACACAGACTTATTCAAAGTCACCCCAGAGCAGGTGAGGCTAGGATGTCCTCATTTCTGGGCCACAGGTACTCTTCTGCACAGTTTTGTCATTGGGTCTTTTTGTAGTTGGCATATTCAGAGCCTAGTATTTTTTTTCCCCTCTCTTTCTTATGACTTGGAAGTTAGCATTGTCCTTACAACCCCAATGGCAAGTCTAAAGGTCAAATGTGCCTAAAGCCACACAATAACAAAACAAAATAAAGATACCAAATATCAAAACAGCAATAATAACAACACACACCACTGATTCCATGGTCCTATCATCAGGACATCTTAAAACTCCATGACTTATATTTCAGTGATTTGGGGGAAGAGGTTTTCCAGGATGGGATTGAGCATGCTCAGACAGTAGCTGCAAACCCTGTGTTAGCAAAACATTTCCTTAGGAAGAGTTCTGTATTCTAGACATTACATCATGTGTCTGTCCAGAAGAGCACGGGTGCTTACCTTCCTTCCTGGTATGGGGAGAAGGAGTGAAAAGTTGTACTGTGAAATCATTGACCTCTTAGGCATATGCCCAAGAGAATACAGTATTATTGAGGTTCCTTTCTTCCTCAGGGTCTGGTGACTGTCCCCTTTTGCTCTGGGTGAGACCCAGGGAGACGGGCCCTCACCAGAGTCTGTACGCCATACTTGATTTCTGCATTGATTTACACGTTTTTATCTTATTTTATGTTTACTGTGATCTTGGTTCCAGATACAAAATCATCATCTCATTCTCACTGGATGTGCCTGATTGTAAAACTTAATTTATAGACTTGTGTTTAGTGTTATATGTGTGGAAACACATGTTCAAGAAATCATAAAGAGTAAGACTACTTTGGTCTCACTGAAGAAATACTGTTTTGATTTCTAATAAATATTTATTTTGTCACATTATGGCCATGTTTCTGTCTTTGCCTTGCATGTACATGAAGACCAACTATATAATCCTAGCATGTTTCTTAACAGGAATGGGTAAAAGGAAGGTTAATGTTTGGATCTAAAGCATTCCTAGTGGACCCCAATTAGCGGGGGAAGCAGCATGCTGTGGCTATGGCACCTTCATGCAGTGTCTGCATATCAAAGTGCATAGACATCTGGAATCCTGTCTGAGGTATTTGACAACTTTGTTTTATTTTTAAAAAAGATTTATCTTGGGGCCAGAAAGAGGGCTCAGTGGTTAAGTGCTCTTCCAGAGGACCTGGGATCAATCTCCAGCACTCACATGGCAGCTTACAACTATCTGTAACTCCAGTTTCAGGGCATCTGACATTCACACAGACATCCATGCAGTCAAAACACCAATGCACATAAAATACAAAATAAATCATTAAAAATAAAAAAAAAATTAGTGTGTGTGTGTGTGTGTGTGTGTGTGTGTGTATACACATGCTCATGCATGTGCTTGTGGAGGCCAGAAGAGGGCACCAGCTCTGGATCTGGATTTGCAGGTGGTTGTGAGTAGTGCTGAAAATTCATCTCCATCACCTACAAGCTCAGCAACTTCTCTTAACTGCTGAGTCATCTTTTCAGCCTGATTTGGTAACATTTGAAGTAGTCATAGGACGTCACAGCCAGGTTGATGTTAGCAGTTCAGATCTTCTGACTCCTCAACTCTATCACATTTTGCTGTTTCTCGACCTATCTTACATACATGTAAATCCAAGGTTCCTCCTTGAGACAAGAAGCCAAACACATAGCCATCTAACACTCAGGATTTCCATGAGGAGGTAATGAAAATTGCCATCAGCTTAACTCTTATGTTTGGGCATTTTTTATTTTTTATTTTTTTGGTTATTTCATATGATGGGAGTTTTAAATTTGAATCCCAAAACATTTTGTGGTAATGGATTACAGAAATTGCAACTAACTTATCAGCAGGTAGAATACTACATTTGATGATTTATTTACTTAATTTACTGAATAAATTCAGAATATGTTCCTTCCTTCTACCCCTGGCTAAGAGGCAAAGAGGTGGGAGTACACAGTCACATCCTGGATTAAATAGATTTTGTCCACAATCTAGGAATGGACCGTTAATGGTGATATTCTGGGTGGGCTGATAGAGCAAGGGTGAACACCTGTTGTAGGACATATTTCTGGGGCTTCAATACCTAGGTTATCAGGCACAAACATTTTTATGGCTGTTGATACTGTGAAAAATTACCTGCTTAGAGGATCACAGTCTTTTTGGTCAGATACATTACAAAGCACTTCCATTCAGGTTGGTTACCTTAGCAACATGGTTTTCTAAGTTGGTGGATATAGGTCATTGTTTAATGGGCGGGAAATCAAGACTCAGAGGTAGGTGGAACAGTGTGAAAAAGTTGTAATTTTTTCTGTCCCTCGGTCCAGGTTCTCTGATGTCTAGTCAGACCAGGATCAAAGGGATGCTGCTCTTGTCACCTCTCTGACCAGGATAGCAAAGTTCTGCAAAAACCATGGGATCCATCCCTGTTCTATAGACATGTACCTCACCTACTGAGTGTGAGGACTTAGTCCCGACGCTACTAAAACCGGATGCTCGTTATGTGCAAAAACAGAGAATACAAGTATGAATAATTAAAAGCTGGTAGCAAAGGGGAGGAGCTGAGTACTTATTGTATACTGCGAGTCATACGTCTTTATATCCCGTCTTCAACATCCCAGTGGCTTCTCCGTTTCCTTCATCAGTTGTCTGGTTCTACTTTTTTCCAGTAGCTATCTCAAATCTATCACTGGTGACGCTGTCACTTCCCTTTCCATGTGTGTAGTTGGTTTAATCTCCTTGCTGGCAGTGAAAATAGAAACCATCAAATGGGGACACTTTTAAGTTTTGATCATTAAGCCTATGACTTCATTTGTATCCACATCTATGTAGCACCACTCCCTTGTGAGTTCTTTGGCCATTTCATGATGGTGAAAGTTAATTTTCCACTTAACAGATGTATTTCCTAAAAAGGAATGCTTGTGTTGAGATATATGAGCCTATTAATGCCTACTGTGGCTCTAGTAATTTTTTTCCAACTTGTAATTTAGCAATCTTTTATAGATTTTAGGTTTTGATTGACTTGATTTTTTAAAAGAGAAGTATGCCTTTATTCCCGTGTTTCTCAAATTAAGCTGGCTGAATTGGTTGCTTTGAGAGGTGATTTAGTCAAAGAGACCAAAATCCCAGATCCCCATCTGATTCCTCAGACTCTTCTTTAGCTTCAGCCTTGGCTGGGGCTGCAGCAGCAGGAGCAGCAGTGGTGACTGCAGCCACAGGGGCAGCAACCACAAATGCAGATAGGTCAGCCAAAAAGGCCTTGACCTTCTCAGCAAGAGGGAAGGTGTAGTCAGTCTCCACAGACAAAGCCAGGACCCTCATGTACCCGTTGATGATAGAGTGTGGCACTGAGGCAACAATTGGGTAACCAATTTGCAGACAGACGCTGGCAACATTTCAGACACCCTCTAGGAAATGAGAGTACAGAGTCTGCTCAGTGATGTCAAGCACTTCAGTGTTATAAGTGCTGCTGTTGTCAAACACCTGCTGGATGATCAGCCCAAAGAAGAAGGGCGAGATGCTCAGCATGTTCAGCAGTGTGGCCTCACTGGCTCCTACTTTGTCTCCGGTTTTTATCAGCTGCACATCACTCAGAATTTCAATGGTGCCTCTGGAGATTTTAGTGGTGATGCCCAAAGCCTGGGCTGGCACAGTGACCTCACAGGGGGCGATGGCGCCAGCACGAGCAGCCACGGGCACCTTATTGGCCAGCAGCATGTCCCTAATCTCAGTGAGGTCCTCCTTGGTGCACACAAAACCCACATTCCCCCGGATCCCGACGACCCATTCTTCCAGGGAAAGCCTGGATGGCTTCACATGCATCACATCAGTTCCCATTTGTCTGAAGAAACTTGCCATGCTCCTGCCGTGTCTCAGGCACTGCATTCAGCGCCATGGATACCACAAGGAACAAGATGAACTGTCCCAACTCTCTCAGAGTGTTTTAGTTTAATTGGAGGCAGAGATATTGTCTCCTGCTTCAATTTCATTAATCATTGTTTTGGAGTTTTGTCAAGTGTCAATTTGGTACTGTCAATGAAATTGTATGACAGAGTGGTCTAAGCTAAAACAGGTCACATAGAAAAAAACCAAACCAACAAACCATCACCAGGTCCAGGAAGAGCTGGCATGAATGCTGGCTAGTTTTAATGTCAACTTGACACAGGGTAGAGTCATCTGGGTAGAGATAACGTCAACATAGAGAATGCCTCCATAATATTGGCCTATAGGCAAACCTGTCAGACAGCCTTTTGGTTAATGATTGATGTGGGAGGGCCCAGTTCACTGTGGGCAGTGCCACGCCTCTCAGGTGATGTAAGAAAGCAGACTGAGCAAGCCAGTGAGCAGGGTTTTCCCATGGCAGCTGTTTCAGTGTCTGCTCCAGGTTCTTGCCAGGAGTTCCTTCCATGAGGGACTGTGATGAGGAACCATAAGGTGAAATAAAACATTTTTCCCTCAAGTTGCTTTGGACATGGTGTTTTATCACAGCAATAGAAACCTACCTAAGATAAGGAGTCAGGCTTTCAAGGAGAGGAACAGTTTAGAAAAGCCCAAGGTTGCAGGGACCTTGTATCTGAGGACTGGAGAACCCAGACAGTGTCCTAGTTGTTTGGGGCCAAGGGCCAAGTGGCAGGAAGCTGGAAGGTTGTCAGAGGCCAGAGCACACAGGGCTTGTGTGGCCCTGGTGAGGCTTTGAGATTTTACACCTAAGGAAAGGAAAAGCTACAAGGCTACATATGGGAATTATTGAATGTGAACACCTGGTTTTTTTTCTGCGTCTACAGTCTTAGGAACCAAAGGTTAGGGCAAGATCAGCCTGGGGAGTGGGAAAATTGCGGGAAGGTGAGAGAAAATTCTAGAGGATGAACAACTTGAAGGAATGCATATAGGATTAAAGCAACGTGAAGGTCATTGGAACAGAGAGAAGAGGAAAGAAGAGATGAGTCTGGAGGCTGTGAGGGAGGGAGAGGCAGATCACGGAGGCCTTTTGTGTTAACCTTGAATAACAGGGGCAATGCATATTGGGCACTAGGCACTGAGCTAAGTGCCTGTGATGCCATGAGCTGACATTATTATGATTACCCTCATTTTATAAATGAGGGAGTGGGATGGATATGTATAAGTGCTATAGATTCAATCAAAATAAAACATAGCTGAAAGTGGGTAAAACCACACAGCAGTATGTATAGACCATATATATATATGTAAACATATGATTAGAATGGTATCACAGGGGACTGGAGAGATGGCTGCGTGGACAAGTGCACTGGCTGGCCTTTTAGAGGACGTGGGTTTGATTCTCAGCACCCATACAGTGGCTCATAACTGTGTAATTCACTTCCAGGAGATGTGACACCCTCTTCTGGCCTCTGAGGGCATCTGGCACACATGTGATACATAAACATACACGAAGGCAAAATACTCACACACATAAACAAATTTACAGGCTCTTAAGAAGGTAAAGGCACTTATAGCCATGACTGACAACCTGAGTTTGGTCCCTGGGATCCACATGGTGGAAGGAAAGAACTCACGTCTGAAGGTTATCCTCTGATCTTTATGTATGTGTTGTGCTTTTATGTGCACATGTGCATGCAGAGGTGTGTGGTTGTGCATGCGCATACACACACACACTAAATAAGCAAATATTGTAAAAATGAAAATATTCACATTTAATTAGACAGCACCTATTGGGGGTATCATGGCAGTAGACAATATCACAGCGAATTAGAAATTCTGAGGACTAGAAAGATTGAATTAAGAAAAATTAGACTTGATAGAAATAACCAATTTGCAAATTGAAGCCATGGCAATCTAAACTGCACATTTTACCTTTTATAATTAAAGTCTGATGGAAGAATAAAGCCTACTTGTCATAGTTTACAAAAGAAAAAATGGCTCAGAGAAAGTGAATATCAAAATAAGAAAAAGCCAGAACAATAAGTGAGACAAAGAGCTCAGCAATACTTGTAGAAGCTGGTTGACAGGGCACATTTTAACTTTGACATTCAGCAAGAATATATTTTAATGACTAATTTTGGCAAGGCACAAAATAGATGTTGAATACACTCAATATGGAACTTGAGTAAGAATACAGCTTAATGGAATTTTCCATGGACGAATAGTATCTGTGTGTGTGTACACTGAACACTCACTGAATCACTGACATTAATTGGTACATCTATCTGCATCTGTATCTATTCCAGTTAATTAATTATTCCTATTATTATTATTATTATTATTATTATTATTATTATTATTATTATGTTTGTATGGGTGTGCACATTTGTGAAGACAAAGATCCATGCTAGTTATCTTTCTCAATTATGTTCCGTTTACTTTTTGAGATAGCTTCCTGATTTTTGAGTTAACTGACTTGGCAAGACTGGCTGGCTGGCAAGCCTCAGGGACCTGCTTGTCTCCACCTCCTCATACTAGGACTGCAGTTGTACTGCACTGTACCTGGCTTCTTATTTGGGTGGTAAGAATTGAACTTAGATCCTCATACTTGTATGGTGAGCACTTTACCAACTAAGCCACTCTCCAGCATCAAAATGTTAGTATTTTTTTTTTTAATGTTAGTATTTTTTATAACTATATTGAATCCATAAATATGGGTTCCATGAGGTCCAAATCCCAGGATAAAAATGTTCCTGACGTGACTTCTGTGGCTTCAGAGAGGAGAGAAGGGAGGTGAGGGTCCTGTAGGGACAGGAAGAAAAGGGAGCAGGGCTCAGCAGGGGTCTTGTAAGGAGGCATGAGAGGGGAGGGGTTTTGTCACTTGAGAAACAGAAGAACTAAAAACATTTGTGATTAGAGTTTGGGCCACAGTTCCACTAGTGCCTACTGCCTTCTGTTACTGGTCTTCACCATCTCTGGTGGAGGCTTCTGAACCAAAGACCAGACTCTCAGACCCTGTTGGTTATGATTCTGGGTGACTGTGTTCTTTCAGAATGACAGTTGGCAGCTGCAGGCAATATATTTCTTTAAAAAAATTTTCACATCAAGAACAATAAATAGCCTTTTATTTTCAAGACAGGGTTTCTCTGTGTAGTCATGCCTATCCTGGACTTGCTTTCTAGATCAGGCTGGCCTTGAACTCAGAGTTTCACTTGCCTCTGCCTCCCTGAGCACTGAGACCATGGCATGCGCCACCATGCCCAGCAATGAGTAACTTCTCAAGGGGTGTGTTTCTTGATGTATGCATGCACCACCAATACACCCTATACTCATTTCCTTTCACATCCCATCTGCAGAAACATATAAGCTGCCTATACATATCATGGTCATTGCTAGTTTATAGAATGGCCATTTAATATACTGTCATTAATTCAAATGTCAGAACTTTAAAATATCAAGTCTGTCATTTTGTAGCACTTATGCATTGCTTGAAAACATACATTCGGTCTGTCTCACTGTATGCTAAGTTGCATGTAGCATGTATTTCAATGTTATGTTCTGAATATGAAAGTTAACAATGTTAAGTTACCAGAACGTAATACATAAAGAAAAACACAGAAACCAAAAGTACAGCTTGTCTGCGTGAGCTACTGTGCATAGCTAATTCAAAATATATTAGAAAGACATTCATTAATTTAATTTTTTCCTTTCAGAAACTGGCCTGGCTGCTTACTGCTTGAGGCGCGGGGCCAGGTGCTGAGGACAAGAGCTAGAATAAGGCACAGCATTGGTCTTGGGGATCTTACAGAGACCTAGTGGCGTGCAAGCCTCTCCCTAACTGTGAGCTTGCACGGATTTTTAGTGCAAAGTGGAGCGGATGCTTTTTGCGTTGAGTGTCAGCTTAGTTGTCTTTGCGAATGCTTCCTTTTTTTCATAATACGCAGCTTCATTCACAAACACCGGGTACACAGTACAGTCTCCATCCAGTGGGATAACCGTTCCATCAAGAGACACAAACATGGGATCTCCAGGGTGCAACGGTTGCCAATCTTGATCCTTCCAGGAGACATCAAAATACATACATTACATTTGACTTTTTCTCCTGTTTTTATTTATTTATTTCTGTCAGGATGTAGATAACTAACATTTTCTATTTAAAAAATTCTCTATTAAAAAGAGACACAAGGGCTGGAGAGGTGGCTCAGCAGTTAAGAGCACTGACTGCTCCTCCAGAGATCCTGAGTTCAATTCCCAGCAATCACATGGTGGCTCATAGCCATCTATAATGTGATATGATGCCCTCTTCTGGCCTGCAGGTGTACATGCAGGCAGAACACTGTATACATAATAATAAAATAAATACATATTAAAAAAAATAAAACAAATAGAGAGAGGTACAAAAGGGATACATTGAGAAGTATGTGAGCCTCCTGACACGAGTGCTTCCCACCACACGAGCCCTAGCACATCTCAGGCTTCGCTGTGCTTGCCAAGGTCCTGGCAGTTGGCTAACATGGTTCCCTGGCCAGGGCAGGGCCTGGGCCTCTGCATTCCTAACCTTTCCCAGTAGCATCAGCATCGCCTGGGACTCTGTTAGACTAGTAGAATTTCACCCCCTGCTGAGACCTAGTGAACACCAGTCTTCATGTGAGTCAATTGCCGGAGATTGAGGAGAGCTGCCCATAGCTTTTTCTCAGCCCTACTTGCACTTCAGAGTCACCTGGGAGGCTGGCATCCTCTTGTACCAGTGAGAGGAGTTGGCTTTATCTCAGAAACACAAAGCTAGAATCTTCCATCTCAGGGGGAATAGGCTTAGTATCTATTCAAAAGTATTTCCTGAGATAAGGAACCTAACAGTCTCTCTTGTAGAAAACTCTGTGTGTGTGTGTGCATATGTGTGTGTGTGTGCACATATGTGTGTGTGTACCTGTGTGTGTCTGTGTGTGTGTGTGTGTGTGTGTGTGTGTGTGTAGGCTATTGAGAACTGACTTCAGAGTACTGTACATGCTAGCTCTACATATACTTCAATCCTTTTTATCTTTTACATTGAGATAAGGTCTCATTTTTTTTGCTCAGACTGTCCCTGACGTCATCTTGTGGCTACAGAAGGTCTTTTAAACTTGTGCTCCTCCTGCCTTAGTCTCTCCGTGTAGCTGGTATTACAGGCTTGTGCTATTGGACCTGGCTTGAGCCATTCCTAATGGCATAGCAACTGCAGTGATCTTCCCTAACTTTTGGGACCTGGCCCTGACCCAGTTGGTTACTGCCCTCAGCCTGTCTTCTCAGCCTCCCCAGGATTGCTGTTATATTTTTGAAGGACGTTACTGATGGGAATATATTTGAAGAGTCCTGTGTTTGAGGCTGGTGTGGCATTGTCAGCTGGCCATCTGTAGGGCTTTCTGCCTCTCTACCATACTCTGTCTTTTAAAACCATCGCTCATGGCTCCTTTTGGTTCCTACAGCTTCCATGAAGCTCCAGGCAGGATGTGCTCTATTGGTCTGAATTTGTGGGCAGGGTGCTTTTCAAGGTGGCCTGATGGCTATTAGAGTCATTAAGGAGCGATTTGAACTGGACCAGTGATTTTCGAACATGAATACTGAAGCCAATAGTGTCAGAGTAAGCCGGGGATGCCTTTAATCCCAGCACTCGGGAGGCAGAGGCAGGCGGATTGCTGTGAGTTCAAGGCCAGCCTGGTCTACAAAGCGAGTCCAGGACAGCCAAGGCTACACAGAGAAACCCTGTCTCAGGAAAAAGCAAGTAGTGTCAGAGTAGCTGAGATTTAGCTACTGATTTCAGAAAGCTCTCCTTTCTGAAGGGAAATGGAGGGGGAGTGAATTTGGGGAAGGAGGAAGGTGGGGAGGAGTGGAGGGAGGGGAAACCGGTTGGGATTCTTGTGTGAGAGAAGGATCTATTTTCAATAAAAAGAAAGCTCTGTAGATAATGTGTATTAGTGGTTGAAAAGTCTTCCAGGGCTTCTTCACCTCTGGGCTCTGTGGTTGTACCCTGGCAAGTGGGTGTTGTAGTATCTGGACCTCTTCTCTGCCTTTCCATTGACTTACCCAGACTTCAGCCTCCTAAATCCCCCGGGAGCTCCTTCTCTCCCCCGTTACTGATTAAACCAGCCAAGGTGTGGCACTGGGATTCTGAGGAGAGTCATAGGACTGTGGCAAGAATGTCCCAGAAAAACAAGTTTAGGGAGGTGTCAACTATATGCCAGCTGCAATGATTATTAGTTGGAGATCTGTGACTCATAGCTGTGTATCTATGGGACAGTTCTGATTTTTCCTTTCCTTTTATGTCTCTCCTTTTCCCTCCCCGCCTATCTCCTGTCTCTCTTTGTCTCTCTCTCTCTGTCTCTGTCTCTGTCTCTCTCTGTCTCTGTCTCTGTCTCTGTCTCTCTCTTTCTGGTTTTTCAAGACAGGTTTTCTCTGTGTAGCCTTGGCTGTCCTGGATTCACTTTGTAGACCAGCCTGGCCTCAAACTCACAGAGATCCACCTGCCTCTGCTTTCTTAAGTGCTGAGATCACAGGATTGCATCACCGTGCCTGGCTCTTATCTCCTCTCTTTTGGTGATATAGCCTAGGTTGGCCTCAACTCTGTAATCTTGCTGCCTCAGCTTCCCTAGTGTTGGGATTACCAGCATGTACCACAATGCTACACTCAATGTCTATGAGAATATAAGAATTTAAGGGCTCAGCTGTGACATGATGTGCCAGGGAGGGTTGGTACCCATGGGGGGGATGCTCCCTCCTCTAAGAAGGTGATGGGGGGAACAGGGTGTGAAGTGGGATTGGAAGAAGAGGAGGGAGGGGGCTTTGATCAGGCTGTAAAGTGATTAAATAAATTAATGAGAGAAAACGAGGAAAGGGGGAAAATATAAGGGCTCAGAAATTAAAAGCTAGATTGAGGTGTGGAGACACACTACTTTAATCCTAATTTTGTGAGGCTGAGATAGGAGGATCATGACTTTGATCCAGGCTGGGCTACAGTGAGAAACCTTGTCTCAAAAAACAACAAAACAAAATAAAACAAAAAAATCAAATAAAATGTATATGATTTTCTTCACTCATTGCACATAGGTAGGATTTTTCTATTCTAGAAGCCTTGTTTGGATGCCTCTCTCCCCTCATTTTGAGGTTATTATCGTTTCTAGATAGCGCACTGGCTTCAGTGTTTCCAGGCTATCGCTCACATGAGAATATGGGCCACATTCATGGATGTGCCCCTAGAGCCAGCAATGCTATGTGTAGCGAGTACTGAGGCAGTCTGGGTGGCTCCCTGCCACAGTCTGGGATGGGTAGTGTCTCCCTCAGTCCCGGTGTTAGAAGCTTGGTTCCTAGAGCAGTGCTATTAGGAAAAGATGTGGGACTTTAGGAAGTGTCTCCTTGTGAGAAGCCCTTGGGTCACTGAGGAATCTGGAGGGGGCTGTGGTCCCGTCCTGTAGTCACTTTATGTCCTTGTGCAGTTTGCTTTATCATGTGCTTCTGCCACAGCTTCAAAGAACTGCGGCTACTCTTGAACTGGAAGCTTTTCTCTTTATTAGCTGTTTGTATTAGTAATTTCATTATAGTAAGAGAAAGCAGACTGGTACATGATACTTTAAATACTAATGAATAAGCTTGTGTGCACAACATGCTGTATGAATAGTCAAATTATTCCCCAAAATAAAATACTATTATTTTCATTATTTTTCTTCCTTCCTTCCTTTTTTTTTTTTTTTTTTTTTTTTTTTTGGGACAGGGTTTCTCTATGTAGTCTTTGCTGTCTTGTCTTGGACTCATTTTGTAGACCAGGTTGGCCTTGAACTCACAGAGACCCGCCTACCTCTGCCTCCCGAGTACAGGGATTAAGGTGTGTACCACCATGCCATGTTATTTTCAATATTTCAAAGAAACAAATGTTACCTGTAGATTAGGATGGATAACAGCAGCTATGTCTCCAGTTTCATTTCTTGGATAATCAACTTTCTCCATTATTTTATAGACTTCAATAGCACAAGGAGGAAATTCTTTTCCTATGGAGAGACATGAGATGTGCTAATTACAGCTAAAAAGTAATTTCCTAGAAAAAGGGAAGCTGAAAGGAAAAAGAGCAACAAGTGAAGAGTGCTGCAAGTCAGTCGTGGAGGCTCATGAACGCTGAGCAGCCAAACATACCCGGGACTTACTCCTATCAGTACATTTCCCATAACTCAGTGATAGACAAGGTAGAAACAGAAGTGTTTGCTAGAACCATGAGTCAGGGCCGCTGGGCTCTCTTCTCCTGGTTTTCCTAGCTGTGTGCTTCTTTAAAAAATTTTTTTAATTTAAAATTTTTTAAAATTTAATTCATTTATTCAGATTACATCTCAATTGATATCCCACCCCTTGTATCCTCCTGTTCCTCCCTCCATCCCTCTTTCACCCTATTCCCCTGCCCTATATCTGTGACTAAGGGGGAGTGGTGCTACTTGACAGGGATTAGGAGGTGTGGCTTTGTTGGAAGGAATGTGTCACTGGAGGTGGGCCAGGCCCAGTGTCTGTCTCTCTTCTTGCTGCTGCCAATGCAGATGTTGAACTGTCAGCTCCTTCTCCAGCATCATACTGGTCTGCACGCCGCCATGCTTCCCACCATGCTGATCACACCGGCCTGCACGCCCCCATGCTTCCCACCATGCTGATCATACTGGCCTGCACGCCGCCATGCTTCCCACCATGCTGATCACACCGGCCTGCATGCCCCCATGCTTCCCACCACGCTGATCATACTGGCCTGAACGCCACCATGCTTCCCACCATGCTGATCACACCGGCCTGCATGCCCCCATGCTTCCCACCATGCTGATCACACCGGCCTGCACGCCCCCATGCTTCCCACCATGCTGATCATACCGGCCTACACGCTGCCACACTTCCCACCATGCTGATCACACCGGCCTGCACGCTGACATGCTTCCCATCAAAGTGATCACACTGGCCTGCATGCCGCCATGCTTCCCACCATAATGATAATGGACTAAACCTCTGAACATAAGCATCAGTTAAATGCTTTCTTTTATAAGATATACCATGGTCACTGCATCTCTTCATAGTAATATAGTATTGACTAAGACACCACGTCATCCACCAGGTTTGTGGCTTTTCACCTGGATGCATCATTTCTGAATACTCTATGGTTTCACACTTGGCATCTGGGGACCTGTTGTGCATATGTTCTGACCTTGCCAAGCCCAGTTACACCAGACAGTATAGACCTGTCCTTAGACAAGTGTAGTGAGAACTGAGTTTTGGTTTTCATGACTTTCTGAAGGTCAAAGAACTCCCAAGAACAGAAGATCTTGTGGCTATATAAGGTGCACATTTGAGGCTAAGGGATACCACCTGCCTCAGGCTCGAGCTGCGCATTACCCACAACATCACAACTACATGCTCCTCAGTGCAGCCTAATGGAAGTATATACCAAGAATGTGTCCGAGACTTCCAAAGTTTTTTTTTTTTTAAATTAAAAGTAAACTGTCCTATGGTTGCTGTACTTCCTAGTTCAGTTGTAGATTTATCAAGTTAGTGAGCAGATGCACAGAAGGTCCACTCACCCACCACTTCACCTCTCACCATCCAGTTGTTAATTACAGACATAGTATATAAACCCATCATTCTTGCTGACTATAACTAAAAGTTAACCTGCCCTCACCCTCTTCTCAGCAATCATGGTTACAGCTTAGTGTGTTTTATCTTACAGCTTTTCCTATATATAGAAACACACACATGTGCATGCACACGCATATACATGTGTGCATGCAAACACTGGGCAAATGATTATAAATAAATTAATTATTATAAAGACAGGGTTGCACTGTGTGTAGCCCAGGTTGGTCTTGAACTCATTTACCTCCTATTTCCTCTTCTCCAGAACTTAGATTATAGGCATGCACTACCACACTTAGCTTACTGTTATTATTTTTAAAGTCAATTTGTTTACTGTATGTTTTGGTCTGCCTCTTGTGTGTGTGTGTGTTGCATGTGTGTGAGTGTGTGGCTGTGTGTACCTATATACATGCATGTAAAAGCATAGCAGGATGTGGAGTGTTGTCCTTTGTCACTTGCCACCACTATTGGTTTGAGACAGATTTTCTCACAGAACTGGAACTGGAAGCTTGGTGTTTTGGGTAGGCCAGCTGGCCAGTGAGATCTCGGGATTCCCTGGTCTCTGTCTCACAATGCTGAGGTTACAGGCTTGTGCAGCTGTGCCTAGCTTTATATGTAGGTGTTAAGGACTCAAACTTATCCTGAAGACCAAGTATCAGTACCCACTGAGCCACCTTACTTTTTCAAAATTAACAGCTTGCTTTTTTTTAAAATTAATGTTTTTGAAGACTTGTCCAATTTTAGTTTAATTCTCCACAGATGTTGACTATTTGGGTCATTTCCATTTTTTTTTTATTGTTGGAGATTAAGTGGTTAAGTTTTACACAGAGACAGCCCCTCATGGTTAAGCCATGTTTGTAAACACAAGGAAACAACTGCCACCCACCACTCACCTTCGTTGAAATGGTGTATAAAATCAAGAGCATGTTTAATCATTTTTCTCATCTGGTCCAAAATATCAGCTCTCAGAACACCTTGAGGCTGAGGACCAACTTCTATACCTGTGTGCAGAGGAGACGCATTACTTTTTACAAACATACGTAGCAGAATATGTTGGAAAATTAAGTATTTAAAATATAAAGGTCTAGAATCCCCATGTTATGACTGTTTAATATCATGGAAAATAATCGAGATAATGTCAGAGTAAATACAGAACACGGGGGCCCACAGAGCTGTGCTGATGTAAGAACTCAGGGTTACCTTTCCCTTCAGTATTGTCAGAGCATTAAACACTTACTACCTAGTAAAAGATGTAGTGCAAGTGAGGCTGACAAGGAATAGGTGGCTGCAGAGAGGGGCTGTCATGGACTTTGTGGTTACTTTAGCAGGAGGAAGCTTGTCTGTGTAGCCAGAAGTCTAGCTAACAGCATTGGGCTTAGTTATATGGCTTTTGAGCAGCATTCTTGCCTTTATTATAACAATATAACTAGATCTTACTGATAAGATGATGCAATGTTCTTCATTTTCTTTCATCTGTGACTTCAGACAGAACCCAAACAGGAGGTGTAATGTCTCCTCTCTGGGTTTTCTGCAGAGTTTTTTACCCTTCTTCTATCCCCAATAAAATTGTGCCTGTACTATCATGTCTTCCCAGTGGTTGCTTAGGCATCCATCCTTACCCCTACAAAATACTCTTTCTCTAACCACGTACCTAGCCTCTTCTTCTGTCCAACTTCCCATGGAATCACCCTTCAGTTACCCCGTTCTCCAGTCTTTAAACTATTTGTGATGTGTATGTAATACTGCATACCCTCATTCCACTCCACCCAACTTATAAATTCCTTTACATTCATCTTATTTTCACCCATTTCTACTATTTCCTAATCAATTATATATATATACATATATACATACACATATATACATACATACACACACACACACACACACACACACATATATATATACACACACATACTTTTTTTTGATTTTTCAAGACATTTTCTGTGTAGCCTTTGCTGTCTTGGACTCATTTTATAGACCAAGCTGGCCTCGAATTCATAGCTATCCACCTGCCTCTGCCTCCCAAGTGCTGGGATTACAGGTGTGCAACACTGTGCCCATCTCTTAATATATATATATATATGTATATATATATGTATATATATTATCTTTATGTAAAATTTTTGTTGTGCTTAGTTTTCTTGTATGTACAAACAGACATTTCTTTACATATGTGGTATCATAGTTCTTGGTAAGGGATTTGTCTATGCATAAATAATTTGTACAACTGGGCCCAATATGTTTCTGGATATGTCTGTGTATTGTAGGAGAAATTGTCCACCTCAAATTCATGTTTCCTTATTCTAACAGAGTTAAAATTTTGGTTGGCTATCCATAGTTCAAGGTAAAAATACTTCGTTTTCAGCTCAAGAATAAGTGTTGAATAGCTTAAGCCATTTATAGTAATCTCAGCATTCTAGGAACTCAATGGCCCAAAATAAAGGATGTGTAGGGGAGACCTGAGACTCTATTTAATGAACTACTGTTATAGGATATTGAGAACTACAGTGGATATCTTATGACCACAGTAAAGACACATTCAAGATTGTGGAACAGAAAAATAAAAGAAGACTGCTCCCTCATGATGTCGACTGCTATAATTTATATTATTATTTAATATATTCTTATTTAATATGTATTTAAAGAATCAGAGTTGCTTTTTAAATTTTCATTTGATTATGTTATTTGACACTGCCCCGATTCCTCTTGGTTAAACTTCTGAGAGCTAACAAAATAAGATGCTATGATAGAATTTTAATTATAATGTTCAGGTTACCTGCAGGACAAAGTGTTCTGCATAGTCTTTGGGGAGATGGAAGTGAGATATGGTGGATCTATGCAGAGAGCGAGAGCTACAGAGAGGCAGAGGTGGGCACTTCATGCAGAAGAATCAGTTATTGAAGTCTATTTTCTTAAGCTGAGAATATTTTTCAAACCAAAAATTAACTTTGACACAAGATCTCTCTGATCAGTGCAGAATAGTCAAGTCCATAGGACATGACCGTGACGCGTTCAGTATTGAAAGGAAGAAATAATGGTTCAAAATATGCTGAATCTGAAATGAGATTATGCCTACAATGTAAGAAGATTGTGGCTCGTTACTCATCTGTGTTGGGGGCGGAGCATGAATGAACATGCTTGGGTTTGATCGTGAGGTTGGCTGCAGCAAACTACAAACCACTCTTTGGGATTAAGTTTACCTAGAATGATTCTGTTAGGCTTGAGGCAACTTGCCATTAGAAGAGTCCTTATATTGTTAGCAGCAGTTAACATAAGTTTGTATGGGGCAACAGTCTTTCTGACTCTAACATATTGAATTAAAGTTGTTTTTCTGATCTTCAGGTTTTTATCCATTTTATCATAAATATACTCTATATAAAGTATCACAATCAGAAGAACACACTAGCATTTCTAACCTATAAAGTACTTATAGTCCCTCAGGTTAGAATGTTTTAAAATTTAGCTGCATTTGCAAGGACCCAAATACCAGCAGATATTTGTTCTAACTCAGAAAAACGCACTGACCATAAATATCATAGACTAAGATGGATCTTGAGACTTCAGAAGTCTTATCCTTCCATTCAGTGTCAAAGGGAACCATGGTGTCTATTCTGTTTTATTATTATTATTAGTGCAGTGCTGAAGGTTGAATGAAAGGTCTCCTGCATGAGCTATACCCACAACCTTACATTGTACCATTTAGGCTCTGGTTAACATTTTGTCTGTCTGTCTGTCTGTTGGTCCAGCTATCTATTTTCAAGTATTAGACTAGGCAAGAACTCTATCACTGAGCTATATCCTCAGGCCAAAGCTTTGGTTTATTTAAACTATGTCCTGATATTGGATATTTAGCCTATATTATATACATGTATTTGGAATATAGTTCTCTAACTATAATAATAAATTAATTACTTTAGCCATGTAACAAAAATACTATTCGAATAGTGAGAGTTATTTTTTACTTTTTTTTCTGTTTTTTTTTTGGTCTTGGCTGTCCTAGACTCGCTTTGTAGTCCAGGCTGGCCTCGGACTCACAGCGATCCTCCAGCCTTGGCCTCCCAAGTGCTGGGATTAAAGGCATGTGCCACCACACCCGGTGAGAGTTATTTTTTAAAAAATTCATTTTCTGTATTATTTGTCAGCTCTCCTTTAAATTACTCTTGGTCAAAACATCTGAGATCTGACAAAATATATTTGAGTTGTATTATTTATAGCATAGTAGATAGGCAATTTGTAGATAATTAGTTATACTAATAGTTCTCCCAGGAAACAGAATGGAGTTGCCCCTTCTACAGCAGTTTACCACTACAAAGTAATTGTCTGGTTACAGTCCCATCTTCTCATTAGACACTGAGCTCTGGGGTAAGACTGTGTCTTGTTCACTGCTACATGCTAAGGACCTGGCACAGTACTGCTCTCTAAGAGACATACACGTTCCTGCAAAAACAATGAGGACTTCAGAGGGTCATCCACAGAAGGTTCTATTACACTGAATTTTGGGAATAAGGAGAATGTCAGAGTAACTTGAAAGTCTCAATGTTACAGCAAAGGAAATAATACAAATAAGTCCAGAGATCTGCTCAGAGAAACTCAGGAAATTAGGTACGGCTAGGGCTTGCACACAGTTAATCTGGTGACCTGACAGAAGATTAATGGTTGAGAGGTAGTAGACATGTTAATCTGTATTTTCTTTACTTGAGCCACTAAGAATTATGACTTACCAACAGGATACTTGGCGATGGAGCGAGTGGTTGCATATTTGAGGGAAGGGTGCTCAATGAGATAAACGTAGCAGGGTAACGGCGCCAAGGAAGTCTGGACAGAATTGAAAACATCTTTCTTAGTATGCAAAGAATGTTGTTCTCTTGGCTGCTACTGAGCCAACAGCCCCTTCAATATGCTTTATTTTACAACAAACATTAGCTAGACAGCATCATGAAACATTTTCTCTAAAGCCCAATGTTATACCTTTGAAACGATACAAATGAATTACATATAACATCAAATAATATTAATTTTTATTTGGCAATAAAGCAAATTATATGGGTGAACTGTATACAGACTAATACTTCAGGATGCAAACAAAAAATAGGAAATAAATGTTTCTTCTGAATACGTTTGGCTACTTTTGCTTCCATCTTTGTTTAGACTGTTTAGCAGAGTATTGGTCTTAATTCTTAAATTCTGTTACTACCTGTGATCCATATCTCTACAAATATCGTGTGATGCCCCACACAACTTCAGCTTATTTCTATGAGAATTTAAGACAGGCCTCTAGGTTTACTTTATTTAAATCTGAGACAGGGTCTTACTATGTAATCCTGGCTGGCCTTGAATTTACTATGTAGACTAAGTTTATCTCACACTCACAAGAGATCCTTCTGCCTCTGTCTCCTCAGTTCTGGGATTAAAAGTCTGTGCCACCACATCTGGACTAGCCGCCACACCTGGACTAGCCACCACACCTGGACTAGCTGCCACAGCTAGACTAGCCACCACACCTGGATTAGCCTCTAGGCAATTTACTAACCCAGCATCCTTTGTTCTAATGCTTCTTATAGGCAGCTACTATTGTCTGGTAATCCTATTGAGATCTCGCTGCTCCTAAGGTATTGTGTCTCTCATCTTGGTCCCATTCCATCATTTTTGGCCCCTCCAGGCCATGGAGGACCCAGTGGGCCTCACTTTTGGAGCCTGTGCTCAAGTAAGTGCCTAGGCCTGACACTGTTTCTCTGCTGTCCTCCACAGATCTTGGGCATGGAGCCAACCCCAGCACCACTGCGGCGGTACAGGTGTGCTGTGGAAGCCGCTTGCCATAGAACCAGCTCTCATCACAGGGGAAAACTTTTTATGTATGGCAGCTTAATTGTGTCCATTAACTAGGACTTTCAGCTTCCTGGGATTTTTGAGGAGGGCTGCCAGAGCTCTGATGAACTCCTGCTGGTTAAAATCTTTTACAGTAACTCTAGGCACCCTGTGGCCTCCATGCTGCCAGCCAGGGGGAAGGGCCGTAGGCTACATCTTAAGCTAAGTGCTTTAATTACTCTAATTCATTGAAAGCATTTAGCATCCACAGGAGGTTAAGTGTTAACTATGCCCATTTTATAAAGTAAGGGAAGCAAGGTTTTGGGAGATGAGTATCTTGTCCAAGGTTAATGAATGAGAAAGTCAGGATTTGAATTCAGGTTTTCCTGGCTACCTGTCTCAAAGTCTTTCTGTTAAGTCTTATCAGCTCCCAGGAAAGAAGAATATTTATTATATAGAAATTAGCATATAATTCAGTATTTGCGATTTTGCTGTTGTTCTAGCAACTTTTTTCTAGTTGTAGACACTGGATGGTGGAAGTTATCATTCTGCAGATTTCTGAGCCTCATTTTGAAGCTGAGTATAAGCCATGCTCCACATTCATCTGCACCTCCAGAGGCTGCCAGGTGTTGCCAGGGTTGAGGTCTTGATGCACTCGTGAAACACACTGAAGAGCAGAAGTGTGTCAGTGCACAGAAACCAAAGGGGGCCAAGGACAATACACTAGGACATCACGTCTCTTTATCCTAGGACTTCAGTCAACATTGAGTTATCTCTATTCTAAAGCTCTGTGACTGAGACGCTTCACCTGCACTGTTTAAAATTTTGGTATTAGTTTTATTTGGTTTTACCAAATACCGCGTGTTTGGTGGACACCTGGATAAAATTTCTAACTTTGTAAATTCAAGTATTCACAGATGTTTTTCTTACTTTACTCAGTGTGTTTATTATTTTACTTTCTTTTCTCTGTTACCATTGCCTGTGTATCTTTGTACAGTATTTTATCCAGCCTCCCATCTGGCTTTGGAAAATAGTCTGTTTTTCTTTGTCCTGCCTTCCTGACATCTTTCAATGACTTAAAAGTAAGAATCCTAAGATAACATAATAACATTGAGATTACCTGAATATAGTGAAACATCTGGATCAAAAAGTCATTCCTGGAATCTTCAAGAATAAGAGTGCAACCCATGTTAGAAGTAGTGTTATGAAGGTCAAACACAACATCGTAGGAACCGTCACTGTTTTTTGGACCAAATAAGCGATTTATTTCTTGAGCCCTTCTCACTTCATATGGCAAATCCTCAGATATCTCTTTGCTGTTTTAGCAGAAAGAAAGAGGTTAACAATATCTACAGCTGTGATAACATAAATACACAACAG
Organism: Acomys percivali; assembly: GCA_907169655.1. Lineage (NCBI taxonomy): Eukaryota > Metazoa > Chordata > Mammalia > Rodentia > Muridae > Acomys > Acomys percivali. Next base: position 46,258,585 of record OU015746.1, on the reverse strand, counting down.
AAACAGTGCACAAACAGTACTCAAAGAACCAGGTGCAAACCTTATGTGGTAAAAATCCAAGAGGGAGGCTGAGTGGTAAAGGTGCATGCCTTTAATTCCAGCACGCAGGAGGAGGAGGCAGGCTGGTCTCTGAGGGACAGCCTAAGCTATACACAGAGGAACCTGTCTCGAAATACAAAAAAAGAAAAAAAAAGAAAAAAAAGAAAAAAGAAAAAAGAAAAAAAAACCTGCAAGGGACATGAAAACATATCTGAAACTTAAAAGTATACTCTTCTCCACAGATCCAAGGCTGCAGCGGTGTGCTCATAAAATGTTAGGTTTATTTATGTGGCTGGTCTCAGGTAGGGTTTTGCAAACAGAATTTACCATGTGGCTTCAACCTTGAATAAAATATATTCTTTAATTTTGTAGGTACTTCCTTGTAGCTACTGCGCACTGCTTATTTATTATGGGGCAAGACCGTCACCCCCACCGCTATGGTTCCTGTGCAAAGAGGGAGTCAAATTCAGGTGTAAACCCAGTAAAGACTGGGTATTTTAAATTGAAGAATGGGAAGGAATAGTGAATCAGGGACACAGTTTACAAAGGACAAGCCACAAACTTACATTCAGTTACATGCATTTTCCTGGAACAAGTGTGGATAAGTGATCACTATACTCTCAAATGAGATCCCTCCATCCTCTCCTTACCACTTACAGTTGTTACACCATTTTAAAAGAAGTGCTGAAGATTGAACCTTGAGTCTCATCAACTGGGTAAGAGCTCTGCCACTGAACTTCGGTCTCAGCATGCTCTCCTTTTTTTCTCATGCTCTCCTTTTTTTCTTTTCCTTTTTAAAAAATTTTTGAGACAGGCTTGCTAATTTTCTCAGGCTATCTTTGAATTTACTCTGTAGCCAAGGAGGAAGAATTGCCTCTTGCCTCAGCCTCCTAAGCAGATAGAATTACAGGCTCCAGGCTGTCTGAGCAAAATTTACCATTTTATAGATGCAAGAATTCACGAAGATTTTTTACTACTTTATTCATTGTTTTTACTATTTTGCTTCTTTGTCCCGCCTCTCAGTCTGATGTGGAATAGAACCATGAGGATGTTCTGTACATGATAATGGTTTCAATTTATACATCTCTGTTATGTCTCTCAATGATACATTTTAAAATATAATTCCATATATTTTCATTACCTGGCTATTTAAAAAAAAAAGAGTTTGTATCAGAATTTTAGTGCCTGGAAATCATATCTGCAATCAAGAAGATGTATCAGCTGTTTTGTGACTATGAAGGGAAAAAACCCAAACAAACAAACAGAAAACGTAAGGAAGAAAAAAGTGATGTGAGAAGTACAGTGGGAAGGCAGACAAGCCCAAGGCACCGGCGACATCAGGGAGCTACTGTAGTGGCTCTGGGCCACCTACATTTGGACATACTGTTTATGAACAAGAAACCATTATTTGTTTAGATTGCCATTCTTGAGTTTTTGTTTGTAATCAAATACAGTTTTTAATGTGAAATACAACATACATGCACACTCACCCACAGGCATTTACACAGTTAGCCCCTGATTAGCTCATATTAGCTCATGAGGTCACTCCAGATCCTGTTTAGTTCCATCTGGGTAAACGATGCCATTGCCACCCAGAGGCTCAGAGTCAAGAGTTTAAGTTTTGGAAGACAGTGGGCACTCTGAATTCTCAAGCCTGGGTCCAGTGACCACTGCAAGAGTCCAAACGGAGCAGACATTGCGGGGCACTCACAGCCACACTGCTCTAACACTGTGCTAATACAGAAGGCTGCTTAGATCTAGTCTGGACAGGAGATTTAAAGAGGACTTCCGGCAGGGAAACGGCAGAATGTTTCTATGCGTGGGCAGTCTGTGGTCACCACATGGAAAACACATGGGAGCATGCCTGGCTTCAACTGGATGCATGCGGATACTGTAAGAGGCTATCTGATCTGTCCGCAGCGGAAGGCTCGCTTTGTGGAGTTCATCTATGTCTTTACAGTACTAGAGAGAATCCCGGGCCTGTCCACGCTAGGCGAGCACTCTCCCATCTGAGCCACATCCTCAGCCCACTTTTTAAATTATTTATTTTAAGGCAGGGTCTTGACAAGTTGCCCAGGATGGCCTTGTCTTGCCTTGGCTTCATGGGTAGCTGAGATTACAGACCTGTGCTGCAAGACCCGGCTGCTCTGAGGATTTCTTGTGAGAAGACTGTGTGGGAGGGTTTACCACATCAGACGAGGGGGCTGGAGAACAAAGAAGGCTCAAAAGCTGCTTCTGTAAGGGACTTGTAGGCAGAGGCGCCATTGCTAAAATGAGGGACGTAGGAAAAGGTAGCAGCAACTTAGAAGAGGGCACATAGGAGAGGCTCATTGGCTTGTTTATCTCAGTTTCCATGACCACCAAGAGACAGGGCTCTGTAGCCTCTGAAGTGTTAAGACTACAAAACAGAAGGTGAACCCAGCTGAGAGTGCGACTGCCACAGAGGAGCTACTATTGTTGTTCCTAGTAAGAAAACTCACGCTGGTTCACTTCAGGTTTTTGGGAAGTTAATATGTAGGTTAAAATATTCATTCTTCAACAAATCTTAATTTTAATATATGAGGTAGATAATAGATATATTAGGTAATAGACATTAGTTGTCCTGATACAATCTCAATCATGAAGATAAAAGCATTTCTGAAATTTAAATTATGCTAATAAAATTCTTTGGCACACAAAATATCACTTCTGTGTAACTTCCTTGGAAAACAAATATTTTGTAAGGGCAAATTTTGTTTTATTTACATTTATTTTGTTCTGTGGTAAGACTAGACCCAAGAACTCTCTAACTCAACCTAGTATTTATTAGTACACAAGTGCACAGCCAGCCAGTCCTGTTAGTACAGGCCTATACTCCCAACTACTTGACAGTGTGAGGCAGGAGGATCAATGTTCAGCGTGAGCGCAAGGCCAACTTGGTTAGTCTAGTAAGACCTTATCTCAAAATAAAAAATTAAAGAGTCCAGATACATGCATGAAAGCGGCCTCACATGACCTTGAGCATTAAAACAAGGAGGCAAGCACATAAAGCTACTGGTGTTCCTCTGAGTGCCTTACACCTTAGCTAGCAGCTACCAACCACCCAGAGGTAAAAACTATTGTGTACACAGCTTTGTACATCTACAACATCTGGCAGATGTTTAATAATATTTTTAGGTTAAATGAAAAAAAAAAGGATGCTAAGAAAACACTTAGAGATATAGACAATAGCAAATATTTTGATATGGACTAAGGCAAAAGATAACTTGCAATTAGTAATCTAGAGTATGCTGACCACACAAACTATATGAAACGATCTGAGTCAGCTGTAACACAAATTCAGAAGGGTCAGAGGAAATGTCTTCAGCTCTCATTTTCCTCAGTGAAGACAAGCCACCACTAGAGGTGCGTCACCACAGACTGGCTTGACACACAGGCAGCAATGCTTACTTTTTCATTCAGCTATTACTATTCCAAATGTCATACTTTCCTCAGCTGGAACTTTATCATAAACACATCTGCAAGGAAGTATAGTGGTGAGGTTCCTACAAAACAGTATGTTTACCAGTATAATGACCACACAATAATTTTGAGAATAATTTAGATTTTTATTTTTATGTGTTGTCCAAACACAAATTTAATGCAGAGGATTATTAAATTTGCATCTTTCAAGACACATGAGTAAAAAAATAAAGATCTTTCTTATTTGTTGCCATATGCTGAATGACATACAACAAATAAAAGAAGATTCAGAAGGGCCTGGTGCTTTAGGAAAAAAACCAATGGATCACATGGTTGCCAAGTTTGGGTAGTTGCATAATTTACAATACAGCATGATTAAAAGTGAAAGTGATAGTCTTCACCACAGACACTTGATGTATGGACCTCACCACTTTGTAGGAGCATTTACACGGTCTCTGACCACTGCTTTCTACCCAAATATGCCCTCACAGACATAGAACACAGTCTTACCTAAGATTTTCAAGGGTAAAGGCACGATTGAGGTCACAGTCAATGTATCTGGTGCACTTCTTCACCGCTCGTGGGTTGGCAATGAACGGTTTCACTCCCAGCCCTTCTCTGTGAATTTCAGCTCCATTCTTTAGCCAGTGGGTAACTAGAAACACTCCTGTCAGTTCATTTCCATGAGTCCCTCCAAAGATAGCCACCCTTTTAACAGGCTCTTCAGTAGCATAAGAGGCCATTTCACCAAATAGTCTGGTCTGATTTCTGCAATTCAGAAGAGAGGAGGTCAAAGGACGTTTAACTGCTCAGGAAAGTTTCCAAGTTTAGAGAAGTGCAAAGTACAGAACTCTCTTGAGTTCTTCACAACTGTTCCCCAGCCTGTTAATTCTATGGACACTCCCTTCTGTGGCTCCTCCCTTTGCCATATTTGGATTAAAATATGCAGGGATCAACTAGAGATGCAGCTGTTAATGTCTAACTCCCTCGGATGGTCAGCAGATCTAAGTACAACTGTGTCGGCGTCTCCTGCTATAAAAGTTCTGCTTTCATTTCAGAATGATTGTTTATAAACTAATACCATGCTAAGCCCAATCCTCCCAAACATATCAATGTGGCTTATTCAGGGTTTATGTTTCCACTGACATTTAAAATCATTTCTGAAGCGAGGAGGTACTTTTCATGGTCTGAAGGTGTTTGAGTCTCCTTGAGTGATCAGTCAAGGACAGATGCTCAGACCTCTGCTTCAACAGCATCCTTTTTTTTCATCATGCCTTTCCACAGTCAGAGGCACAAGAGGCCAGTCACATGGGTGGCACAGTGGGTAGAGTGCAGCAGGCAAAAATCTTGCTGAGTTCTATCCTATGGAGAAAGCCAACTACTAAAAGTTGTCCTCTGACCCCACATGAGTGTCTATGCACTCTCTCGCTCCCTCTCTCTCTCTCTCTCTCCCTCTACACACACACACACACACACACACACACACACACACACACACTGAAATAAAAATTGTTTTTAAGAAGTGACTTAGAAGCATCTTTAACTTCTTTCTCATGAAGTTCTTGGTAATTCTATGTTGCCTTTTTTTTCTTTTTGGAATTCTGTCTAAATACCAAATGAAAAGCAACTGTCAGCCATTGTCTTTTAAATGCCTGAAAATATCTTATAACATAATATATACAAAAATAACAAATATGGATATATTACATGTATTTTAACTACATCACATGAGTTGTACACACACAATTTCATTTACTGGCATCAAAGACTCTCTTCTGGAATGTGTGGTTCTAAAGGGGGTCTAATTCGGGGAACTTACCCAGAATAAGATGATTACATAGCTTTGGAGAAATAACTGAGCAAATCTCTTACTTGATTTCATGCTCAATTACCCAGAAAGGCAAGGCTGTTAAAGTACAGGAATTATTATATGTTAGCAACACTAGGTTGCTTGGTACGGATTCAATAAAGCAATCATTATTATACAGGGCAGGTTTATAATGTCTCCGCACAGACTGTTATTTCATTCATAAATCCACCTTATGAGATATAACGGGTTGGGTGGACATCCTCACTGCAAGGGTAAAGGAAAGAAACACTAAGCAATCCAATTACGTTTCCACAATTCTTAAAAGAAAGTTAGGCCCGGGAGCCACGTTTCTCATTAAGGCCAGTGTTTGCCACAGGACAACAGGGTGCCTCTCTTATTTTTGAACTCATCTGAACTTCTAATTTTGTTCTTTCCTGAGGTTACATAAACAGCCAACACAGTGTAGAATCACAAAACACATAAACAAAATACATGATGGAAATATAAACTGTTTCATAGTATTTAATAAGCTACCGTCTCCATTCTTTTTTTTTAAGAGATTATAATGCAGAGATAAAGTCAAGTCTGCGTACAACGGAAATAATCTAAGACAAAGTCCCTGAAGTCTTTGCTTTTCTCTCTGCCTCAGCATACACTAAACACTTGACGATGGTGAAAACCGGCGCCTGTAAAGAGAGGGCGCTCTCTTGCTCCCGCGCTGTAAAGAACGGTGGTGAATTACTGCCACTCTGCTACTTTTGTTTTCTTTCCTGTTGACCCGTGGTTTGTCCTGCCCTTTGCCCTAGTTGCTCTGGAGATGCCGCTTCAGGAACTTACCCCTGGCAGGCACCAATGACTCGAACTTTGAGGCTTGTTTTCTGGAATTTTAACAGATCAGCGTTTTGAAACACGGTTTCACATTTTAAAAATTTCTGTTATGTGGACAATGAGTAACTTCCTGGACGCTCATGAGCGGCAGCAGCTCCTATACTTACCTTGCTTATGGAGTACAGTTTGTTTCCTGTAGGAAGCTCTTTTAGAAAACGAAAGCATTCGCTTAGAACTGGAGCAGCACAGGCTTTCACACTTATACCAAGTTAACTTCCAAGAGAGTTTTAACTCCCGCTTTCCCAAAACACTAACTCTGCTTCTCAAAGCAACTGGCAAGAACTGCCCATTTTTATTAGTCATTTTCTGAGAGTTCAGAGAATTAATAGCACGTTGAGTAAAATCCTTTCTAGCTGTCATCTACTGACTAATATTTAAAAATACTTTTAAAAAGTGTTACTTCCAGCACTATAAATTTGTGTTTTTGTTTTTGCCAGGTTTTGCCGCACAGCCTAGGCTGGCTTCAAACTCCTTATATAGCTCAGACTGACCTTGAACTTGTGAGCCTCCTGCCTCAGCCTCCTAAGTACTGAAATTACTAATTTTTAAAATAAAATTACATAGTTTAAACAAAGGAACAGCCAAGTTCGATATCACAGTGTGGCTAGCCAACAGACCAATGCCAGAAATTTCATAGGAGGTATTAATGTAAGCAGAGGCTGTTTCTGAAACAGTGTGCTGGAAGATGCTCTACTTTGCTTCCTGTTGCTGTGAAGGAATATGCTGGCCAAAAGCAATTTAGAGGAAGAAAGTGACTTCTGTGTCACAATCCACCCTTTTGGGAAGTCAGGGCAGGAACTTAAGGAGGAACTTGAAGCAGAACCCATGGAGATACACACACACATACACACACACGTGTGTGTGTGTGTGTATATATATATATATATATATATATATATATATATATATATGTACATTATATATGGAGAGAAAGGAAGAAGGGAAGGAGGGAGAGGGGTTGGGAGGGAGGGAAGGAGGGAGGGGGTTGGGAGGTGGGAGAGAGGGAGGAAGGGGGGGGGCGGAAAGAGAAGTAGATAGGGATTCTCTGTGTAGCTCTGTCTATCCTGGAACTTGCTCAGTAAAGCTGGCCTTGAACTCGGAGACTCCCCCCTGCCTCTGCCTCCCAAGTGCTGGGATTATAGGTGGGCAACACCACTGCCCAGCTCCCTGTTTCATAATTTAAAAAGAAAGTGTCTCATAGATAATGTGGTTGTTAGGGGTGAGGCAATTGAACTATTCTTACAGCTCTCATTCTATTCTTTCTCTGTGGCCCGACTGCTGTCATTCACCCTGACCAACATTCTAGGCAGAGATAAATGACAACAAGAAGAAAATGAGTTTATGAACTTCCATAAAAGATTCCATACTGCTCATGTTTACATTCTTTACAGATGTAACACAAATTATTGATCTCATAAGAGCCAAAGTTGTGATTCTTTTTCTTTTCTTTTTGGTGCTGGGGATCCAACCCAGGGTTTCATACATTCTAGGCACTCACTAAGCCATACCCCATTCCTTGTCCCTTTTAAGAATGAGAAACTACTTTTTGGGGGGTAGATTATGCATTGTACACGTTTTTATATGCATATATCAAGTCAAACGCCACTTCCTTAAAGATTATTATACTCATGTCTTAGGTAAGTATTTTATCTGCAATCATGATGAATAAGTCCTTTTCCAAATTTAGAATAATCCTATTTAGAATTTATTCCTTACTCTGTCACCCAAGGTCTGCTATAATTTAGTGGCCTACTAGTCACTACCATTTATTTAGTGACAAAGAAACTACCATAGTTTTATTTTTTGTAGTTGTAGACAATACTGATAGCCACCCCTCCACAGCAGCCCTTTTGTTCCCTTCACCTATGTTACACAACCATAAGACTGGACTATAGGAGGACACGGTCTTTGAGCCTTGACATCTATACTAAATACCTAGTCTATACTGTGATAAGTACCCCAAAATGGCAGCCACTGTTTGAAACAAGAATTAGCAGCTGGGTGTGGTGGCACACGCCTGTTAATTCCAGCACTCAGGGAGGCAGAGGCAGGCAGATCTCTGTGAATTCAAGGCCAGCCTTGTTTACAAACGGAGTCCAGGACAGGCAAGGCTACACAAAGAAACTCTGTTTCAAACAAACAAAATAAAAAAAATAACCCCCCCAAACAAAACCAAAACAAACCCCTATCTTTTATTGAGCACTTATTATGTACTGTGGCTGTTTAATATATTTTTTTAAATATTTTAAGGTAAGTAAGCAAATATTGTCATTGCTATTTTATCGAGGAAGGAAATACAGACACAGAAAGGATAAGTTGCTCGAAGTCACAGAGCCAAGAACTCCCCGTTTTTCCAGGTAGGAGGTTTCGGCGCTCAGAGCTCGGGTTTCCAGGGTTTCCATCCGGTGCTTTTTGTTTTCCTGAACACCGCCAGCACTGGTCCGCCTCACTGACTGCTCTCTGCCTCCAGTGGCGGCCAGTTCAAAATGGTCCTCAGCTTCCCCTCCTGGAGACTAAAACCCTGCCTCATCCATGTCACAAACGCAGTCACCTTAGGCAAGACACACCTTGTTTTGCTGCCTTGCAAACCAGTCTTTTCTAGGCACCATCCAGGATACCAGCAGCATCTTAGAAAGCATCTAGTGTTTAGGAAACGGACAAGGCAGAAGGGAAAGAGAGGCCATGATTTTCTGACGTAAATGGGGCTGAGCATGGCTGGGATGCATATCTCCTTCTGCCATATCCATAACCAGAACAAGTTTCTCTCTGTACAAAACAGCTAAAGACGTAGAGCCAAGCCTGTGCTGCCTGCTGCGCACTTCGCGACCGACAAAGTAAGCAGCTTCTATCTTTGCAGACTTAGAAGCGCGAGTTCGTAACTCTCGCGAGACCTTCGTGCGCTGGCGCAGTCAGGGCGCACGTGCTCTCAACAGCTCCCGACTGCTTGCGGCGCCTGCGCAAAGCTTCCCGCGGTTTTTCAGAGGCGCGAAGTTCCGCGTGGCTGCCTGCTGACCGAAGGCCAGGTTAACCCGAGGGCTCTGTTTGTCCATGGTGTTGGGGGGGGGAATTCTAGAAGGGAGAGACCACTTGTTGACCCCCAAATGGCCCCGTGACTGGGTGTGTGAAGTGCGAGGTGGGGGTTGGAAGCGAACATGAATTCTGACAGGGAAATGCCCCCTTTCCTTAAAGGAAGGCCCTGTCCGGCCTCAGTCTGAGGCCATGGTCTTAGGACAGGTTTGTCTGTGGGTTGGTTGTTACCCCTCCCCCACTCCTGTCACCCCACCTCTGCTACCCAACACCCCCCCCCCCCCCCCCCCCCCCCCCCCCCCCCCCCCCCCACCCCCCCCCCCCCCCCCCCCCCCCCCCCCCCCCCCCCCCCCCCCCCC
>OU015746.1:46221580-46244550 GCA_907169655.1 Acomys percivali | reverse complement strand
GAGAGAGAGAGAGAGAGAGAGAGAGAGAGAGAGAGAGAGAGAGACAGTGACAGTGAGAGAGAGAGAGAGAGAGTGGACAACTTTTGGAGTCAATTCTCTTTCCACTGTGAATATGTCAACGTTTATCTGATCATTCACTACCACTTAAAATCTTCTTCACTATTTAAAATGTTTTATAAGTAGTATGAATACTGATCTTGAGAAATTACAAGTGTGAGCTATTCCATGAGGCAATGTGATTTTTTTTTTGTCTTGACCTATTAGTCTGGAATACAATCAACATTCACAAGAAGAGAGTGTGGGCATAGAGAGATGGCTTAGTGGTTAAGAGGGCTTACTGGTCTTTCAGAGGACCTGAGTTTGGTTCCCAATACCCATGTCAGATGTCCTACAGATAGTTTATAATTCTGACTCCAGGGCATCTTTAGGCCTCTATGAGCACCTACACTCATGTGCACTGCACCCCCTACATACACATAATTAAAACATAAATTGAAATCTTTAAAATATAAGAGTAACTAGAATAGAAAACAGTGTGTATCATACATAGTAAGGATTAGGTTTGATGTTAAAATTTTGTTATCTTTGCCTCTGATTCTGTGTCTCTATTTGCTTCTCATACTAGCTACTAGCTATCTAGTTACTAGTTTTGATGTATTTTTTGATATAGGGTGGAATAAAGTTTAAGAAACATTAGATTCAACTAAAGTTATATTGTCAGTTACAAGGCACTATAAGGATCATTTGTGGAAAAGAGATTAAATTACTGTATTTGCTTAAGTGCAGTGGGGAAGAAAGGCATCTATAATATCAGGCAGGCTATGATAAATTTTGCAACCAAGTGCTACTAAAGACTTTGGCTATATCTTCAACTTTTTAGAGATCCCAAATTAAATAAAAGTAAAGAATTACCCTGAAAAAAATTACCTTATTTTTATCTGTGTTCTTATACTTCTGAGATTGGGCATGGGAAGCTGTGAATCCAGATGTGACGCCTTTAAAGAAAACAATGAATACAGGGTATGTGAAAAAAATTATGATCCAATAAATGTGTGTCTGTTCCTGACTGATGTTATTTTCTGCATACAATTTACATTCCCAATTTGAAAACAAACTATGTTTAACAAGATTGTTTTTTTGAAAGGCAAATGTCAGCTTCTGCTTCTTATCCTCTGAGATGTCAAGATTCTGCGTCCAAATCTATTCAGCCAAATGCTGAAAGAAGCCAAAGTGCTTGGGGGTGAGTCTGCATGTGTTTTCTCTTCTTTCCTTTAAAAAATCCTTTTCCTTTCTTAGAAATACATTTTGGAAATTTCTACATTAACAACAAACTGGTATTTAAATATAATCTATGTACATTTCATGTATACTTTAAATTACACAATGTAGTACAATGTAAACATACAGTTGTCATTGTGTACTTAAGAAATGGCAAAGTATATGTTGGGTACAGATGTAATTTTTTCCAAATATTTTTGATCTGTAGTTTGTTTTGATTTGTGGATGTAGAATTTGTCAATACGTATGGAAGGCTTAAACTGACTTAAAAAGAGTAAATTTTCATATTTTTGTATTGATTATGCCCCTTATCTTCCTCGTATCCCTATCCCCATTCCTACATAAGCTCTCCTACCTCCAGTCTTCCCCATCTCTACCTTCATGCCACCTATGTTCTGCTATGCTCCCTTTAAGGTACTTCCTCAACATCTCCTTTCTAGCTTCTTGGTCTCTACAGGTACTCTGAGTTAAATATATCTATTTAAAAAATTGAAGCTAAGATCCACATATTCGAGAGCATGTCATTTATCTTTATGAGCTTGGATTTCTTCACTTAGTATAATAATTTCTAGTTCCATCAATTTACTGGAAAATTTTACAATTTTATTTTATAATTTTACAACTGAATAAAATTCCATTGTTTACATGAACCAAATTTTTATTATCTGTTTACTGCTAATGGGCATCTAGGCCAATTCCCTTTTCTAGCTATTGTGATTAGACCTACAATGAACATAGATGAAAAAGAATCTGTAGTATGATATAGAGTCTTTTGGGTATATGCCCCAAGAGTGGTATAGTTTGGTCATATGGTAGTTCGGTTACTAGATTTGAGAAGTGATACACGCATACAGCAAAATATGAGTATGTCCTATTCCAACTCTCTCCTTTCAACATGTCCCCTTTTAACTTCATCTCTTTTTTTTTTTTTTAAAGACATGGTATGTCTATGTAGTCTTAGCTGCCTTAGAGCTCACTATATAAATGAGGATGCCTCTTGCCTCTGCCTTCTCAGTGCTGGGATTAAAGATGTCTGCTACCCCACCCCTCCTCTTAAGTTATCCATTAAGTTTAGCTAATGTTGTCCCTGAGCCTAGCCTGAAGCATGGGGATCTTGTCAGTGGCATCATCAAAAAATGATTCTCATCCAGAAACTTGTCAACTGCCAATATTTCCTTAGTAGATGGTGAGGCTAGAGATTATCTGCCACATCTATGCTGAAGCTTTGGCTGGTTTTATCTTGTGCAGGTAACCCCAGCTCCTGTGAGCTCATGAGTGCAATTGCCATATCATGTCTAGAAGACAACATTTCATAGCATTCCTACCTTCCACAAGTTCTAAATGTGAGAATCCTCTACATTTAATTTCCATAGTGGAGGTACCAGGTTTTACTCTTATCAACAGTGAATAAAAGTTCCTCTTTCCCACATCAGGATTTGTTTCTTTATAGTAATCCTTCTGCCTGTGGTGAGGTAGAATCTCAAAGTAGTTTTAATTTGCATTTCCCTGATGCCTAATAAACACTTTTTAAAAATGTTCATTAACCATTTCTCTTCTTTGAGAGCTCTCTGTTCAAATCTACAGCCTGCTTTCTTTTGATTGGGTTGTCTCTTGCTCAGGCTTTTGAAATCTTTGTGTATTTTAGATATCAATTTGCTGACATAAATATATCTGGCAGATATTTTCTCCCACAATGCAGACCGCCTTTTCACTTGATTGACCTTGCCCTTTGCTGTATAGAAGCCGTTTAATCCCATGAGATCCCATTTGTCAGTTGTTGGCCTAATTCCTGTGCAACTACAGCTGTTTAGAAAGTCCTTACCTTTATCTTGTAGAAAGTGCCTCCTTTATTTTGTAGAGTTTTCCTTATTTTTCCTTCTAATACTTTCAGGTTTTATTTTGAGATCATTCATCCATTTAGTGTTGTGTGTCTCCCCACCACCCCGTGAGAGAGAAAGACTTAGTTCTTTGGTGGTTGATAAGTATATAAAATCTACTTGATAGCGAAAGTATATCAATTCAAAGCATAGCTCCATGGCTTCCGAATGACCCTTCTAACTACATAGAGGTTCACTGAGATGTAGATTTGGGTGTAGCAAATGCTTGCTTAAGTAGTACATTAATGTAGCTGTTTTCTGGAAATATGACTAATATGGCATGTCTTATAGTGATTCTTTAGTCTTTTTTATTCCTCCACATATTTTATTTGACACAAAAACATTTAAAATATACTCTCAGTTATTTTAAAGTATATGGATTTTATAGTGATTCTTAATGATTTTTGTATAATAAAAAGGGCATGTGTGAGAGGTTACATCTAGAAGCATGGAGGACTCAAAAGTTAGCTCTATCACGGACAAGTTTAGTCCAGCATGGGTGATGACTCCACAGAAGCTCATCCATGGAGTTCCCTGCCAAAGAGTCTCTTCTCTGAAACTTTTTTTCCTGTTTATATAACTATGAGAAGGGCCTGGTAAATCTTGTGATTTTCTGGGTCTTGTGAATTTCTTTCTTTCTTGTGTTTTTGTTTTTTTTGAAACAGGGTTTCTCTGTGTAGCCTTGGCTTTCCTAGACTAACTGTAGACCAGGCTGCCCTCAAACTCACAGAGATCTGACTGCCTCTGCATCCCAAGTGCTGGGACTAAAGGGTGGGCCACCACGCCTGGCAGTCTTGTGAATTTCATTAGCTGCCCGAATCTTTTGAGCCTCCTCCTTCCCTTTAGGAAGGAGTGTTTCAACTCAGAGGAACTAGCTGCACAATAGGGTGTATCAACATTTAATGACTAGCAATAATTCTAATATTTTCCCTAGATATTAATGATATTTATGGTATTTATAGCTTAAGGATTCATAATTGTGGTTTCTTTTTTGTCCTTCTTAGTGTTAAATTTATAGTTAATTTGTGAACAATATTTCTTAAACTGTACAAACCTTAGGCCTCATAAAATCTAGGCTTTTTCTGATCACTAGATTCTCCCCCTGATGTTTTTTTAAACAAAGGGTGGGTTGTATTGATTGCCTTGTAATGCTTGTAGTATTTCTGGGGAAATTATTTATAATTCAGAATTTGTGAGTTGAGCTAATTTTTCCTTCCCATATAATTCTTAATTGACTTGCTTAGAAAAATATACTTTTGTCTGGGTCTCATTAACATCCTGCACTGACCAGCTTTGAAAAGTAATTTAGATTGATGTGGTAAATGCTATCATAGGTTATTTAGTAGGGCTTTTCCAAGCACAGAATATTAAATAACCTTATAGACAAGCTGTAGCTTTTAATTTTTATTTATTTCTTTTACTTTGTAGAAAATTTCAAAATTAATGTATAAAGAATTAGGCAAACGTCCTTAAAATATTTCCATTTGGAAACTAGTTATATGGAGGCTTGAATATTATAAACAGAGATTTGTAGCACTGTCATTTGAATTGGGAGGCTGATGTTTTCTGAGTTCTGAACTTGGCAGTGACTTGCTGTATAACTTTGTATGAGTTACTGCTTCCCCAAGGCTCTGCCTCTTCATCTAGAAAGAGAAGTAAGAATGTGAATGATGTGTTTGAAATTTCTTACTTCTTAGTAGCTATAAACCACAAATTGTCATGTAGCAGTGAACCATTTCATTAGTTGTTCCTAAATAAAAAGACATAGAGAAGTATGTTTTACTTTCACAGCTACAGAGGTGACAACAGAAATGCCAGCTTGAGAACTTGGGATAAAAATGATTTCCGACTGCAGCGTAAAACAGCAAGCCCAGCAGCAAACAGTGAATTCAGTTCTTGCCCAATGAATTTGGGAGCTCAACAACACAGACAAGTAGGAACACCTGAATTTCCTAACTTACCTGGACACAAAGAAACTGAAGCACTCAGACAAACATGTTTATTGAAACCGCCTGGCTCTACAGTGAAAGGCCCGGACAGAACTAGTGCACTGCAGGCATTTAAACAGAGTTTTCAACAAAGTCCATTTAAGAAAACAGTGTTGGATGACATTCAAGGAGAAAACACTCTGAAGGTAAACATTTAAATATGAATAGCTTATTTACATGTTTAAACATGTGTAGCAAATATTTAGAAAGGTATATACATGGCATATGTAGATTAGCACAAATATTGTTTCCCATTGGAGTAGATGAGTGTTAGTTTCTGAAATGTCTTAGATCCTTTTAAAATAGTTTTTTTTTTACTGAGTTATGGTTTTTACTCTTTTAATTATTAATGTAACACTAGTTTATCCATTGCTTGTAGGAACAATCCATACTTTTTTTCTCCATTAATTAATTTATTTAATCACTTTACAGCCTTATTGCAGGCGCCTTCTTCTCTTCCCAGGCTCATCCCTCCCTCATTACCCACTCCCCTTCTCAGAGAAGGGAGGCTCCCATGGATACCAATCCATCCTGGCACTTCACGTCAGGTTACAGCAGGACCAAGGGCATCCTCTCTCCCTGAGGCCAGACAAAGCAACCCAGCTAGGGGAAAGGGACCCAAAGGCAGGCAACAGAATCAGAAACAGCCCCTGCTCCAATTGTTAGGGGACCCACATGAAGAGCAAGCTGCACATCTGCTACATATGTGTAGGGGGTCTAGGTCAAGCCCATGTATGCTCTTTGGTTGGTGGTTCAGTCTCTGTGAGCCTCCGTGGGCCGGGGTTAGTTGGCTCTGTAGGTTGTGTGGTGTCCTCTCCCTCTATCCTTCCTCCCACTTTTCCACAAGATACCCTGAGCTTGGCCTATTGTTTTGGTCTCTGCATCCTCTTCCATCCACTGCTGGGTGAAGCCTCTCAGAGGATGGTTATGCTAGGCTTTGCAAGCACAGCAGAGTATCATTAATAGTGACAGGGGCTGGCTCTTTCCCATGGCATGTCTCAGGTTAGACCAGACACTGACATGCATTCCCTCAATCTCTGCTCCGTCTTTATTCCTACACTTCTTATAGGCAAGACAGATTTTGGGTTGAAGGTTTTATGGGTGGGTTGGTGTCTCCCTCCACTGGAAGTCCTGCCTGGCTTCAGGAGGTGGTGACTTCAGGCTCCATATCTCCTGCTGCTAGGAGTCTCAGCTAGGGTCACCTTTATTGACACCCAGGAGCCTCCCCTGTCTTAGATATGTGCCCCCCCCCCCCCGCAGCCAGGTTTCCATTCTCCCTCTCTGTCCTCTCTCAGCTCCCATCCCCCGGCCCACCCTTGATCCCCACCCTTGTTACCTCCCTACCCCTTTTCCCACCCAGTTCCCTCCCTCCATCTACTTCAGGTGTCTATTTTATTTCCCCTTTTGAGTGAGAGTCAAGCGTCCTCTCTTGGGCCCTCCTTATTACTTAGCTTCTTTGGGTCTGTGGACAATCCATACTTTTTATTTTTTCATTTCTCCCCAGAAGTACCAGAAACATTTTCCTGCAAAGTGCCAGATAACATTTTTGGCTTTTTGAACCGTATTGTCTTTGTTGTAGTTATTTTACTACATGACTAAACTCTGACATTATACCTTGGGAGCAGCCACAGACTGAATGAGCATGGCTGCTGTCTAGTAAAAGTTGATAGAAACAGTGGGTTAGATTTGGAGTACAGGCCGCAGTTTAATGAATTCTGCATTATAATCTGATCCTTTCTGCCTTTCTTGCCTTCTACTCCATGTTGCAAAGTGTTGTTCATCCAGGACTTTTCACACTGGGATGGAGTTGGTTTTCTCTTTTTACTTTTTCATGGGTTCTGGGGATCAAACTCAGGTCGTCAAGCTTGTATGGCAAGTGCTTTTTTTTTTTTTTTTTTTTTTTTTTTAACCCACTGTGCTATCTCTCTGATCCCATAATTCTCTTCTTATTTTAAGTACATTCTGGTTTTCATTCCATAATGCAGTGTGATGTAATGATTGCTTTATTTTGGGGATTTAATTGCATTGAAAACTTTTAGTTGCTCATTTTACACACTCTACACATTTTCTTATTATAAGGACCTAGATACTACATAGATCAAAATGTATAATGAATAAAATGAAACACTTTTCTAAAGCTGTGCTTTTTCTCCAAAGGAAGCCCCCCTGCATCAGTTAAAGGAAAAAGATAATTCTTTAAGAATTATTTCTGCAGTCATTGAAAGCATGAAGTATTGGCGTGCACAAGTGCAGAAAACGGTTCTTCTTTTTGAAGTATTGGGTAGGTCTAATAGTTCAAGAATGCTTCAGTAATACTATATGGATATTTTGAATGTCATTAAAATACCTAGGAGATCATAACCCCCAGCCCAAAGATTAGAAAAGGAGATTATGTATGTTAGGGGAAATGTAGGCTGGCTTCAAAATAAGAATGTCTACTACCAGAACTCAGCATATGCCTGTTAAATGATTGAATGCATCTGATAAAAATTTCTGGAGCTAAACATGAATTAAGAGTTGAATTTTATAAATAAAGAAACAGCTTTGAGAGATAAACTCTTAGCTCAAGAGGAAGGACATGGGGAGATGTAGATAAAAATACAAACATGCAGTTATATAGGATGAATTAGCCTAGAGATCTAATGTGTTTCATATACATATGTGTGTGTGTGTTTGTATATCCAATGTGTTTCACAACCCCCGCCCTCCACATACGTGAAATTAGCCCAAAAGGTAGGTAGATCTTAGGTGCTTTTGCTCTGCCTCAAAATATAACTATGGAAGGGGAGATGCCTATCAGTTTGATTACCTAAAGTTATGAAAACATTTGTGACCTATTTGCTCTTTCTATTTTTGTACATCTACATGAATATTTCATTTTAGAAAACAAAATCAAGTTTGAACAATGTCATAAAATAGTATTAAGCAAAAGGCCTGACACTAGAATTCTAATTAAGTATTGTTTTCATTAAACTATGATACTTATTTGTTGTTATAGTGCATTTTATTGTTATTATGGCTCTGAAATTCATCTACAGAACACACTGAAAGGATACAATTCTTCCATAAACATACCACTGTATAAGTTGAACTGAGACCTGTTATGGGATGATAATTAAATACCAACTTTTCTTTCTAAATTTTTATATTTAACAATATTAATTTTCCCACTTTAATGTTGCTTAGGTGTCCTGGATTCAGCTGTCACGCCTGGCCCACATTATTCAAAGACTTTTCTAATGAGAGATGGGAAAAATGTTCTTCCATGTGTGTTTTATGAAATTGTGAGTATTTCAAAGTGTTCATTTTCAGTGTCTATGCTAACAAAACATGAAAATACAGGCCATATTCCCATTAAAGTAGGAATTCTGTTAGTAAAAAGAATACATAATTCATGAACCATTATGGGGAATTATTAATTTTTCCAGGAAGCAACTTGTTGATAGTTTGTTAGAAGCTTTATCCATGTTAAGGCCATTCTTCTATGACAAGTTACTTCTGTAGGCCTAGCTATCTTGTGAGTGACACAGAGAATGCTATTATTTGGGGGTATTTTATATTTAATTGGTCATATTATAAACTAAACATTAAATTTTAGATGGAGCAATAAATACTTTTTGACTTTCATGTTCTGAAAAACAGGATCGTGAACTTCCAAGACTGATTAGAGGCCGAGTTCACAGGTGTGTTGGACACTATGACCCAGACAAGAACATTTTCAAGTGTGTTTCTGTCAGACCAGCATCTGCTTCTGAACAAAAGACTTTCCAAGCATTTGTTACAATTGCCGATGCTGAGATGAAGTATCACACTAAAGTAATGAATGAACTGTAAATAGTGACAAAGAGAGTTACACAAGTTGCTTCTGTATAACTTGT
This sequence comes from Acomys percivali, assembly GCA_907169655.1. Taxonomy (NCBI): domain Eukaryota; kingdom Metazoa; phylum Chordata; class Mammalia; order Rodentia; family Muridae; genus Acomys; species Acomys percivali. Next base: position 46,235,529 of record OU015746.1, on the reverse strand, counting down.
AGTTTGCTAGTTATAAACAGAAACATTTGCTGTTATTAATTTACCACTTGCATGGTTTTATCATTCTTGTTTTTCTCTATTTTACTTCTTTTTCTGAAAATAAAACTTTTCGTATAGATTTTACCAAAACAGGATAGCTAGATTTTTCAAAATTTTGTAATTTGATTGAGCCATGCTTTACATACCAGATAAATCACCCACTTAAATAGTGTAATTTCAGTTTTTACTATGCCCACAAAGTTAGGCAACTATTGCCATTATCTAGATTCACACACACACCCATCAACAGTTACTCCATTTCTTCAGCCTCTCAAGACCACTATTTTATTTTGTGAAGCTATGGATTTCTTCTGTCTATGCATCTCAAAGTAGAGCTAGTTTTCATAAATGCTAAATGACTTTTTAAAATTTCCTAAGAAGGCAAATTACTTGAAATAAAAATTTTGAGCTGATAATAAAAGGTGTTCAAAGAAATATGTATTGACTCTGTATCTTTCTTTCTGTCCACTTTTTTTTTGTAGAAAGCTGTTTTACAGAAATAAGTTTTTTTCCCCTGAAACAAGTTTATTATATATTGAATGAGGTATGAAAGGGAGTCAAAATTGAGTAGGGTTAGTGGTGAAATTTACTGGTAGTGGTTAGCAGATGGACCACAAAGTTTTCTCATACAGCAATATGTAGGGAAAGCTTTTGTGCTTTTAGCAGGATTGCTTTATAAGTACCACATCTTACCTGAATTTTTTCTTAATGTTCTATTTTTCAGACTATGTCTGTAAATCCACATTAGAATCTTTCCTTGCTTCAGTAGCTTAGCATGTGAAAGGATCTCTAAAGCTGATTTACACTTCACACTTCATCTGCTGTTCACACTCTTTACTTTAGAACTACTGTGCTTGGCTGAGTAGGCTACGTATTAAGAAATGTGCGGGTGCTTTAAGTAGAGACAGGACCTCAAAGGACCATGTGATATAAGCATAATGTGTTCTTCTGCATGTGAGAGCCTGCCATTGAGACCCTGCTGGATCTACCCCAAGACTTAAAGGGAGTATATACTGAGTTGGTGCTGAGATGTTCAAATGGAAGGAGGGCAGGAGGAAATGGTAAGGCCTAAAGACTAGCATTAGTTTTGGTAGTGTCCTTTAACTTTTAGTCTTCTTAATTCTTCCCAATTCTAGAAAGGCTTTAGTAACCATATTATACCACATATAATATAAACCACTTCTTGAATTAAAGCTTTAAATTTAAATAAAATTTCTATTAAACATGGACTTTTAAAAATTCAATTCTTAATATAACTTGAGAATTTATATATGACTACACCATATTTACATCATCCACCCACCTTTCTCTTCAAATCCTCTCACCAGCCTCACTCTATTTTGGATTTCTGATCTTTTTTATTTATTTCTGGATTATATAAAATCTTCTGAGTTCATTTAGTGTTATATGTACATGTATTTAGAGCTGACCACTTGGAATTGGATAAGTTAGCAGAGGTTTCATCCTTGGTGTGGGGTCTTGTGGTCTCCTCCCATCCCTGTTGGCATGTCAGCTGGAGTGGTCACAACTCAGGGTCTGTGTAGGCGATCACACTGTTGGCTTCCATGGGGGCAGTGTTGCTTTCACGTCTAGAAGATACTATCTCCTAGCAGAATCCTGCTCCTCTGCCTCTTACAGCCCTCTCCTACTCTCCTGTGATGTTCCCTGAACCTAATGTGTAGGGGCTGTGTTGTAGATGTGGGCACCCCAGTTTGAAAACTATTGTTTTTTATAAAATGCTGCATTTGCCAAGGTTTAAAAACCAGGTTAAAATGCTCAGAAATAGATACTTAATCCACTTGTTTTTTGCCAAAGGCCTGAGAAAAAGTCTGTCATGGGTGTAGGTGCTTCTCTAACATGGGATAACACGCGTGAGGACAGCCCCCAAACCATCACTATCAGGAGCAAGACGGCTATGAGTATTGCTTTAAGTGTTATTCTGCAACTGTTAGTTTATGCAGGTCATTTAGTTACTTCACTTTATTTAGAAAATATTTTTGTTTGTTGAGAATTTCATACATTGCATTTTGAACCACATTTATTTCATTTCTCAATTCCTCTGAGATCACTAATTCCATATCCGCCCAACTTGGTGTCATTATCTTTTAAAAACCCATGGACTCCAATTTGTGTTGCTCATGTACCCTTAGCTGATTTAAATAATTAAACGTATTCCATTCCATTTAATTTTCTTCTGTTAAAATTCAGGAAAATACTAATTTAGGATTTAAATGATGTCTGCCTGCCACTGTTTTAAGTTGTAATTAGGAGTCAGCAGTGACGCCTCAGCCTCTCTGGGCTGCTCTCTTCTGGCTCATCCCCCTCTCTTCTCATCTGTGTGTTATGGCACTCCTTTTCCTTTTCTGTCCTTGCTAATTTTGGATGGACTCTTACCGTCTTATTCCAGCTGATCTCTTTCGTTGGTTTACAGGATGGAAGTTAGACAAATTGATGTGCTCTTATGCCTCCTAAAATGTTTTAACAACAAGAAAAATGTCCAAACTGGAAGCATTTTTCTTTTCTCCACTAATGCCGTAATAACTTGTGAGACATTTCTCAGTTTGAAATGCTTCATTCTTCTTGCCTGTGAAGCTTAAAAGCAAAAAAATAAGAAAAGTCTTATTTTTAGTTGCATTATCTGAGAGGGAGAAGTGAGAGGATGCCATATAGGGAAAAGGGAGACTAAGTTATAAGGCAGCTTATTGGACCACCACTAAGAGTGACCTGGACGTTAGCATCTGGCACTTACATGTAAGGGTGGGCCCATAGGCATTAATTCTGATTCTGAATGTGTGACTTTCAGTTCATGGAACCAGAGGAACCCAATGCTAGAACACAAGAAGCAGGGAAAACACGCCTGAGGTAACCCTATCAGACTATCTACATCAGTGGTTCTTGGCCTTGTGTGTTGCGACCCTTTGACAAACCTCTATCTACAAAAGTATTTATATTATGATTTATAACAGTATAAAATTATAGTTATGAAGTAGCAACACAAATAATTTTGTTCGTGGGTCACTACAACATGAGGAACGATGATAAAGGGTCGCAGTATTAGGAAGGTTCAAACACTGCTCTACATAGAGCCGGTTCAAGTCTGTAAAACTTGCCATAGCTGTGTCTGCATTAAGAGAGAACAGATGAGAGACTCTGATGCTACACAAGGAGTATGTGATAACATTTAAAAGAAAAGAACATTTTTCAATATCCAAAGCTTCTTTAATAACAGTAAGATCCAGGCCAGGGTTAGTTTTTGTAGCCTCGGCTGGTCCTTCGGCCTCTGGCACACTCGAACTAATGGCCCTTGGAGCGGACATAAGGTTTGGTGTCACTGTGTGTAGTCCCTGGGACCTTGCCAAATGCTGGTACACCTCTCAGCCTTACTGAGGACCAGACAGGAGCACGGTGCCTCAGCCTTTGGGAGACTCCAGGACCAGCTGGTTGAAGGTGAGGATCTTACCTCTAGCCTTGAGGATGCTACTTCACCTGGCTGTTCACCCGCAGTGCACACACCTCAACTTGGACACTTCCAGGATCCTCACGTCATCTGTAGCTGTCCCCACAACCATAGCAGTCTTGTTTTTTCGGCCAGGAAGCTTCATCTTTCAGATTATGTGTGACAGGGACAGAGGTGGCCGGTTGGTGCTACTCATGAATAACCTTTTCAGCACAACCTGATCGAAGGTGGAGTTGGTTCATCTGGCCAGAAACCTGTACAGCTTGACTAGCAGCCACAAGTAGATGTCCTGGCTCTTGGGCTCCTTTCATTGAATCTTTTGGTCCGTGTTGTGACAAATGTCAATACCCATGATGGTGCCTCCTGCTGGGCCATGTCCAGAAAGGAGAAAAAAAATTTCTGAGCAGATGACTGATTGGCTGTATTCTAGTAGGTACTAAGACGGCTAATGAGCAAATTGGGGCTCTTTATATCGCTGAACCAAAAGAAAAGAAAGAATTTCTGTACTGCCTGAGGTAATTCAGCCATAGATAACAAGGGAAATTCTTTTCTCTACACAATGAGGAGAAAGATTTTGTCTAATTTCCAGGAATTTGTTTTGTTTTGTTTTTTTAAGACACAGTTTCTCTGTGTAGTCCTGACTGTTGTGGAGCTCATGCTGTAGACCAGACTGGCCTTGAACTCACAATGATCTGTCTGCCTCTATCTCCTGAGTGCTGGGATTAAAGGTGTGTACTACCACTGTCCATCTTTTTTTGTGTGTGTGTGTTTGTGTATATTCTTTTTTATTTTTTTATTTTTTATTTATTTTTAATTTTTTAATTTATTCATATTACATCTCAGTTGTTAGCCCATCCCTTGTATCCTCCCATTCCTCCCTCCCTCCCGCTTCCCCCCCTACCCCCCCATGTCTGTGACTGAGGGGAACCTCCTCCCCCTGTATATGCTCACAGGGTATCAAGTCTCTTCTTGGTGACCTATTATCCTTCCTCTGAGTGCCACCAGGTGTCCCCATCCAAGGGACATGGTCAAATATGGGGCACCAGAGTTTGTGTGAAAGTCAGATCTCCTTCTCCACTTAATGGTGGAGAATGTCCTGTCCATCGGCTAGTCTGGGTAGGGGTTCGAAGTTTCCACTGTCCATCTTTAATTTCTAGGAATTTTATTTATATCAACATCATTCATAATTTTTCCAACTGTGAACAACTAAGATGTTCTTTGGCAGGCGAATGGATAGACTATAGTACTACAGACAATGGAATATCATTAACAATTAAAAGGACAAGCAAATGTGAGTGTACATTACTAAGAATGAAGCCAACCCCAGGATCTTTTTGTGTCAACACATCAAAAGCAGCTATTCTAGCAATCCAACAAAGGCAATACCATTGAGGATACATAATCCTGAGGAATGAAGGCCGAATCTAGTTGAAATGATGAAAAGGGAACATAGGATAAGTATAGAAGAGGACTTAAAAATGTCAATTGTAATCTTATGATCAAATGGAAAAGCTGGCACTGAGAAGTAATCTATCATCTAGGGAGACTGGTTAGGATGATGGGGGTGGGGCACTGCTAAGACTTTCCTAGAGAAGTTAGAAGGTAAAATCAATTGAATAAAATACAAATCCAATTTCCTTTTTTATTTTGACTGGAGGAAGAATTGAGCACAATGTGGTAGAGTCTCTTTTCTCTTATTCCTTTCCTTCCTGTGCATCTTCATATACGCCAGTTCTTGTAGCTGACATTTTTCTTACTGGAATATGTTCGTGGGGAGTTTGGTTGTAACGAAAGATTTTGCTACCCTTGAAATATTCCTGAAATACGTGTTTTTCCCTATGGTAGTCAAAGACCACCAATAGCTTTTTGTCCAAAGGACAAAGCCTAAGCTTTAATAGTGCTAAGATATTTCAGAATCTTCACAATTAAGAGTTCTATTTTTAGGCCTTTTCAGCCATTCTCCCCAAATGCAGGTTCCAGCATACAGGATTACTGTTGATTCCCTAGACAGACAATGAAAAAATATCTCTCAGTGATCTGCTTGCTATCCCCATGGCACCCAAAGTGCAAAACCATGTGATTAGTGAGTAATCAGTCACTGCTCCAGGACACCAAGAGAATTTGTTCTAGGGATGTCTTGAATAGTTACTTTGTCTTATGTAATGAGTTCCTCCAGGAGCTAGACCCTCTGGGATGCAGAGCTTCTTAGGCCCAGGGATGCACAGAGTGAGAAGTGTGAGCATGGATGGCAGAGACAGGTAAGGACTACAGAGGATCTTCTCCCTATGCCTATACTGAATAAATGGGGGCAAGATCTTGGACCAGGGCCCTGGAGTCACACTGAGCCATTCTGGGAAAGTTGGCAGGAAGGTGAATGAACTGGGTCCTTTGTTTCCCTAACTGGAAAGTCTTAATATCCCAGTCTCATGAAATTCTGCAAGATAATTTTTCCAGATGTACTTTCCATCTCTGTGCTCCCAAGTCTTTCCTCACACTGTAGAAATGTTCTGATTAGACTTTTCCACCTACAATATTTTTAGTATAGGGTTCATCACTATTACTATGCAACATGTTATCACAAGATTGTATCACTTCAACATAAGGGCATCCCTCTGAGGAAGGCATTTCATACGATTGTTTTGTTATATATTGGATTATTCAAGGGATTTTAAAAGGCCCAGATAACCCCCTTGATGAGATTACAATCACAATTATTGGGGGACAATGTAAAAAATCTATATTTTTAAAAGGGAGCTATATGATTATCAAAGTGTGGTCCACAGACAAGCAGAATTCCCATCACCAAATGTAAAGTGTGAACTTTTAAAATGTAGAGTTTTGAGCCAGCACAAGATTTATTGATCAGAATCAGAATTTATCAGGACAGCCAGGTGTTCCAGATCTAAATTAAATTTTGTGCCATGGCCAAATCCAAGTCTTTTTTGTCATTCTTATGTGCAGTTCAGACTGAGAACTGAGCAGGTACCCTATGAGGAAAAGGAGGAACACCATTGTGGAGTTCCTGGAATTCAGGTGTTGATCAGTGGTGCCATCTGCAAGCAGTGTCCCTGTACATTGTGGTTCTTCATAACAGCCTCGCTATCAGAGGGGTGTCCTGTTCGTTCCTTGGGGAGACTCTGTCCTGAGATAGGTGTATAAAACTGTGTTGATATGTTCCAGCTGTAACACTGGAAGGGCATGACTAGATGTGAGATGACTAGATGACTAGATGCTAGTATGGATAGATTAAATAGTTAAGATGAAAATTGCGGCAACTGGGCTCAGTGTGCCTCTTCAAGGGAGGAACTTCTCATGTACCTTAACAGTCTTTTTTAGTTTACCTTTTTAGCTCTGAGGCAACTGACATATGGATTCATGGAGACAAACTGAAATGAGTCTCAAAATTACCTTGATTCATTCCTTTCTCTCCAAATCTATCAAATTAGTAGTTTTCATCCCACTATCAATGAATCATATAGATATTATTACTCAAGACACATTTAGCAGATTGTATATCATAGAAATGTGTTTTTATTTAGATTTAAGAGGACTTTAACTTTTTTCTCATGAAGATTCTTGTGACACAGCATGACAGAAGGAAACCAAACTGTCAACTCCCAGTTCCTCCTCCTGGGTCTGCCTATCCCGCAAGAGCACCAGCACCTGTTCTATGCCTTGTTCCTGGCCATGTACCTCACCACTGTCCTAGGGAACCTCATCATCATCATCCTCATTCACCTAGACTCCCATCTCCACACACCCATGTATTTCTTTCTCAGCAACTTGTCCTTCTCTGACCTCTGCTTTTCCTCTGTCACAATGCCCAAGTTGCTGCAGAACATGCAGAGCCAGGACACTTCCATTCCCTATGCAGGTTGTCTGACACAAATGTACTTCTTCTTGCTTTTTGGAGACCTTGAGAGCTTCCTCCTTGTGGCCATGGCCTATGACCGCTATGTGGCCATCTGCTTCCCCCTCCATTACACCAGCATCATGAGCCCCAAGCTCTGTGTGAGTCTGGTGCTGCTGTCCTGGGTGCTGACCACATTCCATGCCATGCTGCACACACTGCTCATGGCCAGACTATCTTTCTGTGAGGACAATGTGATCCCTCACTTTTTCTGTGACATGTCTGCTCTGCTGAAGCTGTCCTGCTCTGACACACACGTTAATGAGTTGGTGATATTTATCACGGGAGGCATCATTCTTGTCATTCCGTTTGTGCTCATCATTGTGTCCTATGCACGGATTGTCTCCTCCATCCTCAAGGTTCCTTCTGCTCGAGGCATCCGTAAAGCCTTCTCCACCTGTGGCTCCCACCTGTCTGTGGTGTCCCTGTTCTATGGGACAGTCATTGGTCTGTACTTGTGTCCATCATCTAATAACTCTACTGTGAAGGAGACTGTCATGGCCATGATGTACACAGTGGTGACTCCCATGCTGAACCCTTTCATCTACAGTCTGAGGAACAGAGACATGAAGGGAGCACTAGGAAGAGTTATTTGTAAGAAGAAAAGTCTTTTCCGCCTGTGATGGTAATGGTTGAGGTTATTTATTTAGTAGATAACTGATATCTGGATATTATTATTGACCTCTTTTTTTTTTCACTAGGGAAATTTTTGCTAAAATGATATATAATTTCCCAAAAATAAAAATGGTGGGTGTAGAAATGTTTAATTGGTTAAAAAGGGGTTCTCACGATTTGCTTGTAGAGTTTTCCTATTTGTTAATTCAAGGTGACCCTGAGAAGGCATATGTAAAATCTTTTAATACATGTTGTGGGCCATCAAGATGGTTCAGCAGGTAAGAACACTTGCTGCTGAGCCTGATGACATTAGATCAAGACCCGTATGGTGGAGAGAGAGAGAGAACCTGTTTCTGCTAGTTGCCTTCTGACCTCCATGCATACACAGGTGAGCAGCAAATAGATAATAAAGAGTGTAAAAACCAGTTATATCTGTGGTGGTTAAAAATGTTAATTTTTGTCCATAAAAAAAACTGTAACTGAGAGGTAGGCAGACCTCTTTGAGTTTAAGGCCAGTCTGGTCTACAAAGCAAGTCCAGGACAGTCAAGGCTACACAGAGAAACTCTGTAGCAAACACATACACACACACATACACACACATACACACACACACAAACCACCACACCACCACCAACAATTACAAAAAACAAAATATTGAAAAATTAACAAAACAAAGAAACAAAAATTCCCAAACTATAACACATTTAAATCATGGTCTATTCTTTCATGGTGATACTTTGGCATTTCATGTCTCCTGTTTCTTGGTCTAAAATGAACTTTTGATTGCTAAACGAAAATTCTATACTCCTCCCAAGAAAATGCTCACATTACTTACTCTCTTAATCTGTATTAATTATGTCTTGTTTTAGGTGTGTATTGTTGCTAAAAGCAACAATAAAAGGTGTGTATGGTGTGCTTGAAGCACACCAGTTGCTATCATGGGTAAACTCCCAAATCTTGATGGTATTATGCAATAATTTTCCCCTCTAAAATTCAGCTGAAGTCATAACAAGGAAGGAGTATATTACTGACCATGAGTCTGAAAGAGTGACCTCAGACATTGCTATCCAGCTGGAGAAGCACAGAGATAGAGGATTGCATGGAAGAGCGAGCGTCTGTGAGTGATGTACAGCCTCTGCACTTGTGTTTTCTGTTCCAGAACCCAGCTAGACAGTACAGTTCAGCTTAGATGCATAGGTAGGCAGTGAGGAATGGTCTATTCATAGACTGCCATATGGAGGCTTAGTATGACCTTGGACTTTGGACCTGTATTTATCTGTCTTATCATACTAGTTTTAGAAACATTACATGAAATATATGTAAGGTGTATCCAGAAAGGGAAATGAATGACTAAACTGGGCACATTTAACTAAAGATCACTCACTGTCCAAAATATACTCTGTAAATATTTTATCTTGAGATTATTATTTATCTTGAAGCTTTTGGACAGAGGGAAAAGAGGCTACATATACCCCAATCAGCTCCTCTTAGGGCTCATACAACTAGACTCTTAGGTAGGCTGATAGAAGGAAGAGAGTAAGCAAGCAAATAAAATCTCAAATGAAATAAGAGACTGTGGTGGTATGAATGTGAAATAGCCTGTTGGTATAATGTCCTCTGTATTCTAATAAACGAAATGTCACTTTTCAGTCACCTTGGTTGGTTGTTGCCTTGAGGCAATGTGCCAGATCACCCTTCCTACAGCCTGTGTTTACTTAGACTATCACAATTTCTGTTTCTTTCTAGGTTTTGTTTGCTTCCTCCCTTTGTAGGACATTTCATAACCAAGGCATCTATAAAATAGCATTTTAGGATGCTGAGGGCAACTTCAGTGAGTCAGTTGACCTTAAGCTATCCAATGCTCTAAGTAGTGTCTTCTTTGTTAGCCTCCAGCCTGCCTGCTCACGGAAGGACATTTAGGTAAAAGGGAAGAAATGAAAGTTTTGACATGTGGTTTATGATTGGAGTTCGGGGATGAAAAGAGAAGAGAGCTGAGGTCCCTACCTTGCTCACCTTGCTCAGAAATTCCCCCTGGGAACTACAGGCACTTAGAATCCATGGCAGGCGTCAGGGAAGAGAGAAAAAAGAGGTGGGAAGGCTTAAGACAATGCTTCCTAAATCTTAATACAGCACTTGCAAACTGCATCAAGAACTCATTAAGAGTGCCAGATGGTGGCCTAGATGCTGCCTCTGTGTGAGCCAATGGGAAGAATCAGAATAAGAAAGAAATCAGACTCTATTCCAAAGAGAAAGAGAATTAAAAGTTTTGGAAATCCACAAATTAAATGAAAGATGCCTGGGAAGTACAGAGAAATGATGCAGAGAAGTGAAACAAACACATCTTCAGCCACGCAGGCTGAGTTAGGCCCACAGGAAATGGAATTCAAAGGCACGGCAAGAGAGAGGCTGGAAGTTCTACACTCAGGACATGATTCACAGTCCTCTCAAGTCTCAAACACAGCTGCAGACTTTGAGGAGACAGCTGCACCCCTGGGAGACTCAGAGAACTACGAGTGGACGCTACACTGAGATTCTGCTGTTTCAAAGGAGCTGCTTCCAAAGCTTTAGATAGGGAGCAACCTCAGATCCTGGGGTCTCGTCAGCCTTCCATGGCTCTCGGATGAGGGGAAGGCAAGTGAAGCAGTCATGGAGAGCAGCAGAGAACCAGGAATGGACAAGCTGAAGGGAGCTGGTGCAGGAGGCTAAGCTCAGGCAGGCAAGGGCACACAGGGAAAGACAGCCCTACTCTCAGTGCTGGGAGCAGATCAGCAACATGTATTGGAGAAAGGGGCACATTTTCAACAAACTTTGATGGTACAACTGGATATGCACACGTAGAAGAATAAAACTAGCTTCCCATTGCTCACCCTGTACAGAAGCCCATTGGAATCAATCAAAGACCTCAGCGTCAGTCTCAGCACCTTGAAAAAGCCATAGAAGGACATAACCCCAGCACTTCAAGATACAGGTGTAGGCAAAGACTTTCTGGAAAAGACCCCAAATAACTACAGAAAATAACTCAAAGAATTGGCAAGCGGGGTTACATGAAAGCAAGAGGTTTCTTTACTGCAAAGGAAATAGTATCATCATCAAGAGAAAGCCAACATAATGGGAGAAAACATTTGCCATTTATACATATGATAGAGATTAATATCTAGAACTCCAAAAATTAAATACTCCAGGCCTAAATCCTCCAACAAATAGCAAACATATTAATAGACAGCTCTCTAAGAGAAAATATAAATATTTGAAAAAGTGTTCAATGAACCTAGCCATTAGTTATTTATGGAATTTTCAAGATAATTTTGGGTCATAATTAACTGCCAATAAGTAAAACCATGAAAAAAAATTGAAGCACAGACAAGGAGGACTACTGTATGCCTAAGACTGATAACTATAAAATGATTTAAGAAATTAGGATTTAAATAAAGGGTAGAGATACCATTTTTCTGGACTAGAAAACTCATGTTCATATGACTATTTGTAAACTTATTTTGAGAGTCAACAACTTGCATTCATAACTTAGCAGAAATTATTATGTAAAAACTGATAATAAAATTTATTTGTGAAAGCGAAGGAAGTAAAAACCAAAGTCAGTTTTGGGAAAGAATAAAGCAGAAGAACCAAGAGCCTCTGGTTTTTAGTCTTGTGATTAAGGAACGAATGATAATAGAGAAACAAAAAGTGTGTGTGAGACTATGGACTATTTTATCATAGACAACATCCACTCTTGGGGTGCTAGGGGTCGAACAGCATTACCCCCATTAGACCTGTGTTCTACCACTGAGCTGTAGCCTCAGGACTTGGATTTATTGAGATAGGCCTTACTATGTAGCCTAGATGGGATTCAAACTCACAGTCTTCCTGCCCTCACCTTATGAGTGCTGGGATTACAGATGTGAACTGCAACACTGGGATAGATAGATCCACTCTTCTACCATCTATTGCTATTTGAAGAAAATGGAAAGACAGTTCAACAGGCTCTAGTATTCATAACAGATGATGTTGAAAATTAAGATTTCCATAGAGTGAAGCAAAATTTAAAAATGCACTGCAATCTACCTCTCTCAGATTCTATAAAGTAACATGAAAGAAGCCACAGCTCTTAGCAGTTCTCTGAGTGCTAAGGGGACTCCCACAGTGCTTTTCTCTGTGCACTCAGAGAACTTCTTGAGCAAAATTCAAGCAGCTTGTGCAGAAGAACTGAAGTGAACTATGGTCATGCTGCATCTACTAGAGCTAGCTGAGGCCAGTGAAGAGCTGATTCCTGTGGCTATGGATTACACTAGAATGGCAGGTGGAAAATCGTATGCCTAAAATATTAGTTCTCAAAAGGTGGATTAGTCTGCTGGGAAATGTAACAGTGGTTTCACTGAATTCAGGGTGGAGGCTGCCACATAGATGCTTTCGATTCTTGTATAAATTAATGTACTGAGAGCCGCGGTGCCATTCTGCTTGAGGTGCGTGATGTTGATTACCATAGGAAATGTGGACGCTCCGTATGCCACAGAACAGGGAATGCAGTGTCTGAAATCTTAGGAAATTCTCTGGGCACCATTTAATACTTCCATGGCCCCAAATAAATTGTTAACTTAAGCAATAACAACCAGATAAAACAACAAGGATGCAGATTCCCAAGTAGTGAAAGCACCACACCCAGCTGATGACTGCCATGTGCAAGGGGAAGCAGTCGGGGAAGGAGTTATAAACGCCACCTATGGCTAGTTACTTAGAGGAACTGGAGGAACATGACATTGGGGTATTCAGGTATATATGGAGAATGTTGGGATGGTGGTGGTGGATGCTGTTAGTGCTTTCCTATGGAGGTGAGGAGGTGAAAATAAAGGAGTGAAGTGAGAGTCTGTACTTTTGTGTGTTGACTTGAGGATGAATTGAACATGGTCTAGGGGAATTCATCTTACATTGCCATTTGCACACTGTTGGGTCACAGAAGTCAGATTCTTATTAGCTGCTTGCTTGTATATATTCTAGGGTTCTGTTTACAGGGAGTTGGCTTACAGTCTGATTACACACCAGGGGACACGTTCTCAAGCATGCATCTTTAATGATGGTACTTTGCTTTAAAACATCTAATGGCCTCATGAGGAAAACTGTAGATAAAGTATTCATGGATTCAATACCTTCTTTGGCTCTTTCAACCATTCTTCATCGCCCTCCCAAATGCAAGCTCCATTAACACAGGACCATGGTGATGAATAAACACCAAGCCTTCAGCTTAATTTTTTCCTATTCCTACCATTTTTCAAAGTATGTTCATGTGTGATCAGGGGCTATAATTAAAAACACAGGCCTCTGAGAGAATTGTTCTAGCTAGAACTTGGATAATGACTTTGTTTTAAATGAGTTCCTCTAGGACATAGACTCCTCTGGGATGCAGAGCTCCTTAGGCCCAGGGATAAGCAGAATGAGAAAAATGAGCGAGGATGGTGCTCACACAGGTGACAGCTGTGGAGACCATTGCTTCCTCTGCCTTTGGTGAATAAATGGGAACAGGGTTTTAGAGCCCTGTAGTCACCCTGAGATATTTCTGGGTAAGTTTGTGAGGCAGAGGGTGAGCTGTTGTATTGATGTCCTTGCAACCTGAGGTTCTTGATTTTACTGGTTTTGTGACATCTATGGGGTTTTTATGTTGTTTACTAATGAAAACACTTATTAACATTAATATACAATGTAATCTTAAAAATTGAGTTATTTAGCATGATGGCATCTCTGTGAGATAGACATAGGATACACAGGGTTTTAGCCTTTGGCTCTATTACTGAAATACTAATTTCTTCAGAATACTTCAGAATACTTTGGGCAACCTCCCTCCAAAGGTTAGGATCATCCCATTTATTGGGAAACAGTTCAGAAGCTTGTACACACACACACACACACACACACACACACACACACACACACACACA
>OU015746.1:46199514-46221570 GCA_907169655.1 Acomys percivali | reverse complement strand
CACACACACACACACACACACACACACACACACACACACACACACACGTATAATCTTTCTATTTTAGGTGTGGTCCACAGACCAGCAGAGTTATCACTAAATGTATAATGTGAACTTCTAACATGTACAATTAGGTTCTACCTCAAGCCTACAATGTCAGGATTGGCACTGAGCAAAGCAATTGGATTTTTCAGATGTAAAATAAGTTTTTTAAAAAAGAAACTTTCATGCTTTACTTTTCAGTGCCGGGGATTGAACTTAATACCTTAGGGATGCTAGACAGGCACTCTACCATTGGGCACTCTACCAAGCTGTATCTCCAGCTTGAAAGGGTGCTTTATGTGTAGCCTTAACTGAGAACTGCATATGTACCGGGTGAGGGAGATGAGAAGCCCCACCACAGGAATGGCTCAAACTTATATTCCTAGTGAGTGGCATCGTCTTTCAGGTGATGTCCCTTGGTTGTGATTCATTATGACAGATAGATGCCAAATTAAGATTGTCCTCATTTCTCAGAAACACAGTATTTAGACAAGCCATATATACAAAATTTTATTGATGCTTTTCCTTATTGTAGTTCTATCACATTATGTCGAAATATATAGAAACAAGCGAGAAAGCAAGCACTATCAACATGGCTAGACAAAACAGCAGGACAAAAATGCTAGTATTTGAATTCAGTTATTTATCGTCTGGGCAATGCATAGCCATTGCAGTCATGAGCTACCAACAATTATGAATGGCAACATTGGGTGTCTACACAAGAATAGGCCTGTCAACAGCCAGACATGGGTAGGGCTCTACTCCTCATCCCTGAACTATGTTGTACTGATAGATTCAGGGAAAGGGCCATCATTGTCTTTGCTTGTATACACACTGATGACTAGAACCTACTAATGTATACTTCTAATCCAGTGGTCAGACAGATGACCCTGGATAAACTAAGTAATTTATAGAACAAAACAAAAAGTCATGAACATGTGAGAGGGACAAGTAGGAGCAAAACAGATGTCTGACAGTGGGGGGAGGCAGAAGAGAGAAAGTGGGGGTCGGGAAGAAAGTAACAGAATAAGAAAAGAAGTGGGGAGGAAACAATGAAGCAGGGATAAAAAAGATACAGGGAAAACCACAGAATCTAAAGGACTTCCTAGATAGCTAGAGAAATAAATATAAAAAAGAAAACTCTTAGGATTCTGTCTTGAGACTAGATTTTTAAAATTCTGGGATAGGAAAGATGTAGGGGTGGGTTGGGAAAAGGTCAGAAGGAAATAATGTCTGGTGATCTGAAGATGGCTCTGATAAGTCCAGGAGGCGCTAATTACTAAGCACTTGATGGTAGGGTAGTGAAGGTGGTTTGTGTGCACATGGACCTAAGGTGGCAACTGATACTGTGAGAGCGACCGGAAGGGTGGAGCTGAATCGTCACCAGGGAAAAGAGTCCAGAAGATGCTCCAGGAAATAGTGATATGGAATACACTGTTAGAAAAACAGCCAATTGGGGTCTGGAGAGATGGCTCAGTGGTTAAGAGCACTGGCTGTTCTACCAGAGGTCCTGAGTTCAATTCCCAGAAACCACATGATGGCTCATCTGTAATGGAATCTGATTCTCTCTTCTGGTGTGCATGAAAACAGAGTACTCACATACATAAAATAAATAAATCTTAAAAAATAATTAAAAAAAAGAAAACAGCTAATTGTAGTTACTGGGAATGGATGGCTATAGCTTCAATAGGAGAATTGGAGATCACAGAGCTAACCCATGAGTATGTTTCAGATGGGAGAGAACCATCAATTCTGTTGCTTTTAATGCTAATGAAAAAAAGTGTGCTGCATGGCTGGGATTTAGTCATGGTGCACTTCTGATTACAGATTCAGCTTTCAGGTATAAAGATGAGATTAAATACTGTAGAACACACAGATCACATGCCATAGGCATGTATTTTCTTTTATTTGGATTTTAACCTTTTATTTTTCTTTAAAAGATTCTAGATGCAGGGCATCACAGAAAGGAATCAAAGTGCGATCTCCCAGTTCCTCCTCCTGGGTCTCCCCATCCCCCAAGAGCACCAGCACCTGTTCTATGCCCTGTTCCTGGCCATGTATCTCACCACCGTCCTGGGGAACCTCATCATCATCATCCTCATTCACCTGGACTCCCATCTCCACACACCCATGTACTTCTTTCTCAGCAACTTGTCCTTCTCTGACCTCTGCTTTTCCTCTGTCACAATGCCCAAGTTGCTACAGAACATGCAGAGCCAGGACACATCCATCCCCTATGTAGGCTGCCTGGCACAAATGTACTTTTTCCTGTTTTTTGCAGACCTTGAGAGCTTCCTCCTTGTGGCCATGGCCTATGACCGCTATGTGGCCATCTGCTTCCCCCTCCATTATACCAGCATCATGAGCCCCAAGCTCTGTGTGAGTCTGGTGCTGCTGTCCTGGGTGCTGACCACATTCCATGCCATGCTGCACACACTGCTCATGGCCAGACTATCTTTCTGTGAGGACAATGTGATCCCTCACTTTTTCTGTGACATGTCTGCTCTGCTGAAGCTGTCCTGCTCTGACACACACGTTAATGAGTTGGTGATATTTATCATGGGAGGCATCATTCTTGTCATTCCGTTTGTGCTCATCATTGTGTCCTATGCACGGATTGTCTCCTCCATCCTTAAGGTCCCTTCTGCTCGAGGCATCCGTAAAGCCTTCTCCACCTGTGGCTCCCACCTGTCTGTGGTGTCCCTGTTCTATGGGACAGTCATTGGTCTGTACTTGTGTCCAACAGCTAATAACTCTACTGTGAAGGAGACTGTCATGGCCATGATGTACACAGTGGTGACTCCCATGCTGAACCCCTTCATCTACAGCCTGAGGAACAAAGATATGAAGGCAGCCATAGTTAGAGTTCTTTACAAGCAGAAAAGTCTTTTCTGCCTATGATGGTAGCTGTTGGGTATTTTAAAAATAATTTATTCAGCACATATGTTCACATGGATATTTGAGTATTATTGTACACACTTTCTTCCCATCATAAAACTTTTTGTTTGAATGCAAAATTTCAGGAATGTTCAGTATATAAAGTGTTTATAGAAATGGCACTAGTGTACAGAATAACTTTATATCCCACAAGTTGCCATTTAGATGTTGTGTGAGCAAGATGTAGCATATCTGGCCATCCCTATCACACCTGGACCGTATTTGCAAAGCTCAGAAGAATCTATGATTAGGGTTAGAGTACACTTATCAATATATTCTATTATCACAGACATATATGACTTTCTTAGAGCATGGTTCTGTACATAACTCATATTGTTTGAGACTGTACTCACTGCTACTACCTTGATCCCAGATAATGCTCTGAATAAAAGTTTGCAATGAGCCACAGACTTACAGCCTCATAAAACAGGACCATGCAAAGCTAGATTCTGACAACTTTAGGTAAACACAATTCTTTATAGTAATCAACTGCTCCATAAGTGATGCACCAAAAATGAACTAGTTATTCTTTTGACTGTTAGTGCAAATTCCAGGTAGGGTCAGATGTTAATTTATATCTCTCTTCAAAAACTGTACACCAAGTAGTTTTGTGTTATTGATGTGCATCCAGTAGCTTTCTAGGATAGTTTTCCTGACCATGGTCAGCATAATATAAAATTATTTAATTAAATTGTTCTTAGATTACCATAATTTAGGAATGAATGATATCTTACCATGTCAAACTGACCTTACTTAAATACTGACATCTTGTTCTCATCCTTCTTAAAATATTGAAAATTAACCTATCATATGAAGAAGCATAAATAACATTTGAGCCAATGACTCAGAAAAGCAGCCCACAAAAGCTCGTATCTGCAATGCATTGACTCATATGTATGGGCACATATAACAATTTATGCTCATTCTGCCAAACAAAACTTTTCATTGTTAAATAAAAATTCTTTACCCACTGCTTCTGAGGAAGTGCCCTTCCTTACCTTTCATTAATTCTCTTTTGTTTCCATGTCTGATTTGTCTTTTTTCTTTCACCTGGTCTGTACTAAGAATGAGCTGTTTGCTTTGTGGTAACAGTTTGATTTATGTTTGTTCAGGAGCTGATTCATACCAGAGTCTTACAAGCTTCTTTCTGGTTATGAAGAAGGATCTTGATGTCGACTTACCCTCCCAGAAGACTTTCTTTCCCTCCTTACTATTTCAAACTTATTGATAAGTTTTTCAGACATGACTTGTAGTAGTCTGGATGTTGATTGTGTGGAGGAAAGAAATCTTGTAGAGGATCAAAACAAGTGGATTGGAGATTATCAGCATTCTGTTTTGGGTTAGAGTTGAATCAGTTTAAAGGCTCAAGTTATTTGACTCTGGAGATTCTCCTCAGAGTCCCCACAGCCTCAGGAATAGAGTGAGCTGCCACTTGTTATTTAGTCTTTGTTGTATCGACGTCATTGTCTAAGTCTCCAGCCTTGATCCACTCATTTTCTCATTGTTGCCTGTGATGGCATCCAAATCATCACTTCATTCTTCTGTAATAGGTCACATTGCTGCATTCCAGACTTCTTCCTGCTCCCAGTTTTACTCTGCCTTTACTGATGCTTTATGACAAGGAAGAAATAGAACTCTGCATTATCTACCTACGTTTGCTCTTTGCTCTCCATTTCACTTCTCTATTTTCATGGTCTACTGTGCAGTTGCCCTAGAAACTGTACACTTTTGTGTACATATGTGTGATGTGTGAATATGCATGTATATTAAAAATGGATTAAGATTTACAGGCACAGGAAAAGATCAACCTTGGACTGGTACTTTCTAATATGAATTAACATTTTTCTTGAAAGAGTCAAAGACTACATGTTTGACATTTGATGCACATATGAATAACTGAAATGTGGCTTGATTTGAGAAACCGATGGGATATAAAAAAGGAATTGAATTTGAGAATAAAAAATATTTTCTTTGAATGTAATGGATTTATGACATATATTTTCAACCTCATGCTAGTTTTGCAATAGTATATATACAGTAAAAAAGCTAAGACAATAATAGAACTCTTGAATACATTAAAGGGGTAAATTTTCATAACCATTGGCTACTTAATGATTAAATAATGACCATTTAAAACCTTAACTGCATGTATATCATTTCCTAATTTTCTGATCACAGCTCACTCATTTTTTGTTATCTTTTCTAATAGTTATTGATATTGCCTTAGGATATGACACAAACAACACAAAACCTCACAAGGAACAGAAAGAAGACTATATCAATGAAAGATATTTGTGAAACAATGGACACTCAAGAATGCTTATAAATGACTCACAAATTGTATAAGACATCTGCCACTTGCATAACAGTTGGTAGAGTCTGGTATACAGAAAGTAAAAAGTAAATTTACAATTCTATGAAAGAAAGACAACACATTATAAAAAGGAAAAGGAATTAAACAAACATTTCTCTAGAGGAGTCACATAAATGGTGACTGTTGGATTTCTGCTCAGATGGAAGGCCGTCCTGAGATTTGGGAGCCCAGGAACCACACAGCTCTGAGGGGAGAAGGTATTACAATAGAAGGGCATCCTGAGACACGGGAGCCCAGGGACCATGCAGCTATGAGAGAAAGCTTCCTCAGCAGAGGCATTGCAGCTCCTAGGGGAGGGTATTCCCAGCTGAGCTGAGGACCTCAGGAGATTCAGTCCTGCTCCTTCAGTGTTGCAGTTCTTTCCTTTCCTTTCCTTTTTGTTTTGTTTTGTTTTTTTGAGACAGGGTTTCTCTGTGTAGCCCTGCCTGTCCTTGACTTATTTTGTAGACCAGACTAGTCTCAAAGTCACAGAGATCTGCCTGCCTCTGCCTCCTGAGCGCTGGAATTAAAAGTGTTTGCCACCATGCCAGGCTGAAAAAAATTATTTTTAAAGATTTATTGTTAACATGCTTTTCATGAAAACTTGAGGCTCCTAACACGTTTTCTAGTAATAGTTGGTCAATTTCTTCATTTCCTTATGTTACCGGTCCTGGCAAGTCGGTATGAGACTGCATATGGATGGTACATAATGGATAGTTTATATTTATGATTGCCTGTTGCATTTCTGTAAATAACAAGGTTAATTCTGAATTATCAGAAATAAATTCAGAAGTTTCTATATGTAAAACAACTCTTTCTGCATATTGAGAGTCAGTATTTATATTAGAGATTCAGAAAAATCTAATACCGTAAGAATTACATTCAACTCTGTTATTTTAACTAAAGTATATGGACTTTGAAGTACTTTGCTTTTTTTGGTCTCACTTATATAGCTGCCATCCCCAACTTATTTGCAACACTATACGATCTGATCTAAGTTTTTTCAGGAATTGGCATTCCTTTTACAATATGTTTAGTTCTATTCTATTGATCTTTCAGTTTGTTTCTATACCAGAACTATGCAGTTTTTATTACTATTGCTCTGTAGTACAGCTTGATGCTCTACTGTGTCTGCAGATGGGAACTTAGCATGGATTTCCTTTTAGAGACTCTGTTCAGTGTCAGGAGCCATATTTCTGCACTGTGACTCAGTGAGTGCAAAGACAACCTTCTGCTAACCTTTGAGTCACCAGAACGTGCTGAGAGAATCCTTTGTGATGTTTGGATTACTTTCCACTGAGAGACAAAGAAGAGCTTTTCGGGGAATGACTTATTTTCAGCCTGCCTGAGAAACTAGGGGAGGGGCCCTATAACAAGAGACTTGCTGTAACTTGTATATGTATTGCACTCCCTCAGATTAAAGGGGGGCCTTGATCAGACATTTGTCTTGGCCTCACCTCCACATGTGTATGTCCTATCTCCATTCACACCCTCTCTTTTGGGTGGAACCCTGGTTTGATGTGTTCTGTGGGGTGGGACATAAATGGCGCCCTAACACAGGACAGGGACTTGAACACGAGAGAAAAGGTGATGAACCGTCACTTTAAGAGTGCTTGGTTAGAAAGACGTTAAGGTAGTGACAGAAATAATCACAGGACAGAGTAAATCAAAGAAGTTATTTGGAGAAATGATGAAATGCATGCTTCAAACATGGGGAGTCAGGGTTGATACTAAAGCATTACTTAAGTTTCTAGATTTTTGTCCGTAAAGTATGTCCATGGTTTCTAGAGTAAGAAGTGGTTGATTTAAAGATGTGGCATAGAGTTGGTAACAAATTATAAGAATATTATATTACTAAGGGACCTAGCTCTTTAGGTCTTCTAGGTGCCTGCCTTGTTTTTTTTTTCACTATGGAATTTAATTAGGATGGTTCTTGACCTGATAGTTGGCATGATAAGAGATTTTAGGTCTCAAGAGAAAAATGATACATTTCCTTTTCCGGTTGTGGAGTTGTTTAATTCTTAGGGCAACAGAATTAGACAATATGCCACTATGGAATGGAAACATATCAAAGAATTAAAGAATGATTGTGCTCAGTGTGGGCCCACAGCTCCATTACCATAGCATTGGTTGATGCACTTTATGGAAATCAATCTTACCAATGATGATTGGAATACTCTAAGTAAGGCTTGTTTATTTATTTTTTTTATTAATTTATTCTTGTTACATCTCCATGGTTATCGCATCCCTTGTATCCTCCCATTCTCCCCTCCCTCCCATTTTCCCCTTATTCCCCTCCCCTATGACTGTTCCTGAGAGGGATTACCTCCCCCTGTATATGCTCATAGGGTATCAAGTCTCTTCTCGGTGACCTGCTGTCCTTCCTCTGAGTGCCACTAGGTCTCCCCCTCCAGGGGACATAGTCAAATGTGAGGCACCAGAGTACATGAGAAAGTCATATCCCTCTCTCCACTCAAGTGTGGAGACTGTCCTGTCTATGGGCTAGATCTGGGTAGGGGTTTAAATTTTACCACCTGTATTGTCCTTGGCTAGTGCCTTAGTTTGAGCGGGACCCCTTGGCCCAAATCTGCCTATCATAATGTTCTACTTGTAGGTTTCTATGACCCACTGGATCCTTCTACATTGCTATTCTCACATGGTTCTCTCATCTAGAGTCCCAATAGGATGTCCTCCCCTCTGTCCCAGTTTCCTAGTAAGGGAAGGCTTTTGTGGGACATGTCCATTGGGCTAGTATGCAGATATAAGTGAGTATATACCATTTGAGTCTTTCTGCTTCTGGGTTAACTCACTCATTATGATCATTTCTAGCTCAATCCATTTATCCACAAATTTTGGGAATTCCTTGTTTTTAATAGTAGTATTCCATAGTGTATATGTACTACAGTTTCTTTATCCATTCTTTTACTGAGGGACATTTAGGCTGTTTCCATGATCTGGCTATTATGAATAAGGCTGCTATGAACATGGTTGAGCAAATTTTCTTGTTGTGTGCTTGTGCATCTTCTGGGTATATTCCAAGGAGTGGAATAGCTGGGTCTTGAGGAAGCCCTATTCCCAGTTTTCTGAGATAGCACCAGATAGATTTCCAAAGTGGTTGTACTAGTTTGCATTCCCACCAGCAATGAAGGAGTGTTCCTCTCTCCCCACATCCTCTCCAGCATGTGGTATCGCTTGAATGTTTGATCTTAGCCATTCTGATGGGTGTAAGATGGAATCTCAGAGTTGTTTTGATTTGCATTTCCCTGATGACTAAGGAGGTTGAGCATTTCTTTAAGTGTTTCTCAGCCATTTGATATTCTTCTGTTGAGAATTCTCTGTTTAGTTCCAAGCCCCATTTCTCAATTGGGTTATTTGGTTTGGTGGTGTTTAATTTCTTGAGTTCTTTATATATTTTGGATATTAGACCTTTGTCAGATGTAGGGTTGGTGAAGATCTTTTCCCAGTCTGAGGCTGTCGCTTTGTTCTCTTGACAGTGGTAAGGCTTGTTTAAATGGAGGTGATTACTTGTTATGGGAAGCAAAATTTTTAGATGCTGCAAAAAGAACTGCCTTGATAAATGCTTCAATGGAATTTTGACATGTTAACAGGAAAAGGGCCATTTGAAGGCAATGACAATCAAATTAATTATCCTCCTGAAGCATATGCACAAATCACTATTGCTGTGAGAGGTGCTTGGAACAGATTGCCTGATAAAGCAGAAACTAATGCCAGCTTATCTAACACCAAACAAGCTCCAAATGAGACCTTCCAAGAGTTTGTAAACAGACTTCTTTTTTTTTCTTCTCAGCAGTGTGTTTTATTTATTTATTTATTTTTATTAATTTATTTATATTACATCTCGATTGTTAGCCCTTCCCCTGTTTCCTCCCATTCGTCCCTCCCTCCCACTTCCTCCCTTCTCCCCTCCCCTATGTCTGTGATTGAGGGAGACCTCCTCCCCCTATATATGCTCTTAGAATATCGAGTCTCTTCTTGGTAACTTGCTATCCCTCCTCTGAGTGCCGTCAGGCCTCCCCATCCAGGGGGTGTGGTCAGAAAAGGGGCACCAGAGTTCGTGTGAGAGTCAGATCTCACTCTCCACTCAACAGTGGAGAATATCATGTTCGTCAGCTAGGTCTTGGTAGGGCTTTGAAGTTTACTGCCTATATTCTCCTTGGCTGGTGCCTTAGTTTGAAGAGGACCCCAGGACCCAGATCTGCCTGTCATAAAGTTCTTCTTGTAGGTTTCCAGGACCCTGTGGGTCCTACTATTTCCCCATTCTTCCATGCTACTCTTGCCTAAAGTCTCAATAGGATGTCCTCTCCTCTGACCCACTTTCCTGGTAAGTAAAGTTTTTCAGGGTATATATCCCTTGGACTAGTGGTAAACAGACTTCTTAAAGCGCCAGAAAAAAATGTTTGGCAATCTTGAAGTTGGAATTCCTTTTGTAAAACAACTGGCCTTTGAAAATGTCAATACTTATTGTCCTACTGTGATCAGGCCTTACAGGAATAAGACTGATAGAAACCTACAAGAAGAACATTATGATGGGCAGATTTGGGCCCAGGGGTCCCACTCAAACTAAGGCACCAGCCAAGGACAATACGTGCAATAAACTTCGAACCTCTACCCAGATCTAGCCAATGGACAGGACATTCTCCACAATTGAGTGGAGAGTGGAGTCTGACTTTCACACGAACTCTGGTGCCCCATATTTGACCACATCCCCTGGATGGGGAGGCCTGGTGGCACTCAGAGGAAGGATAGCAGGCTACCAAGAAGAGACTTGATACCCTATGAGCATATACAGGGGGAAGAGGTCCCCCTCAGTCACAGTCATAGGGGAGGGGGGTAGGGGAAAATGGGAGGGGGGAGGAATGGGAGGATACAAGGGATGAGATAACAATTGAGATGTATTATGAATACATTAATAAAATATTAAAAAAAAGTCCTTTCTGCTGTGGCAGGAGCTACTACTCTTAAATGTGTAAATTACCTACCACTGGGAGACTCAGAGGAACCCTACAGACAGAGGGCTTATCAAGAGAATGCTTTCTTTATTGCCTGCCCAGAGGGGCAGGGCGTGATGGAGTCTGTACAAGAGGCTGTGTGTAAAAAGACCTTTGACATCTGTAACAACAAGGTTAACTTAAATTCATAAGTTAGAGCCAGAGCCATTCTAAACAACAAGTGACATAATCCAACAGGTCTCTAAAGGTACTTTTAAACTAAGGTTTTCATGTAATTATTGTCCTGTATTTCAAACTAAACTTATAAAAGATAAGATTTAAAATAATGTTTCTTTAATAAGATATTAAAGCTGCATATGCAGCTTAAGATTATACTGTAAACTCTTATCTAAAGAGTTGGGTATAATGTTTAAAATTTAAGTTGAAATGCTTATTTAGAACATATATGTGTGTGTATATGTGTTTGTAACACAGATGTTTTTAAATAGCAACCATGTAGACAATATGATCTGTAACCTGCTGTGTGACTCCACCATCTTGAGATAGCCACATAGTATACAGCAATAAATTTGGAGCCTCTTGGTCCTAATGAGCTCTCTGCTTGTTGAGAAGGTTAGTACAGATTAACAGACTGCTGTATTTGTAGACTTTGGAAATGGGTAATACTAAGAGATACTTTTAAGTTAAGAAATATTAATTTTAGAGCTATCCAGTTGTTTACACTGTTAAAATTTGGGGTTTGTCTTCTAAATTTATGGTAATTATGTTCTACCTTCATTCTCAAAAAGGTAAAAATCGCCTTTGTTTTGGCCTTATTTTCTGAACATGGCCATGTTTTGAAATTGCCTGCCAGGGCCTCTAACACCACGTGGCTGGCCCCATGTTCATTCAATGATAAAAAGTGTAGCGCCATAGCCTCTCCACCATCTTGGCTAAGGGCAGTCACATGGCTGGCAACCAATTTGGTTGTGTGAGACTCAAGCTTCTCTATTGAAGGCCGCCAACCCTATTCAGTTGCCTCACTTAGCACCCAGGGCAACTCCTGTCTTTGAAGCTAGCCTTTCCTATTCAGTCTTAATAACAGAGTGTGGAAAAATCAACAAGATTGCCAGTCCATCAACAAACTGTATCTATGCTTAAAAATTTTGCGTTGATATTAGTTCAGAAATATACTTAAAGTTGTTCTAATAACTGATGGAGTTTATGGTCAGCTATATCAATGGATCCGTTGCCTGATAGTTAATCAAACAATTCCAAGAAAATGATGCCTCATTCCCTAGGTGGGATTTGGTTCTTCAAATCTTTATATATTGATATAAAATTAAGATTATATTCTATGGTGCCATATGTGAGTCAGGAAAGTTTCTAACCCTATATTTAGAGATTTTGATACTGAAGTAAAGGAGCTCCAATTTAATGGTTGCCATTTTATTATTAACTGTTAAAAATAATTGAGAAGGGTAGATTGTTAGTTGCTTCATGAGTGATTATATTCCTAAAATATCTTTGGCTGTACTTATGGTCATGAGTGATTGCCAGGAAGGTTATACTTTGATTACAGCATACTATGTATCAACTCTTTTAAGGTGTTGTATGTAATTTTTAAAAATGGTATGTGACTTCTCAAGGTCTTATTGTGCATCCTGGTATTATTGATGGAGATTGTAAAGAGGAAATGAAAATCATGGCGTGTGTAAAGCAGGAGATGCAAATTAATGCAGGGATAGAATTGTTCAGCTGTTACTGTTTTCTTACATTAAGGGCAAAGCCACTCTAGTAGAAAGAATGGGTGCGTTTGGGAGTACAGGAAAATGTGTGGTCTCACAAACAATGGTATATATTCACTTATAAGTGGATATTAGCTTAACATAGATGTCCTCAGAGAGACTCCCCGCAGTGGGGGATTGGGACACTGGGAATCATTGCCAGACCCTGGGCAAAGAGCTGTGAGTTGTACAGAAAGGTTAAAAGATAGAAGAGAAGCACATGGCCAACGGAGATTTGGCCTAGATGAAGAATGTTAGCAAGTATTTGGGATTATGGATTGGAGATAGCTTGATAAAAACATTCAAGGCAGATGACATGGGATTGGGACAGGGATCCCATACCTGCCCCACTATGGGAAGTAATTTAGGAGATTAACATCTGCCCTGCCCCAGGTTAACTAAGGCTATTTTTGAAATATAATAGGTATCCATGTCTTGATGGATTGCTAGGTAGTTATAAATTACTGCTGTAATAATAATTATAGGCTTAATATTAAACATTCTTAAGCCATACTGGTACTTTAACTGCAACTGGTATGTAAAGTTAAGAGCTACTATCACAAACTAATTAGGATGGTTTTGTTAGGTACTAATTCAGTTAATCACGGGTGTTTTATAAAATAATCAGCCAATATATAGCTAGGAACAAGCAATTCAGATATACTAAAATTAGACAGATGTGGTCCTCTAGCACTTATCTGCACATTATAGATTATTATAACATTCTGTTTTATGTTTATATGATATAGGTTAGAGCAGATAGCTAAAGACAGAGAAGACTGAGCACAGACATGCTGGTCCTCAAGCTTATCAGAGGTCTGTTGAATATGACATTAAGTATATTTAAACTAATTATGACAGAGAATCCTACATCCTAGCAGTAATTCCCATGGTCTCTGAGAAGATTTGACATGCAGATGACTCAAGTCTGGATTGTGGTTTCAGGCCACTGAGAAAAACTGCTCCACGGATCAACCAGTAACAGTGGACAAACTGGACACCCTCGGAGAGCCATTGTCTCATGTTGCTGAATATGAGGTGAGGTCTATATCTTCTGTGTTCTCACGTCACAGAAACAGCCTCTCATCTCCTGTGCCTCCATGCCTGATGGCCAGACTGTCTCTGCCCATGGTGCCATGTTATCACAAGAGACAACTGTCTAGGTACTGGGATATGTTGGTCATTTCTGTCATTTTAATAGGTATATAATATCGCCGAGGTTACAATTTATCCTTCTCAGGTCTCTGTTTACATTGATGGCTGAGGTAATGCTAGCTTGACAGCTAGAGGACAATTAGATCTACTGTTAGTACACTAGTCAATTCATTAGCTAGTTAGAACTCCTAGGTGCTAGGTCTCCTCTCTTATTTAAAAAGGCAGACAGACAACAGTCTTGCTCACAGGCTTCATGTTAAACAGTAAACAGTTTTTAAGTGTAACTCAACTGCCTGTCTCTCTTAGTAAAAAACTAGACAAATAAATATGATTTATATAAGGTCTGAAAATCTAAAAGTTTAAGTTAGATGAATCTAAAGTATTTAAGGGTTTGAGAAAGCATTTAAAAGTTGAGACATGCAAGATAAGAATGTTAAAAGGTCTAAGAAACTGCTCCAAAAAGGTTCTCTAAGGTTGTCTATAAAAAATGTTTCAAGTTGATAAGAACAAATATTTAAAAGTCTGAGAAAGTGTTTAATATTTGAGGGTCTAAGAAAGTGTTTAAATGTTGGTAAGTGCAAGTTATAAAAGTTGAAAGATCTTAAGAGAAGTTTTAAGGTACATAAGTACAAATTGCAGATTTAAAATGAGATCAGTGGTTATAATAAGGTGGTAGAATACTGGCTGCTTAGTAATCAATTCCAAGCTCAAGAGTTTTATTTTCCTTTGTTGTATTCTGAATATAGACTTAAGGGTGCTTCTCATCCTGCTAAAAATGATTCTGTCCAATCTCTATATCAAGTCTGAGAAAAAGATGTTCATACTTTTATGGGGTTTTAAAGGCATAAGCTGCTCTAGCTGTCTTATGGACACAATTTTAACTTCTGCCTCTAGTCTGCATTTGTCTCAGCAGATTTTCATCTTGCTAACAGACTCCATCCAGAGCTGCTGAGATATGGACCTGCCCGAAGCTGATGTACACCAGTCCTTCAGAGATGACTGCTCCCTGTCTCTTCAACCGGATCAGCTAAACAGATGCTTTTGATAAGTGCCCCAGGGGCCTCTGACTAGCTTTTCAGCCTTTCCTGGCTCTGATAACAGCGCCCCTAATGTCAGCAGGAAGAAGTTACAGAAGAAAAGAATGATTGTGCCTGTTTTTCCCCATTTTATTCGCTCAAATGCTAAGTCAAGGGCACTCTCTGGCACGAGGGACAAATGCCTACAAGAAAATAGACTCTTAGTTCTGTTTAAACCAGTCATGCTTTGTGCCCCGTTATCAAACAAAGATTGGGTGCCGTCCAGATAATGGTCATGAGGGTGCAGTACTTGGCCCTACAACAAGCAGACTCAGAGAAATAACTTTCAAGAAGACCCATGATTGGGCCTTCAGTGAACCTGTTAGAGTGGGGAATGAGATACCAGAAGAACTAAAATTGGATTTCAGGGTAAGTGGGGCAAAGGTTAAGAAATAGGCCTACAGGAGATAATCTGGTCAGCTGCAAAGAGCAGCCCCCACTAGAGATAGTGACTGACCTGAAGGGTCCCACCGGAGACGATAAGAGTTGATGAGAGACTCAGTTTTATGGCCACATTCCTTCCTGCCCACCAGAAATAGTGTTACCTAGCAACCCACCCATCCTGTTCGAGGAGAACGAAAGAAGTTGTTAAGCCATGGTTGGTCTTGGCACCCTTTTCTGCTTAAAGGACATCGAGAGGATAAAAGGACCTCAGATCACGGCCTCAAGGTCACTCCTGAGACCTAGCATTTAAGGCTAACAATTTTCTAATTTGGCCTAAAAAATAGAGTTTATCCCAAACTCCTTAACTACAACTTGTTTATAATTTTCTTGTCTCTTTTTCTTAGTTGTTAATGTTTGCTTTTTAGAGACAAAAGTTTTAAGTTACAAACCAGCCAAGTCTCCACAGGCAAGAGATGGATTGTAAAAGTGACACTTTTTTTTTTTTTTCTGCTGTTGGCGTGGCTAAGGCTTTTCAAACCGGCTGCAGCCGCAAGAGGCTGGCTTATGACGATTTATGCTCACAAATAACACAAAAAACAACCTACTTAATTTTTTAAAGTAAAAAACGGGTAGAGGCATATATCCCCAATCTTTTGAGTCATGTTCTTTTTAATTAAAAAAAATTTGCTGCATAATTGCAGCTTTTCAGTCCTTTTGGATTGAAAATAGAGGTGGGACCACGGAGCCCCGCCCAGCCACGATCCCATGACAACAAAGATGGTGTGCTCTTCCCTGAAAGGGCAGAGAGAAACGTCATGGCGGCCTTGACCCAGAACCACACCAAGTGGAGGAGCCAGAGTAGCCACTCTGCCGATTCAAGAACAGCACAGCGGCCTCGGGACCGAGTCATGCAGCTGGAGGTCCAGGCAGTGTCCCAGGGCCTCAGTCCACAGACCCAGCGACTTCTGAGTCGACAAAAGAACAAACCTCTGGGCCACCCAGCCCCAGACCAGCGCCCTGCGCTACAGGCTGTGGTTTGTGGTTTGCGGTTTGCTGCTGCCCGGTGGACTGTGGCTCTAGATTGGTGGGCATGCACAATGCCTAAAACTGTCAAAGCAAAAACTGTGAGAACTTTTAAATCCTAAACCTCCCAAATGGGATACCATCCTTGCAGACTTTGAGAATGTGCTTTACAGAGACTTCCTTAAAAAAAAAAAAGAGAGATCTGTGATAGTTTGTGTTCATGTTCCCTATATTCTATTGAGTGGTAAATTTTCTTCTTCTTGTATTTTGTTATTGTTTTTTCTATTGCCTTAATTTGAACTGTACAAACTGCTAATTATTGTTTATGCCTGAACTGTGTTTTGAGACAGCTGGACAGGCTGCTATGTCATTGTTAAGATTCCCCTGGACTTATGTTGCTCCTTGTGAACATTATGCAGCTAGACTTATTTGGACTTACATTTGAACATCCATCCTTGTGGACTCAACAGCACGCTACGATTTGGATCTCCCTTGGCAGATTTGGTAGGACTTGAATCTAGCCTGTGCTTTTTTCTTTTGCCTGGTACAACTCATGCCTGCCTTAGTATTCAAAGCCGATTTGAGCACAGGTGCTTGAATTGAGCTCCAAAGGCATGCACCTTCACCCTGTGTGATATGAAGGCAAGCCAGAGACGGGTAAGGTTGAGCCTGGAGCTAATCACCTAAGACAGGACATGAATGGATGGAATTCATGTACCAATGACGGGTAAGATAAGTATTCAACTCATTCCACCTAAGACAGGCTCTTCATAAATTTATTTTTTGAAGGGGCAGATGTTGGGCGCCATATTTCTGCATTGTGACTCAGTGAGTGCAAAGGCAACCTTCTGCTAACCTTTGAGTCACCAGAACCTGCTGGGAGAATCCTTTGTGATGTTTGGATTACCTCCCACTGAGAGAATGACTTCTTTTCAGCCTGCCTGAGAAACTAGGGGAGGGGACCTGTAACAAGAGACTTGCTGCAACTTGTATATGTACTGCACTCCCTCAGATTAAAGGGGGGCCTTGATCAGACATTTGTCTTGGCCTCACCTCCACGTGCCTCTGTCCTATCTTCCTCCATTCACACCCTCTCCTTCAGGTGGAACGCTGGTTTGATGTATTCCGCAGGACAGGGCAGCTCAGCAACAGGTAAAAACAGAACCCGAGACTCACAGCCAAACGTTGGTTGGATCATGGCGGTGGGCAGAGAGAATGACCTGGAGGGAACAGGACGGCCACAAGAAGACCAACTGTCCCAATTAACCCGAGTCCAGAGGGGCTTACGGAGACCAATGCATCAATCAAGGACTAGACCTAGATCTTCCACACATATATACCCAGTGGTCAGCTTAGCTTCCATGTGGGTCCCTTATCTTGGAGATAAGGGGATGAGGGAGGGGTGGAGGGGAGGGGCTGGGAGGAGTTTGAGATGTAAAGTGTGTAACTAAATAAAATTATTTCATTATTTTTATTTGTTCACTTTGCATCCTGATTGTAGTCCTCTGTCTCATTGTCTTCCAGGCCCACCCTCCCTCCATCATCCCCCCTCGCCCCTTCCCCTAAGTCCTCAGAGAGGAGGAGCCCTCCTCCCCTATCATCTGAACTCAGCCTATCAAGTCTCATCTGGACTGTCTGCATCCTCTTCCTCTGTGGCCTGGCAAGATCACCTTACCAGGGGGAAGTGATAAACCAGTGGGCACCAGAGTTCATGTCAGAAATAACCCTTACTCCACATATTATGGGACGCACAAGGAGACTGTGCTGCCTCTCTACTGGATCTACTAGGTCTAGGTCCTCACCACACATGGTCCTTGGTTGGTGCATCAGTCTCTGGAGTACCCCGCTCCCCCGACCTCGATTTGTTGGCTCCATTGGTCTCCTTGTAGAGGTCCTGTCTCTTCCAGGATCTTTTTATTGCTCAAATCTTCGATAACACTCTCTGCACTACACCTTGAAGTTTGGCTGTGGGTCTCAGCATCTGCTTAGATTCCCCTGCTGGGTGGAGTCTTTCAAAGCATCTCTATGGTAGGCTCTGTCCTGTTCCTTCTCTTCAACTGCTTCCAGTGACTATTCTATTTGCCCTTCGGAATGAGAATTAAACATCCTCCCTAGGGTCCTTCTTGGTATTTAGACTCTTTAGGTCTGTGTATTGTAGTGTGGTTATTCTGTATTATTTGTTTAATATCTGCTTATACATGAATATATACCATGCATGTTTTTCTGGGTCTGGATTTCCTCAGTATGATCTCTTCTAGTTCCATCCATTTGCCTGAAAATTTCAAGATTTCCTTGTTTCTAATAGCTGAGTAGTATTCCATTGTGTAAATGCACCACAGTTTTTTAAAAAATCCATTCTTCAAACTGGAATAGGGCTTCCTCAAGACCCAGCTATTCCACTCCTTGGAATATACCCAGAAGATGCTGCAGCACACAAGAAAGTTTGCTCAACCATGTTCATAGCAGCCTTATTCATAATAGCCAGATCATGGAAACAGCCCAAGTGTCCCTCAGTAGAGGAATGGATAAAGAAACTGTGGTACATTTACACTATGGAATAGTATTCAGTTATTAAAAACAAGGAATTTCCAAAATTTGTGGACAAATGGATTGAGCTAGAAATGATCATAACAAGTGAGCTAACCCAGAAGTAGAGAGACTAATGGTATATACTCACTTATATCTGGACACTAGCCCAAGGGGCAGGTCCCATGAAAGTCTTCACTTACCAGGAAAGTGGGACAGAGGGGAGGACATCCTATTGAGACTCTAGGTGAGAAAAATATAGGGGATAGGGAAATAGATGGATCCAGAGGGTCCTAGGAACCTACAAGAGTAACATTATGATGGGTGGATCTGAGCCCAGGGGTTCTGCTTGATCTAAGGCACCAACTAAGGACAACACGTGCAGTCATCATCAAACCCCTACCCAGATATAGCCAAGGGACAGAACATTCTCTACAGTTAAGAGGAGACTGGGGACTGACTTTCACATGATCTGTGGTGCCCCATATTTGGCCATGTCCCCTTGTTGGGGAGGCCCAATGGCACCCAGAGGAAGGATAGCAGATTACCAAGAAGAGACTTGATACCCTACCACCATATTCATGGGGAGGAGGTCCCCCTTGGTCACAGTCATAGGGAAGGGGTATTGGGGTGAAAGTGAGAGGGAGGGAGGAATGGAGGATGCATGGGATGGGATAGAAAATGAGATGTAATATGAATTATTTGATTTTTCAATAAAAATATGTTTAAAAAAATAAAATCCATTCTTCAGTTGAGGGACACCTAGGTTGCTTCCAGATTCTAGCTGTTACAAATAAAGCTGCTATGAACATAGTTGAGCAAATGTCCTTGTATGGTGGAGCATCTTTCAGGTATATGCCTAGAAGTAGTAAAGCTGGGTTTTGAGGTAGAACTATTTCCAAATTTCTGAGAAAGTGCCAGATAGATTTCCAAAGTTGTACAAGTTTACATTCTCACCAGCAATGGAGGAGTGTTCTCCTTTCTCCACATCCTCACTAACATGTGCTGTCACTTAAGTTTTTGATATTAACCATTCTGATAAGTATAAGATGGAGCCTGAGAGTCATTTTGATTCACATTTCCTTGATGACTAGGGATGTTGAACATTTCTTTAAGTGTCTCTTGGGCATTTGATATTCCTTTGTTGAGAATTCTCTGTTTAGTTCTATACCCCATTTTTAATTGAATTACTTGGCTCAGTGGTGTCTAATTTCTTGAATTATTTATATATTTTAGATATTAGCCCTCTGTCAGATGTAAAGCTGGTGAATATCTT
Source organism: Acomys percivali (assembly GCA_907169655.1). Lineage (NCBI taxonomy): Eukaryota > Metazoa > Chordata > Mammalia > Rodentia > Muridae > Acomys > Acomys percivali. The sequence goes on along the minus strand of OU015746.1, from coordinate 46,202,062 downwards.
TTCCCAGTCTGTAGGCTGTAGTTTTGTTTTGTTGACAGTATCCTTTTCCTTACTGAAGCCTTTCAGTTTCATGAGGTCCAATTTATTAATTATTGATCTTAGAGCCACCTAAGCTGTTGGTATTCTGTTCAGGAAGTTGGCTCCTGTGCCAATGAGCTTAAGGCTCTTCCCCACTTTTCTTCTTTCATTAAACATTATTTTAATAAAAATAAAAAAGCAAAAAGAAAGTTAGCATTGTTGTTCATAGCATTGTTGTTCATAGCATTGTGTGTAAATTGAAACAATAATAATAAATAGTCCAAGATATAATAACAGAAAACTGTATTTCAGTGAAGCCAAGAAAAAAATAATTTTTGTGTTATATAAGCATTGAAGTGAAAGCAAATATCAAAATTTTGCAATTACAGATCTTCAAATTTGGAGAAATAATCTTACAAGTGGGAAGATGTACATATGAGAGTTGATGAAAGAGACATTACAGGAACCTGATATTTTCCACAGGTATATTAGAAAATAACATTTATACTTAAACACTTTTTAAAAACAATAACTTGGTGCAATACAGCCAACTAATGAGGTAATCAAAAATAAGACTCCAAATAGTAGAAAGTCATGTTATAAGAATTGTGGAAAAGCTTATTTTTGATGTAAGAAATACCAATGTAAAATGTTATCCTAACCACTGAAAATAAATAATAAATGCAAGCATGATGCTTTATCAAGAAACCCAAAGTTCATTTTAAGGAATATAGCAAAAACTCCCAATATGTATTATAAGAAAGGAGACAAATGGTGGCCTCATAGAAGTAGATTAACAAGATGTAATAGTTGCCAGATGTCAGAAAGGATGAAGGGAAGGGAGGATGAGCCGGGATGATAAAGAATAGGTATGCATCTGGGTAAGAGGAGGCCTTTCAAGTGCTGTATAGTACAGTTGGAGGACTACTGTTGGCATCAGTTCATTGTTTATTTAAAAATAACTGCTAGAGAGGCATCTGAACGTTACCTAGACCAAGATACTAAACACCTGAGGTAAAGGGTACATCAGCTAGGCTGACTTGATCATCACACAGTGTATGCATGTACTGAAATCTCATACTCTGCCTCAACACTGTGAATTTATTCTGTGGCTATTTAAAGGAGATTCCTTTAGAGTAAGGAAAGGTCATGAGACAAAACTGATATGCTACTACATTTAGAAAAGTGTGAATGATGGGAATGTTTGATGTAGAAGACACAGGTCAATTGAGTAATAAGTCTCAGAAAGACTTGTACAATGAAAATGTTAAGACACCGAAAAAAAGAAATTGAGGATAGCAGAAGATGGAAAGATAATTTTTTGCAATGCTTATGGATTGGTAGGATTAATATTATGAGCATACCATCTCATGAAAAGCAACTTATAGACTCAAAGCAACACTAATTCTAATTATCCACAGAATGCATTATTTGTGCACTTGGGCATAGCAGTTGCATAATTATAATGCAATTATCTACAGAAACTGAAAAAAATTCACATAGAAACACAAATTCAAAATGATCCCAAAGAGTCAAAGAATGACTGAAAATATTACCATCCTGAATTTCAAGTTATATTACAAAGCTATGGTGGTAAAAACAGCTTAGCATTTACATACAAACACACATTGATTAATGAAATAGAATTGAGGAATGCACTCTACAGACATCTGATTTTTTTTAAATGAAGAGGCCAATAAGAAATATTGGAGAAAAGACAGCATCTTCAGCTAATGCTACTGGTCACATTGGATAACTACATGTAGAAGACTGGAACTAGATCCTTATCTCTCAATCTGCAAAAACTCTATTCAAAATAGATCAAGGACCTAAATGTAAGAACAAAATATGAAACAGACAAGTATTATCTTTAAAAACATAATGTGCATTAGCTGATAGCTTACTTTCATGGTCCTAGGAAAATAAAACCTACAGTCTCTGACTATTGATTTCATGCAAAGGCATGGAACTGCAAATGACATTATTGCACAAAAAATGTCAGAAACATTCACGGATCTACTTTGAAGAGGAGGTGGGGAGATTGGAAGAGCTATAGGATGTGCATGAATCCAAGGAAACATCATCTTCCAGACACAACAGAACTGACATACATATGAACTCACAGAGATTGTGACAGTATGCACAACACTCCCACAGGTTCAAACCCAGAAAAGTCCCAGTACTGAGAAGGGGCAGTGGGCACAAAGTCCCATCCCTAACCAAGAAGCTACTTGCAACTGATCCCTGCTGGGAAAGGGAAAACAGTTTCCTTTAGTGGAGTGTCCCTGGGAATTTCAAACACAGCTGCCAAGTAAGCTCCATGCTCAGGCCTAGTTGATCAACACAAACAGACTCCTTATTTTTTAATTTTGTTTTGTGTTGTTGTGTGCTTGTGCTTTTGGTTTTGTTTTGGTATTTTTTATTTTATAGATTTTCTTAGTTTTTTTTCTTGTTCGTTTTGAATTTTGCTTTTTTGTGCTGTTTCTCTCTCTCTCTCTCTCTCTCTCTCTCTCTCTCTCTCTCTCTCTCT